>QGSO01000613.1:42538-420038 GCA_011037825.1 Carya cathayensis
GGGGGGGGGGGGGGGGGGGGGGGGGGGGGGGGTGTATCAACTCTATATTATAAACGAGATCTTCTTGAATCATAGCATCATGCAAATGATAGTTTATTTTGCTTCTACATGCATTCATATGTTCAGACCATGATGCCCTCAGCTTGTGTATAATGATGAGCATTCATTAGAGAGATTGGTCTGTAAAACCTAAAAATAAAAACACAAACACAAGGGAAATGAAGATTTCAATGCCAATCCCTAGTACTTGTAGTTAGGGATTAGTCGCATCAAGGTGAACTTGTCTCCCAAATTTTTTTTTTTAATCGGTAAAGAAGAAAAGATTACATCAGAACTCGTTAAATGTGTATAACTCACCCATCTTGTGTACTTGGGCTATGCCTATTCATATCAATGCAACCGTTTACTTAAAAAAAAAGTGTATAACTCACTACTTTTGAATACAGGTCGACACAGGGAAGAGAACATGATCAAACCCCTCACATGACTCCCAGTCGAATTACACGTGACGGGAAATTTCAGGATAATAAGAAGGAAGAATCGGTTGATAGCATGGATGGTAAACACAGTTCGCAATTATCATCTCCTGACACAGTTAGGGATGCCAGGGAGTTAAGCGTTGAGCCTAAAGATGTTGGGCATGATGAGCGTATGCTTCCTGACGGGAGCCCTGAAATGGAAAAGGAAGAAATGACTGATTCGATAGGCACAGATGACAGCCTTAAAGATGGAGTGGTAAAGAAACTAAGTTCTCGAGTCGAACAACCTCGGCTCCCAGAATTTGATGAGGGAGATGACTCAAAGGCTGCAAGAAGTAGTGAAAACAGCAAAACAAGATCAGGAAGCAGCAGGGACTATCAGAAGTGGCGGGATGTAGCTGAGGAGGAAGTCATTCAAGGACGTTCAGCACGTGTGGGTACTGTGAGAAGGCACCCCGATGAAAATGAACCAGGACACCGAAGAAAGAATCGTGATGGAAGACAAGAGATAGAAAGAAATCCCATGGCAGCAAAAGGAATAGGAGAGTACTCCTATAGGGACTGGGATTCTAGCTCAGGTCATCAATTGCATATGAAAACTGATGGGTTTAATAGGCGAAAGGAGAAGGACAATCTTGATGGACCCTGGTCACGCAGAGATGATGATCCTTACATCAGAAGGATTAGAAATGAAGACACAAGGAAGAGGGAGCGTGGTGATGAAATGGGATCCAGACAACGGAGTAAGGTTCGAGATGGCGAGAGGAGCGACAAAGATGAATATCTACATTCAAGAAAAAAGTTAGATAATGGCAGCTATAGGGTTCAGTATGATAAGGAGGCTGGTTCACGCCATAGGGAAAGAGATGATGGTCTGAAGAGTAAGTATGGAAATGTAGATGATTACCATAGCAAGAGAAGGAAAGATGAGGAATATCTGAAGAGGGACCATGGCAACAAAGAAGAAATCTTGCATGGCCACAGGGAAAGCACCCCCCGCCGAAAGCGAGAAAGGGATGATGTTTTGGACCTGCGAAAGAGAGATGACCAACTAAGACTTAGAGATAATCTTGATGATCACCACTCTGTAAGGCACAAAGATGAGATCTGGTTGCAGAGAGAAAGGGGTGAAAGGCAGAGAGAGAGGGATGAGTGGCATAGGCTGAAACAGACTCATGAAGATTATCTGCCCAAGCGGGAAAGAGATGAAGGACGGGTTGCTGTAAGGGGTGGGCGTGGTCCAGAGGACAAATCATTAGTTAGTCATGCTAGGGCAAAGGAGGATTACAAAGGATTTGATAAAGAATACCAATTCAAAGACACAGCACGACACAGTGAACAGTCCAAGAGAAAGGATAGAATTGAGGATGAAAGTATACATCATAGGGGACGTGATGATGTTTATCCTCGTGCGAATCAATTTAACAGTGATGAAAGAAGATCTAGGCTGGATAGGTCGAGTTCTCGTAATGATCGTGCTGTTAGTGCTTCTGATAACCAAAGACTACCTGACAAGAAACATAAAGAGAATTCAAGAAAGTTGAAAGACTCTGACAGTCGAGATCACAATGCTGTAGGCTCTTCCAAGAGAAATCAAGAAGACCATAGTGGTCAAATTAATGAGGTGGTATGTTGCATGTTTATATAGAAAAAAATTTTCCTGTTGGAATAGTTGAGTTGGACCAAGTCTTAAGGTCAATCATTGTGAATCAAGAGGCCATTTCCAAAGGCTTCAAAAGTGGCTAGGTTGTTAGCTTTTTTCCTCCTTAGTATTTCGAGTGCCTGGTTTTGCTTACAATTAATGAGTAATTCATTGGGGCAAGAACCTCAAACATAGGCATATTTTATATATGACTTGTTGTAGATAATGCAATGACTAACATTAAAAGTGTTCGCTTTAAATATGTAACGGGAGGGAATGACAAAGACGCAGACAATCTTCTTTTTAGACCTGACTCAAGGAGATTGTTGACACCATTTTTATCGCTCGAGTAAATTTCTGACTTAGAATTAGATTCTGATGACTTGGCTCATTCTTGAGGCTTACAGACATTTTTAAAATGCTTTGCTCCTCTTGGTAAGATAGCATTTCCTATGATTTCCATTGATTAACCTGGGTTTGGGCTGAGAATTTGGGATACTCTTTGCTTGGATCAGTGAGTTGTGTCCTTTTTTCGGTTCATTACTTTACCGTTATTGGTTGATTATTTAGTTCCCTGTGGGGTTGCGCTCATTTCTCATTAATGTTTCTTGGCTTGTGCACTTGAACCTGGTAGGAAGTGTTGAAAATTTAGTTTTCTTCTTGTGCCTTTATATAGGGCTTAAAAGGCTCCAGTTATCCAGGAAATGGTCAGCATGAGATCCCAGCTAACCGTCGGGTGTCCAGAAAACATAGGGAAGATGCTTCATCAGAAGATGAACAACATGATTCAAAAAGAGGGCGCTCCAAGTTGGAACGTTGGACTAGCCACACGGAGAGGGATTATAGCATCAACAGTAGGTCATCATCTTCCTTAAAATTGAAGGAGATTGACAGGAAGAACAATGGTGCATCTTTTGAAGCCAGCAAACCTCCAGATGAATCTGCTAAGATGGTTGAGGCTGCTGATAGTCAACAGCCATTGGCCGAAGAGAAAGATGCTTCTGATCTGGAAAGCAAAGATGTTGACACAAAACCTTTGGAGGATAGACACCTGGATACAGTGGAGAAGTTGAAAAAGCGAAGCGAGCGGTTCAAGCTTCCAATGCCAAGTGAGAAAGAAGCCTTGACAATTAAGAAGATGGAGAGTGAAGCTTTGCCTTCTTCCAAGAGTGAGGCTCCTGCGGATGCCGAGATCAAACCAGAGCGGCCACCTCGAAAAAGAAGATGGATAAGTAACTAAATGTAAAATCCAGAGACCTGCACTATTTTTGCTGAATTGCTCCTGCAGCATTGAGGGAAGTCTTGGCCTTATTCTTTTAATATTCTGGAACCCAGCTGATCCAATTATACCATATTTTATAAATGGTTTCTGTAGGGTTTTGGAGATAGCCATGTACCACTGCAATAGTTATATCATCTTGTAACCATGATACCACCCCATACTTCTAATGTCATGTGTAAATACTGGTGAATGTACCATTAAACTGGTCACCAATGGCGGCAAAGAATTATTTTTAGCATGAATTCTTAAGCATATGACTCGGAAATAATCTGGGTTGCCGGAGGTGGCAAATCTGATCTGTGGGGAAGCCCGTGATCTAGGAGGCTCGGCTGGCAATGTTGACTTGTTCCAGTTGTGGCAAATGGTTGAAGAAAAGAGCTATGCGCACAAGAGCAGCAGTTTTAGTTTTACCATGGTGCTTAAAGTCATATCTTTTGTCTCTGTATTCTGTATCTTTGGTTAGAAGAATTGCCTTTTGTACTTGAGGAACAAGTGAGGTAAAAAGAAAAACAAAATCCCAATTTTGACGCCAAAAGAAACAAGGAAAAGGAATGACTTTAGTCACATCTTCTGAATTTCTCCATTGAGATGAACCTCTCTTCTTTGAGTTTAAGAGCAATACTGAGGTGGGGATTTTTCCACAATCACCACTAGAACAAAAAGGGATTTTCATCCATGATCAATTACTCGAGAGTAGAAATCCCAAGTGCTGGTTGGCCGGGGCATGACATAAACCATGGAGGAACATAATCTGGTGTACTGACTTTTATCATTTCTTCGGCAAATAATGCATGAAAACTCATTAAGAAGGTTCCTTATACTCGTGTAGGTTGGACAGTTAACTACAGTTCAGGTTTCAGTGTAATTTCTGCCAGAGTTTTGGAAGGCCGAAACGATGGTTTTGGAACAGTAACCAAAATGATGTGGCTAAATATTTTATATCGGATTCAATTCCCATCGTCTCGGTGTGTTTCGGATCATTCCGGCATTGACCATTTTAATCCGAAAATCTAACACGGTTTTTTTGTAATTATTTTGAATCCCAAGGCTTATCTGTAATCTCGCCATCTTCTTATTTCTCCCCACCGATGCCTCTTGTGATTTCTCTCCTAGCAATGCTACACAACTTCCTAATCACTCCATATCAATTTTTTTTTTTTTTTAATTATTTTTTTAAAAAAATTTTAGTTTATTCTTTTAAAATTAATTCAATTCTTTTATTCATTATTCATATATTAAATATTTGACAAAAATATAATAAAAATTAAAAATAACGTGGTGTGCGGGGAGATTGTATAAATAGTAATAGCTAGAGGCCGGACGGGTTTGAAAAGCATTTTTACACCGAGCCAGTAATAATGTGCCACGTATGCCCTTTATGAAAATCCAAAGTAGAGCCGTACACATCTAAACTCCTCTCTGCCCCTTCCCATTTCCTCTGTAACCCGATTCTCCCAAGCCGCACCCTCTCTCTCCTAGCAATCCCAGTGTCCCACACCACGAAGCTAGAGGCAGCAACCCAAACACCATTCCTGCTCCTTACAATATTCAACACTGCGCCTCTCTCTCTCCGTAAGCTTCTCTCCCTCTCTATCTCTCGATTCTCTCCCTCCCTCCCTCCTTTTCTCTTCCCTAAATCTCCTTTTCTAGCTCTTTTTTTTTTGCAGTCCAAGTATTCTATTTGCAGCTCTCTCTCGTCTTGGCCGCAGTTAGTAAATTATTCATGATCTAATTGATGGATTATAGATTTTAGTTGGATTACGGATAACATTTTTCTCGAGGTTAATCCATTGATTCTGTAATAATGTTTTATTTAAAAAAAAAAAACCTAAAAAACAGAGCTATGAATGCTTTTGCAATAATTTTGCTGGGTTTGGAATCATCCTTTATTGTATGCTGAGTGCCTGAGCCCCATCACATGTTCGAGAAGCCGATTTTGCTTGGGGTAAATTTTTTAAATTCGGGTTTTTATGCATGATTACCTAATTCATGTTGTTGGGTTTTGATTTGAGGCTTGGGGTTCTTATTATTTGCATGGTTTGTGTCCTGTTTTTAATCTTCAAAGATTATACTTGTTAATTGTTGCCAATAAAATTTGTTACAGAGGGATGGGGGAGGGCGTGTTTTGGGAGAGAAAGGGTCACTAGGAGAGCGTGACTTGCCAATAAAATTATGCTTATTATTGTTGCCGCTGGGAGAGAAAGGGCTTGGCTTGGGAGAATTGGGTTACTGAGGGATGGGGGAGGGGGAGAGAGGGGTTTGGATGTGTGCGGCTCTATTTTGGATTTTCATAAAGTGCCTATGTGGCACATTAGTATTGGCCCGGTGTAAAAATGCTTTTTAAACCGTCCGGCCTCTAGCTTTTCTCTTCTCATAAACAAAAACAAAAACATGACGCAGTCACCTCCACAATGTCGCGGGCTTGCAAGTCGCAGCTCCCTCGTGTTGCTCACTTGCTCCACGCCGTCGTGAATCGTGACACGCAGCTCCCTCCATCGTCTACGCGACGACGCCACTTCCACCGCCGCAGCTTGTGTCTTGGACTCAGCTGTTGCTCTGCCGTAGCCTGTAGATCCCCTTTAACGTCACTGCAGGTATTAGATAATTTAGATTATTAGCTGTAGATTCCCTTTTTGCTCTGTGTATTGAGAATTTGAGATTGATGTGCATGCTAGTCTGGTTTTGTAATTGATCAAGAATCCACCTAGAGCCGCTTGATAATTCCTGCAGTGATATTGTATATATACAGTAGATATATACATGCAGTGATATTTTGAGATTGATGTGCATGATAATTCCTGCAGTGAAATTCCATGAACCCAATTGCAAATTTCGCTTAATATTTGTGTTCACGATAATTGGTTACTCTTTGAATTGCATGTGTAAAATTTCTTTGTTTCTGACAACAATAACCTTCCAAAAGTATGCAAGAAAATCATGAAATTGAACAGAGATGGATCATTACATAAAACAGGACATTCACAAACCCATTGGTCTATTACTGAGTCTAGTAAGTGTTTACCTGGCATCTTCTTGTGAAAAATGTAGAATCAACTTCATTATCGTTTTTGGTACTTTGGAATTCATGCTCTTAATTTTTTAATAAGTAAGAATATTCAGTTTCTTCAAGTTTTCAGCACTTGATGCAAATATGTTAACATCTCACAAAATCCATAACAGTTCCTTGAGAAAAAGTAATCACTTTCATGGACTATAGAAAACTATGTGGGTGTACTGTACCTGTAAGGGTAATGGGCAGATTTTCCAACCATTACCTCAGGCAGGTGGATTCTGAAACGATTTTAGGAAAGACAGACAGGTCAAAACTGAGCCCATGAGCCTATTGACTATTGAGAAGTATTATTAAGTTTATCAAGTATGTATCTAGGTTTTATTTTGGAATATAGTTATTATATATATAATTTATTCATATAACGTCTATCTTGAAACAATACACCGAAACGCACTGATACCGAAATATTCTGTTCCAGTGCCTTAGCCGGAACGGTTACCGGAATAGAATTCAAAACTTTGATTTCTGCACCAAAAAAGAAAATAAAATAAAATAAAACCACTCCTTCAACCTTGCCACAAAATTTTGACATATGAAATGATTTAACTCTATATGTTAAGTAAATAAATAAGGTAATTATAAGATCTTAAGACCTTGAAAATTATTTTCAATTAAATAATCTAGATTATAATATTATTGCATATAATTTATAAAATACAAAAAATAATTAAAGATTCTCTATAAAGAGGAATTTAAAATTTTTACCCTTAAGAGAGGATTTTAATATATTTTTTTCGAAAAGAAAGCCTTTAATATGTGCGGGTCTCTTGAGTGGCAATGTGATGTGTATATATATATATTTTTCTATAGGTAAAAAGAGATTTTATTAATCCGCATAAATAGCCAAAGACCTAGTACACATGAAGTATACAAAAAAGAGCCTAATTACAAAAGCTACGCACTCCGAAAAGTAGCGTAAAAGTCATTAAAACTCGTTCCATTGAATACAGCCCTAAAACCATCTTGAGAGCGTTCCTTATTGTCGAAGAAGTGGCTATTTGTTTGATTCCATGTGCACCACATTATACATAGAGGCACCATCTTCCATACAGCTGCGATCTAGCAATTTTCCCAAATTCCAAGACGGCAATATGATGTGTATATTATGTACTACACAACTCTACAAGCGAAGCAAGCTGCTTCTATTAAACAGCACAGTCAGAGTCTGGAACCGTACAAAGCAAAACCCAACCTTCGACTCCAATGAGTTAGTCAACCCGGGTTTCTTCATATTCTGGGTATTTTCCGACATTATGCTTTTGCTCATTTTCTGTAAAAACAGTCTTGTGCTGTTGCTGGTTATGGTTCTTATTTAAATATAGAAGCAAAGTTCCTTCATTTATGTTTGTCCCAAGTTTTTATGTTCCAAGGTTTTGATGCCATTAGACATTTAGATTGCTCGATAGGGACACCTAAGCTTTGAAGTCCATGCGCTTTTGCTGATGTCTGCTTGTTTGAAGCAAATTATGTAGGCCTAGTGTATGTATGCCAAGTTGCCAACTATTCGTCAAATTGTACTGCACTTTTTCATCACTGGCTTGGTCTTGTTTCCCTTTTGACATGGCTATGGCTTTCTTGGGATAATTGTTTCAAGTCGTGTTTTTAACTTGAAAGCATTCGTTCTAATATTTTTCGTATAATTGTTGATTTAGTTACTCAAATTCGTTCTGATATCACTTAAGATTAATATTGACATAAAAAATGTAAATGCAATTGGGAGTCTCTCATGTCTGACTTGTTAAGGTATTTTGGCTGCTTTACCAGTACCATCATTTGGATCCTAGACTGAGCCCTTAAATCATAAGCTCTGTTCATATTTTAAGAATCCCCCTCAATTAGAGAAAAAATGAGGTTCTTCACTATTATAAGCTCTTGTATGCCTTCGTATTTTAACTGCACTGATTTTCAATTATTTCTTTTATCATTATCTAGAAATGATCTTACATTTGGCTTTAGTGGTTTATGCAATTTATTATATCCTTCATGACAGGACTTGTCTTGAGCAATGAGACTCAGTTGCATCACTAGCAGATGGTAAACACTTGAAAGAGTCCTCCCTGTTATCGAAATCTTACCATAAAAAACGGTCATTTCTGTTTCCGATTGACCTCAATGTCTCTCAGAAGACCACCACTACCTCGTCTTCTACTTAACAAGGTCTCTTGTATGAGGAATGCCCAGCAAATCTTGCGTCATGTAAATGTCTCCATTTATGATGGTGGGGCGCTCGTGCTAACAGGTGCCAATGGCTCAGGGAAGACTACTTTCCTCCGCATGCTAGCTGGATTTTCTCGGCCTTCTGCGGGTGAGATCCTGTGGAATGGTCATGACATTACAGGGTCAGGAGTATTTCACCAGTACAAGCTTCAGCTCAATTGGCTCTCACTGAAAGATGCCATCAAAGAGAAGTTGACAGTCTTAGAAAATGTCCAGTGGTTCGAGGTTCTTGAGGGCAAGCAGGGGAAGTCTTTGCCTGCGCTGGAGCTGATGGGTCTTGGGCGGTTGGCGAAGGACAAGGCAAGAATGCTGTCAATGGGCCAGCGGAAAAGGCTGCAACTTGCAAGGTTGCTGGCAATGGATCGGCCAATTTGGTTGCTTGATGAGCCTTCAGTTGCATTAGATGAGGAAGGGGTAAAGTTACTTGAGTATATCATTGCCGAGCACAGGAAGAAGGGTGGGATTGTGATTGTGGCAACACATCTCCCTATTCAAATTGAAGACGCCATGCTTCTGAGGCTGCCACCAAGGTTTCCAAGAAAGATGACATTCGTAGATATGCTTGATCGGACAGACCTCCTTTAGCATCCCATTACTAATATTATTGTTTTCACATGAACCCAGAGAAGATGACATGCAGTTGCCGATACCATATATATATATATATATAAAATGGCCTTTTACTTTGTACCTTCGCAAAGCCTGAGCTGGGGCAAGCTGTGTATTAGAAGTGGGGATCTGTACCAGCATTGAGTTGATTTCCTTATTTTATTTTAATTTTTTTCATATTACGAATAAAATTGCCTCAATGGGACTAACTGAACTGTTTTCTTCACATTCAAAGTGATATCATATGAATGCAACGTAGAACTAACCCTTCCAATTCTCACTGATATCCAACTTGATATTGTTGTGCAAAATAAAATAAGAAGGAGTGTTGTGTGCAAAATAATGAATAGACTTTTTCCTTAAGGATCGCATTTACTCCAAATCCATCAATCTTAACATTATTTATGTTCGTTGGTGGTAGCAATTTAGCAGTATACCCAAAATGCCCTCCATCTTTTTACCCCATAACACCAGCAGCAGCAAGTCGTAGATGACCAAAATGATTCTTCCACGCTATAAATATGAGTCGATGTCCCAGACAGCAAAGAGGGCTCCTTTCACACTCGTTTTGGAGAAGAGGCGCAGAGGGGGTTCGGTCTGGTGGATGCCCTCTCTCTGTTGCCAATGATTTCTTCGACCCTTTCACCGTCCACTTCTTACTCAGGAAAAAAAAAAAAAAAAACAAAGAAAGCAAACAAAAACTCTCTCTCTCTCTCTCTCTCTCTCTCTCTCTCTCTCTGAATCAAGCTGGTACTTTTCTTATCTCACTATCCAAACGAGGCCTTAATTCTCTTTCACTCTCTCTCTCTCTCTCTCTGATGGATGTGTGTATATATATATATATAAATATGATGTGATGAGGCTGTGACGATGGTTGGATTGTTGTATAAGAGTGTGAAATCTTTAGGTCTGAGAAAAGGGGTCCGATTTCCATGGCGGGGTGACTCGGATGGCCATTTTTGTGAAATGTATCACAGAGGCAACTGTTTGTTGCAGCCATGTTATTGTGTCCCTTTCCTCTGCCTGATCCGGAGCCCATTCTGAGCCTCCTTATCCTTTCTGTCTCTCGCTTTTTCCCCTTTTTTTACTGTATATTCGTAGATCTGGCTCTGCTATTTTGAACTTTCTTTTTTCCATTGTTTCTTGTTTGGCTATTGAGAAAACTGGGAAAAATATGGACGGCACTCTCTTTTGTTTTGTATGTAGTCTGAGCCTCCTTTTCCCTCTGTGTCTTTCTTTTCCCCCTTTTTTCACCGTATATTCCTAGATCTGGCTCTTATTTTAAACTTTTTTTTTTCCGTTGTTTCTTGTTTGGCTACTGAGAAAACTGGGAAAAATGCGGACGGCACTCTGTCTTGTTTTGTATGTAGAACTTTCTAACCGATTTTTGTCAAACCAAAAACTTTAGAAGCTGTTATTTTTATGTTTTGTAAAAAATAAAAATAAAAATAATGAGATTAAAAAATAAAAGTAAACAAAACTTGTCAGTGATTAAGATAGTCCATTCCTCCTCAATGCAATTCGAATTTTTCCGTCGATTTTTGAAAGAGAGTCCAAGTGCTTTATGCCGGACTTTTTATTTTGCTCAGCTCCTTGAGTTTCTTTTGAAAGCCCCCAAGTTAAAAAAATGGCAAGAAAAAAAGAAAAATCCCAAAACCCATGTTTGAAAAAAGAAGATAAAAACTGAGAATCCATAATGTATTTTCTGGGTAATAAGGAAAACACTGGCCTGCATATCTCTTCTATTTGTGACATGATTCGAGTATTTTAATTGCTGTTGGCACAAGAAAGATGTCCTTATTTGTGGACTTGAAAATCTTTTGAAAATAGGAGAATGGAAGGGAAAAAGAAAGGGCAACAAGAAAAGATAATAAATATAGACAATTTAAAAGAGAAGTATAAAGAAGTTAATAATCAATTAATAGTTTCACCCTTTCTTACTCTTTGTTTATAAGCAAAAGTTGAAAGCATAAATCTGATGGTTGGAGGAGGTACAGGCAATCCTAAGGAGGGAAGGAATGGCAAGTTATTTGTAGTTTTACAGTATTTTTTTTTGGGTTCAGTACCTAAAGCATACTTTAACAGATAAGCACAGTGATTTCTACTCCACTATCCTCGGTTTTATCTCCTGAAGAATGGGGTCTAGGTTCCTTGAACAGATTTTCTGTACTTCAGCTGTTGCTATGATTTTGTTCCTCATGTCATCTGTTTGTTCTTTCTAAGCATGTCATCTGTTTGTTTTATTGCTATGATGAGGAGCGACAAAGATTTAACTAAATCCGTATTCTTAAAGCCTTTTAAAAAAAAAAAAATTAGAGGCAAGTTAAGTTTTTATAGATAAACTAATAGATTACACTATATAAGTTTTAGTGGGATTGGACTTCCTAATAGTCATTCCAATATGATGTGTATATTATGTACTACACAACTCTACAAGCGAAGCAAGCTGCTTCTATTAAACAGCACAGTCAGAGTCTGGAACCGTACAAAGCAAAACCCAACCTTCGACTCCAATGAGTTAGTCAACCCGGGTTTATTCATATTCTGGGTATTTTCCGATATTATGCTTTTGCTCATTTTCTGTAAAAACAGTCTTGTGCTGTTGCTGGTTATGGTTCTTATTTAAATATAGAAGCAAAGTTCCTTCATTTATGTTTGTCCCAAGTTTTTATGTTCCAAGGTTTTGATGCCATTAGACATTTAGATTGCTCGATAGGGACACCTAAGCTTTGAAGTCCATGCGCTTTTGCTGATGTCTGCTTGTTTGAAGCAAATTATGTAGGCCTAGTGTATGCATGCCAAGTTGCCAACTATTCGTCAAATTGTACTGCACTCTTTCATCACTGGCTTGGTCTTGTTTCCCTTTTGACATGGCTATGGCTTTCTTGGGATAATTGTTTCAAGTCGTGTTTTTAACTTGAAAGCATTAGTTCTTATATTTTTCGTATAATTGTTGATTTAGTTACTCAAGTTCGTTCTGATATCACTTTAGATTAATATTGACATAAAAAATGTAAATGCAATTGGGAGTCTCTCATGTCTGTCTTGTTAAGGTATTTTGGCTGCTTTACGAGTACCATCATTTGGATCCTAGACTGAGCCCTTAAATCATAAGCTCTGTTCATATTTTAAGAATCCCTCTCAATTAGAGAAAAAATGAGGTTCTTCACTATTATAAGCTCTTGTATGCCTTCGTATTTTAACTGCACTGATTTTCAATTATTTCTTTTATCATTATCTAAATTTTCAATTATTTCAATTATTTTCAATTAGTGGTTTATGCAATTTATTATATCCTTCATGACAGGACTTGTCTTGAGCAATGAGACTCAGTTGCATCACTAGCAGATGGTAAACACTTGAAAGAGTCCTCCCTGTTATCGAAATCTTACCATCAAAAACGGTCATTTCTGTTTCCGATTGACCTCAATGTCTCTCAGAAGACCACCACTACCTCCTCGTCTTCTACTTAACAAGGTCTCTTGTATGAGGAATGCCCAGCAAATCTTGCGTCATGTAAATGTCTCCATTTATGATGGTGGGGCGCTCGTGCTAACAGGTGCCAATGGCTCAGGGAAGACTACTTTCCTCCGCATGCTAGCTGGATTTTCTCGGCCTTCTGCGGGTGAGATCCTGTGGAATGGTCATGACATTACTGGGTCAGGAGTATTTCACCAGTACAAGCTTCAGCTCAATTGGCTCTCACTGAAAGATGCCATCAAAGAGAAGTTGACAGTCTTAGAAAATGTCCAGTGGTTCGAGGTTCTTGAGGGCAAGCAGGGGAAGTCTTTGCCTGCGCTGGAGCTGATGGGTCTTGGGCGGTTGGCAAAGGACAAGGCAAGAATGCTGTCAATGGGCCAGCGGAAAAGGCTGCAACTTGCAAGGTTGCTGGCAATGGATCGGCCAATTTGGTTGCTTGATGAGCCTTCAGTTGCATTAGATGAGGAAGGGGTAAAGTTACTTGAGTATATCATTGCCGAGCACAGGAAGAAGGGTGGGATTGTGATTGTGGCAACACATCTCCCTATTCAAATTGAAGACGCCATGCTTCTGAGGCTGCCACCAAGGTTTCCAAGAAAGATGACATTCGTAGATATGCTTGATCGGACAGACCTCCTTTAGCATCCCATTACTAATATTATTGTTTTCACATGAACCCAGAGAAGAAGACATGCAGTTGCCGATACCATATATATATAAAATGGCCTTTTACTTTGTACCTTTGCAAAACCTGAGCTGGGGCAAACTGTGTATTAGAAGTGAGGATCTTTACCAGCATTGAGTTGATTTCCTTATTTTATTTTATTTTAATTTTTTTCATATTACGAATAAGATGGCCTCAATGGGACTAACTGAACGGTTTTCTTCACATTCAAACTGATATCATGTATATGAATGCAACGTAGAACTACCCCTTCCAATTCTCACTGATATCCAACTTGATTTTGTTGTGCAATTTTAATTAGGAACCATTTAAAACGAAGCTTTGCTATTCATTATTTTTTTACACCACACTTATTTTAAATTTTTAATTTTTAATTTTTTTAATTTATTTTTTTTAAATTAATTAAAATTTTTTATTTATTATCTATATACGAAATATTTGATAAAAATAAAATAGAAAAGAGTGTTGTATGCAAAATAATGAATAGAATTTTTTCTAAAAAGATCCCATTTACTCCAAATCCATCAATCTTTACATTATTTATGTTCGTTGGTGGTAGCAATTTAGCAGTATACCCAAAATACCCTCCATCTTTTTTCCCATTACACCAGCAGCAGCAAGTCGTAGATGACCAAAATGATCCTTCCACGCTATAAATATGAGTCGATGTACCAAACAACAAAGAGGGCTCCTCTCACACTCGTTTTGGAGAAGAGGCGCAGAGGGGGTTTGGTCTGGTGGATGCCCTCTCTCTGTTGCCGATGATTTCTTCGACCCTTTCACCGTCCACTTCTTACTCAGGAAAAAGAACAAAACAAAAAAGAAAACAAAAACTCTCTCTCTCTCTCTCTCTCTCTCTGAATCAAGCTGGTACTTTTCTTTTCTCACTATCCAAACGAGGCCTTAATTCTCTTTCACTCTCTCTCTCTGTCTCTCTCCTGATGGATGTGTGTATATATATATATATATATATATATATATATATAAATATGATGTGATGAGGCTGTGACGATGGTTGGATTGTTGTATAAGAGTGTGAAATCTTCAGGTCTGAGGAAAGGGGTCCGATTTCCATGGCGGGGTGACTCGGATGGCCATTTTTGTGAAATGTATCACAGAGGCAACTGTTTGTTGCAGCCATGTTATTGTGTCCCTTTCCTCTGCCTGATCCGGAGCCCATTCTGAGCCTCCTTATCCTTTCTGTCTCTCTCTTTTTCCCCTTTTTTTACTGTATATTCGTAGATATGGCTCTGCTATTTTGAACTTTCTTTTTTCCATTGTTTCTTGTTTGGCTATTGAGAAAACTGGGAAAAATATGGACGGCACTCTCTTTTGTTTTGTATGTAGTCTGAGCCTCCTTTTCCCTCTGTGTCTTTCTTTTCCCCCTTTTTTCACCGTATATTCCTAGATCTGGCTCTTATTTTAAACCTTTTTTTCCATTGTTTCTTGTTTGGCTACTGAGGAAACTGGGAAAAATACGGACGGCACTCTGTTTTGTTTTGTATGTAGAACTCTCTAACCCATTTTTGTCAAACCAAAAACTTTAGAAGCTGTTATTTTTATGTTTTGTAAAAAATAAAAATAAAAATAATGAGATTAAAAAATAAAAGTAAACAAAACTTGTCAGTGATTAAGATAGTCCATTCCTCCTCAATGCAATTCGAATTTTTCCGTCGATTTTTGAAAGAGAGTCCAAGTGCTTTATGCCGGACTTTTTATTTTGCTCAGCTGCTTGAGTTTCTTTTGAAAGCTCTCAAGCATTGTTACGTATAGTCGTAGAATGTATAAACGCTGTGTAATTATTTTAAAAAAGAATGAGGTCTACGATTAAAAAGTTAATTTTTTTATGTAGGTTTTATATTAATATATTTTTTTCAAATCAACTGTACGCCGTTTGCACAACCACAATTATAAATATAATTTCTTTTAAAAAAATGGCAAGAAAAAAGAAAAATTCCAAAACTTTGAAAAAAGAAGATAAAAACTGAGAATCCATAATGTATTTTCTGGGTAATAAGGAAAACACTGGCCTGCATATCTCTTCTATTTGTGACATGATTCGAGTATTTTAATTGCTGTTGGCACAAGAAAGATGTCCTTATTTGTGGACTTGAAAATCTTTTGAAAATAGGAGAATGGAAGGGAAAAAGAAAGGGCAACAAGAAAAGATAATAAATATAGACAATTTAAAAGAGAAGTATAAAGAAGTTAATAATCAATTAATAGTTTCACCCTTTCTTACTCTTTGTTTATAAACAAAAGTTGAAAGCATAAATCAGATGGTTGGAGGAGGTACAGGGCAATCCTATGGAGGGAAGGGATGGCAAGTTATCTGTAGTTTCACAGTACGTTTTTTGGGTTCAGTACCTAAAGCATACCTTAACAGATAAGCACAGTGATTTCTACTCCACTATCCTCGGTTTTATCTCCTGACGTATGGGGTCTACGTTCCTTGGACAGATTTTCTGTACTTCAGCTGTTGCTATGATTTTGTTCCTCATGTCATCTGTTTGTTCTTTCTAACCATGTCATCTGTTTGTTTTATTGTTATAATGAGTAACTATAAAATCTCATCTCAAATTTAAAATTTTTATCTCATTATTATAATTTTTTTAAATTTTTACAAAAAAAATAATAAACAATTTAACTTTTTTAAATTTTTAATAATTTTTTCAAATTTCAAAACAATAATAATACTAAAAATAATATTTTAAACTCTCATCTCAAATTTAAAATTCTCATCTCTACTCCTAAATCTCTCCTTAAATCTGTATTCTTAAAGCCTTTTTCAAAAATAAAAAAAAAAAGTTAGAGGCAAGTTAAATTTATATATATAAACTAATAGATTACACTTATAACTTTTAGTGGGATGGGAGTTCCTAATAGTCATTCCAAAATTAATAGATACATCATAAAAAATGAAAAAATGGATATGTAGCTATTGAATTGGCTTCCATCCATATCCCACAAGGTATGTTGCTTAAAGTGATTTTTATATAGACTGTTCTAAAGCCAAAGTCAAGGGGGTGTGCAGCATCTTGTTGATCTATACTGCTTGAAAGAGATTTTAACACCCACTTTCATTTGATTTTCAGTTCGGAAAAGTAGAAACATAGGATAACAACTGGAGTATTCTTAAAGCTTTTATACCATCATCTTGTTGGTCTGTAGTACCTGAAAGAGATTTTAACACCCACTTTCATTTGATCCTCAGTTTGAGAAAGTAGAAAGATAGGATAATAGTCGTAGTATTCTTAAAGCTTTTATTAGTATTTTAAAGATTTTTGAATCAATCATTGAGCATTTAATAATTAGTATCAGAGTAGTAATCACATCATAAGTTAAGTTACGGAGGATTGATCTATATGTTGGATTAAAATGCTTGGGATGTTAAGTTATTAAATATTGATAGATAAGTAAAGTTTGCCAAAAAGAGAAAATGTTATAACTAGATTAGTGTTAATAGAATGGGCTATTGTCGGATATGAGAACATAATAAAATGTTAAGACCCAAAGCAACACTCTCGGGAGTTGGGAGGATGAACAAAGAAGAAGGGTAAACATGGAACAAAACGAAGATGGTGGGAAAAGGAAGGGTACTATAAACAGAGGTCAGTGGAACACGTTTAGGGTTCAATCTCATTAGTTTAAGAATGAGGCTCTGCTCTCGGAGAGGCCGCCCGGCGGGCGTTCGTCACTCTCTGAATGACTGCGGAGCCGATGATTTTCTTAATTGCCAAACCTGCCCTTCTCTCTCTGTCTCTGTCTCTGTCTGTCTGTCTCTGCATTTGCAAGCGAAGTTATGAGGCGGTGATGATGTTTCAGCTTGTGAATCAGACACTGGGAATGGACTGACCCGTTTCTTGGCGGGGCGACTTCCGAGTGTCCTGTGTCAAATGGCTATAATGGCCCTTTTTCACAGGCAGCTCTTTGTTGCAGCCATGACCGGGGATGCCCTGCCCATTCTCCTTTGTCTGAAGAATGGCGAATCTGAACCTCTTTCTCTCTTTTCAACTAGTTATTTTTATAGATAGATTGAAAATTAAATATTTTCTTTTCTGTTTAAAGACTTTCTTTTTTCTTTCTTTCGTAATCTGTACAAATTATTAGCGGTAACTGAATGGAGAGAGGCTTTCAGTTATCCAACTTCAATGATTTTCCATCAGAGCTGGCCATGGAGGCATGGGTTAAAAATATTATGATTAATTTTTAAAATCTAAAGCATGACAGAGAGCTTTATTAATCTTGACGACATGGTTATGTCGAATGAATTTCATTTTAGTTATCAAAGAAAATAAATTTAGTACACAATGCTATTCGAGGAAGACGGTAGGTGGAGCCCTGAAGTGCACGACTTCAGAAATGGGTATTATTTCCAACTGTTTTTGCAACTTTTTCCCATTGTCCAGTCATAAAATCCGTGTAAAGATTTGATTTTTACCTCATCTTGTGACTTGTTGTCTTCATGAGGCATTTTATGTCATATGGGATCGTTTTTCCCTATGGGCTGTGAGACATGCGAGATCTAATAATTTACTTTGAATTGGAATGGGATATGTTCATCTCCAAAATATTTTCTTTCCAGTAAATCTAGTTTTGAAGATATCAATGACATTCAATTTTCCACTGGGGCCGTGGAATGAGAAAATGTGGGGGCGGAGTAATCGAAACAGCCTCAAATGTGACGATCACAGTAAAGGGGGGAAAAGAAAAAAGAAAAAAGCTTTTGACTATGTTGGGGATGAATCACCATGTTTACAGTGTTTGAAACTCAGGAGAAGAAATTACAGTCTACAGCGAATCATAATCGATGTAAAATATGCCACTCGAATCAATCTTCTTTATGATATGCAAGCTATTTGTCAATGTCTACTACACAATGCAGTCTCACGAGTTAAAAAAATAATAATAATTAAGGGAAAGTGAAAGTCAAGAGGCACCAGGGACAAACAATGCCAGATTATACTTGATCCATCGTCTTAGACTCTTAGTATCCCATAGAGAATAACGAAGCAAGGACCACGATTGAGATCAGAGAGAGACACACGCTAGCAACATTTGCTGGTGCACTTGAAGGTGCTACAGTAGGTGTTGCGGGAGCAGGAATAGCAGCAGCAGTGTCTTTGGCCACAGGAGGAAGAGGCGGGTCCACAACGTCTGAAGCCTCAAGGGGTGGAAGAGGGGCTTCTGCTGGTGGCTGTACTTCAGGAGGAACCAAGGAAAGCAGAGAACCTGCTTGAGCTGGTAAGATGTTGTATTGGGGTTTATCTGTATTGGTACATGGGCTCCCTGTAGTACCAGAAAATAGCAATACGTGAAGCATGTTATTGCATACACCATCTTTTGAACTGAACTAAAAAAAATCTGTAAAAGATGTGTCTGGGGAAAAGTATATGATGTACTGAGTATTATAACATGAACAAATTGCCCATATTAAGTATATCTGAAATGAATTTCAATGGCTAACAGTAGTAATTCAAGGTTAGAATGTAACACTTACTGATATACTTGCTTGCAGTTCCTGGATATTCAGTTATGATCCCGTCAACTCCAACTCCATCAACAAAAGTAGCAATCTCCATAATAGGGTCTGAGAAATAGTCAAATGCCAGTGTGATGTACTCATTCCTAAGGACATAGACATACACCGAGATATTGGCTTTCTGAAATTCTGCAACAACATTTGTCATAGCCGTGGTGAAGAAATCATTCATCAGAATGATGGATGACCTTGCGATGGCAACTGCATCAGCAAACTTCTTGATTTCCTCCACTGGCTGTTTTGGTGCATAACCTATCTTCTCTTCAATCAACAGTACTCTTTTGTAGGTTGGGACATTCATAAACTTGGACAACACTGAAGTGTCATCGGATTGTATCAATACTTGCTGAGTCGATTGCTTGTCGAAGGTGGCATTGCTCAAGGCAGTGTTAACAGCACCGACTATGTCAAGCCCCTTCTTTGATGCTAGGTAGGCAGCATTCTGAGAAGAAAATATGTTTGTCAATGCATGAACTTAGGAGTTTAAACATGAAGGAGAAGAGTTTCTTTGCAACGTCTAGATTTGGATTGGACTGAATTGAAATTATGAACAATGATGCTTTATAAAGACAAATATTGCTAGAGCAGAGCTGAAACGTACCTGAATATTGATCAAAACTCCAGAAACTGCCTTTGCTTTAGCTAACTCCAGAAATTCGGGAAGGCTAGTAAACTTACCAGCATTCTTGTATGCTGGGTTTCTCTGGAAGTCCTGGTACACACTTGCAATTTGTGCTGCAATGTGAAAGTTTTAGGTATAAGTAGGATTTAAAGCTTATGAAACCTGCATTTTGTGAAGTGTATGGAAAAGTTTTGAAGAGGTTGTTTACGCTTCAAGGTTTGAATCTCGCTCCATGTAAGGTCGAATGAAAAGACTCCAGCCTTGGATTGAATTTCTGGTACAGTGACAGACCTAGAAATGAAACCAGTCATTGCAGTTGTATCTCCAATGAGGTCAGCTGTATCCGAGCAGAAGGCCACTCCATCTTTTGACATCTGAACTGAGCAGTCTATTATGTCCGCACCATCATCTACTGCTTGCTGATAAGCAAGGTCGGTGCAGCCAGGATAAATCCCACTTGCTCCATTTTTGGTGATAATTAAAGCTTTTCCTGAAAACGCACAAAATTGTTGTTCACAACTAAATCTTTTCCGTCATTTCTTGAACAAATCTTAGAACGTTTAAAGTTCTCATATCAGCACTCTTGGAAAGATCTAATATACATACCTTTAACGGGCTTGCTGACGTTCTTGTTATTTGCAAAGCATCCTGCACCAAGAAAGAGCAACGCAGGGTCAGACCATAACTCAGAGATTCATTTAAGTGCCAAATTATGTACTTGCTCTTTAGATTCCCATCAGTATATTTTCATTTTTAATTGTTGTTGCACGACACATTACATGACATCTCAAGGGAAATATCGGGAAGGCATGACAGTCAGGTGATCTCACCAATGGCTTCTGATGCTGTAGGAGAGAAATCTGTAAGCACCCCATCGACAGAGAACTCGGAATTATCAACAAACTGAAGGTATTCGTTTGTAGGGTCATAGCTATAATTATAGCTTCCAAGAAGATCATTTACAAAACCAGAAGCATATACTTCTAGTCCTTGTTTGTGAGCATCAGATACTAGGCTAGTAGGAGTTTCCCCCAAATACTTGTTTGCTTGTACTGGCCATATGTATTCTTTGGGGACAAGGATCCCAGATGCAAATGACTTGATTGATGCAAGATCCTGCAGTAGGGAACCGTACTTTTTATTGGTTGTGGGTTCAATCTCATCTGCAGTGAGGACCTGGAAGACGAGCTTTGTCTTGGCTTTGTTCACTTTCCCATTCATGCTCTTCAAGAAACCGATCTCAGGAGATGAAAGGTAATTGATGCCCATAAGTCTCAATGCCTTCTCAACGAATGATGCCGGGCTGTGTTTGTGTTGGTTGTAGAATGAATCATACTGCATACCAAACACCAAAGCGATCTTACTTTTTGAGGCAAACGACTCTGCTTAATCGATTATCAATAATTAGCTGTGAGAGAGAGAGAGAGACCTGAACATTCAACCAAAATCGGGCTGGTTTAATTCCTGTTACATCTTCAATAGTGGATATAGGTGATTGCAAATCGAACAAACTTGGTCGAGAGAGTATTCCCTGGGTCACTGTTATGAAGATCATAACAAGGCAATTAGTGATTAAGTTGTTTCCTGAACAAGTTTTTTAAACATCTGCATACATGCTATCACAGCAAATTGATTCATCATGTAATATATGGCTGTGCTTCTGCATTTATAAGATGAATAATGTGCACAACAGCCATGCTTGCTTTCCAATTGAAAATATGATATATACCTACCATGCATGCTATTGTTTCAAAAACTTAATTAAGAAAGCCATGCAAAACAATTGTTCGAAAAAACTTATACTCTAATTCGAGATTGTATTTTCTAAATAAGTTGGTTCTTGAAACGAAAAGTTGTGTACCAGAGGTCTAAATCCGTTCATTAATGTAACACAGCTAGATATAGAAGAAAGACAAGGTGACATGGTCTTTGAGACTTACATGATACATTGTTGAATAGCTGATCGATTGTGTAATCCAGAGCAAACCACCCATGAACTTCCTTTCCATTTACATCGTAGCTCTTTTGTCCCTTTGGATATACAAGTGCTATATTGGTTGAATTATCAAGCCTAATATCAGAGAGGCATATACCAATGCCATCTTTTGTTAGTTGCAGATTGCAGAACAAAGCTGTATCTTGCAGACTCAAAGACACTGCCATTTGATTCGCAAATGAACTCGACTCAGGAAACAGCCCTGAGAACCCGCCTCGGGCTATTACAAGTGGCTGTTCACCTGCAATCAAGTATAGCATCATATAATCTATCTTTCAATGTACTGAAATAAAAGATTAAGTCCATTGCCAGTGATGAATTTGAGCTTCTAAAATAAATTTCTGCAGTTGGAAAAGTACTTCCTTTGAAAGAAATCCGGATCTTGGAACTTACTACTTTGATCTCATTCATACAAAATTATCCAACCTTTCTTCTTTCTTAGAATTAGAATGTACCTTTCTTTTCAACATAGCTCCAAAAACAGATAAAAGTTAATTAGCAAAAATAGAATTATTACCATTTAATGTCAGCCATTTCTGTGATGGTGGAGCCACTGCAGATTTCTTCCCTAAAGTTGAATGGATCAACAAAGAAATGAAAAGCAAGCACCTGATCATCTTCTTCTGATGCTGTCATGAATCCAAGAGTTACAGTTGGTCATCTTAAGGAGTAACATAATAGGAGAAAACAAAAATAGAACATGTTAAGTACTAAAACTTAAAAATAAAGGTTTTGAGATATTTTTTGCCTACTTTTCTTTCACAACATGGGTGAATAAATTTGTCAGTTAAAACTAAATGACATGAAATTACTATCTCATTACATTTAACATCCGTTATATATTTATTAGTTACCCCAAAAAAAAATCCCTGGAAGATTAATGCAGTCAGTTTTATGTATGGCAATGGTAATTCCAGCTTCAAAATCTAAAAATTCTAACTAAAACAACAAAATTTTCAATTATTCTATTGCATTATCTTATCTCAAAATTTCAAGAACACAATGACATCAAAATTCTACAATTTCTCCCATATAGAAGTAAACTCAAAATATTCAAACCATTCCTATATACCTCCTTGAAACTTGTGGAATGAAAAGAAAAAAAAAAAAAACTCCAAGGGAATGTGATGGAAAATATTCAAACCATTCCCATATATCATCCACAATGATATTAAAAAATTACCATATAACTTACCTGAATCTTGCAGGTTATGTGGGGGACACAAAACATTCCCTGTCAAGTTTCAAGTGAAAACTCTCAAGGGAATGTGATGGAAAGGAGAGGAGGACTGATGGAGGTAATGAATAAGATTGGATTAACCCCAAAATATCACTCTTATTTTTTTCTTTTTATTTTTCTGATGACTGCCGTACAAATTTCCAGCATAAATAACTGACCAGTTTTCTATTACAAAGGAAAAACTGTTTTAGCTTTGGAGTTTGAAGTCCTTATTAAATTTGCTATTCTTGTTCCTCCTTTTTAGATAGAGGCTAGGTTGTTTTGTAAGAACCAAACCAAACCATTCACATAGATGCTGTGCTGTTTCGAAAATTGAGGAAATATAGTTGGAAGAGATTTCGGATGTAATAAAAAATCATGCCAAATTAAGGCATGAAACATAATCCTCCTCATTTTACTTAAAATGATGTATTTGTTCTACACAAAATTTAAGGTATTTTGAGAAAGATTGCTAGGCTAGCAGCCGGTGAAACTCGTTAAACCAAGAAACAAAATCTCATTCAATGAGAGGAGCAAAAACATATGTATGACAAGGAAGACCTTTTCCTTTACATTAATAATTCTGTTTTTGACCGCTAAATAGCTAAATTAAGAATCTACACTAGTAATGACATAAAGAAGCGAGCATAGAGATTTAAAGAATGAGTAGAGGCAATATCTTTTGACAAATGTTTAGATTAAAAACAAACAAAAATTATCCTAAAAATTTGATAAGAGAAAAGGTAAAACAAAGAATGGAATCAATCATATATAGCACAAGATATATGTAGTTTGACAATATGTCTACGTTTATAGAACTGTAAAAGATTTTATTTAAATAATAATAAAAAACACAATGTGATGGTTGGTCATGAGTTTAATATAATATATAGTAAACCCTGATTAGTGGGCCAAGCTGGATTATGAGCCATATCGAGTCAAAAATCTTTCTCAAGAACTTTGCCCCTAGATCCCCCTAGGCTTGCTCATGATTGCTTTGACTTGGGCGTATCAACCCAAGTATTCACTCCTCCATGGCCTAAGTCTCACTGAAAATTTATAAAAAAGTTATAACAAATCTTTGTTAGGCTTGGAAATCGACTCATAAAAGAGAGCAGTATGAATAATTTTAGATAGTTTTTTGTTTTTGCGTTTGGATATTAAGATGATTTTAGATAATTTATGAGTAATAGTATTTTATAGATCTTATTGAGATATGTTTGAATGTAAATAAATTAAGATATATATTTAAATATATGAAATATAAGTTGAGATAGATTTAATTTTTTTAAGAGAAGTTAAAAAAATAATAAAACTCATCAATAATTAATTTGAGATAAATTAAATTGATATCAACAACCAAACACACAGCATATATGTGGTTGATGATCTCCATTTTGAGTCATTTTGTTAACTTTTGGTAAAGGCATGATGGTCTAGGTATTGTTCGCCTCCAAGGTATTTTTTCATCTAATCATTATTCAAATATAAAATCAATACAACTTTTATAAATTTTAAAAATAAAAATTATATTCAAATATTATTTTTTAATTTTATAATATTTTATTCAAAATTTTCTCTTATCATTTTCTAAAATCTAATAAAGCATCTTATATCAAACCATTTTACCACTATTAGCAGAACCATGAGATATTCCAAATGTCAAAAACGAGCCTAACCAGAGACCTGGATTATCTCAGTTACGAAGAAAATAAGGATTCCTAGAATCCTTTGCTAAGACATCGAAATTGTTCTTGATGAAAAGCCATAGGAAACGCGAACCATAGAGTTCAAGAAAGCTCTATACCATGTGAAAACATGAGCTTTGTGTTCTAAAATAGCTAGTTTGCACAAACTGGAAAGAGGTCAGCTAATCTACAACAAACCATGTGAAAAATATATTTCTAACATTCTAAATACAAAACTTCCTAGAGATTATCATGGTCACCCTCCAAGTCTGCAATCTCCATCTCCAAGGTTGAAGAATAACGAGTTTTCTTTTGTGGGTAGAAACTTTTTTCCAAGCTGCCATCATCATTATCATCATTGTCAAGAAATCTTTTAGAAAGTTTGATATCCAATTGCAGATCAGCATCATCATGGAGCACGCCTGGATTGGCTCTCTCTTTATGCTTGAATGGCACCATATGGGCTCCACAACTTTTAAAGATCATTGACCATGAAGAAATCTGAAACTCAAATTTCAGACTGTTCCCCTTCAGGATATTGGGTTCTACAATCAGGTAAAGTAGCCATACGTGATGTAATCCCATCAAATGAGATATTCTTTCTTCACGCCAAGGAGCCTGTGACTGCCCCCTTGGAACAATACTACCATTGATCATAATGCGAAATGAAAGATTTGGTTCAAGAGGGACCGGAGTCGGGGGTACAAAAACAGCACATAAAAGGACTCCTTTGATATCATTCCAATTGAAAGGCCCATTGATTTCCATCTCACAGGAATTATCTTTTGATATCTCCTTCCTATGGCTGAACCAATCTGGAATTTGATCTCCTTGAAATATAATACTGAATGTATTGCTCTGATCAAGATGTCTCTGTCAAACGAATCATGTCATAAGTTTTAGCAAAAAAATCTATAAAGCAAGAGAGAGAGAGAGAGAGAGAGAGAGAGAGAGACCTCAGACAGTGAAGGATTCCCAATATTCATGAGCATTTTGTAGCATCCAGACAAACGAATCCAATATAGTACTTGTAACTCACATGCAACAAATCGGAATTTCTCTAATAATTGTGGACAACTTTCCAATGATATGCATCCTCCAGCATAAATCGCTTCTATAGTTGGTGGAAGTCCTAAAATTCTTTGCAGTTGCTTGCAATCATCCAACCAAAGCCTCCTCAATCCAACAAATCGTTTAAAACTTGCTGGAATGATAACTATATCACTCCCTGATAGATTTAACGTACGCAATGAGGATGAGCAATTAAATCTTGTAAATAAACTTGAGTCTGATAGGCATCCAAGTTCCAAAAGTATTAGTGATGGAAACACCGTTGAAGAACAATCATCATTAGATATGCTTGAATTTGTGGAAATTTCATATTCCGTTGCAGACGCGATAGATGCCACCTCCTGTCCGATCCTTACAAGTTGCGAACAACCACTGAGCCAAAGATACTGCAGATGTTGCAACTGATAAATGCTAGTTGGGAGATATACAAGGTTTTTGCAGCCACTTAGATATAAAGAACGTAGTCGAGTGATATTCTTGATGGATGAAGGCAGTTCTTTTATACCAGTGTGCTCTAATCCAATGTCTGTTAAACATTCCATCTTGCACTCTATTTCAGGAAAGTTCTCAAGTCTTGAGCAACCTTTAAGTTCAAGCAATTTTAGAGATCTCAACTTGAGCCTGGTTGGAAAGCACCTAAGGCTGGAGCATTCCAAAAGATTTATATTCTCAAGCTTATCAAGAAACCCCACATAATCATCAACCTCAACTAAATTTGTACAATGACGAAGAGTCAATTCTTTTAAATTTGGACTTCTTGAAAGATCAGGGATTTTTGTCAGGAATTTACAATAAGAGAAATCCATGGTTGTTAAGTTTTGATGACTCTGTTAAAAGAAATGTTGAGAGATACATTAGTTGTAGGAAGATCAAAACATAATACAAAGGAAAAAATACATATATATGTATATGAATAGTAACTGTACCTTGAATCCCTCCCCAAGTTCCTTGATGGGGCTATTATGAATTCTTAAAATAGTGAGTTTCTCTCCATGAAAATTGGGCGGCAAAGATTGTAAAGGATATCCAGGCCAATCAAGCACTCTCAACTCTCAACTCATTAGGGAGATAATTAGGTCCTCCAGAGAAGCATCCATTTTGATTTATAAACAATTTGAGCCTTTTCATCTTCGTGAAGACCTCAGAACTCAAGCGAATCGAGTCTTGTTTAGGCAAATCTACCAATATGGCTTCAATTTTGTTGGTTGCCTGGCAAGAAAATGTATCAAGTTTGCTAGAAGGAAAATAGGAAAAAAAAAATCTGCACTGTTTAGCAATTGGTAGAATTGTTATTTAGATAATATTCACATCCATGCGTTTTTATGTTATCATTTCTGATTTATGATTTCAGATCTAGATTTTTGTTTCTTCTAATCTATGGGAATGCCTAAAAAGCAAGTAACCATAATCAAATAACAAAGTAGATCTTTTTTCCAAATTTACTTGTAATCTTCTCACTATTAATGAACACAGAAGGCAAGGTAATAAAAATATATCAATCTTGGAAATAGGAAAAGGATATTTGTGGATATATATATATATATATGATGATTGTATTTATTCTTTGTATTTAGAAATAATATTATAATGAAAAAATAAGATTATATGCAACCCTTACCGTATCTTCCTCTAATACATAACGAACATCTTCATGAAACCACAATCTACTACGTTTACCAGGTTCTTCTGGCGATTCTTGTCGAACAATTTCTCTGCCCATATCTTGTAACAAGTCATGCATCTCCAAGATTTCATGCCAATCAATAGTTATAAGACACTTGTCTATGAGGATTTTGATACCAATATCTGGAAAGTAGCCAAGACTATCCAGTATTTTAATAACATCATCCATGTGCTTACCTTTGAAGAAGCATGCAATGTCAAGGAAAATAGCCTTCTCATTATCATCCAACCCATCGTAACTTATTTTAAGTTTTTCTTGAATTCTTTTGCTAGGAAATATTTTGTACTTGTCTAATGCACTTTTCCATTGACTTATACTTTTATCTTTTAGATCCGAACCTAGCACTGTTAAAACTAACGGAATGCCCCCAGCATATTGTATTACATGTTCTGTGAGTTCAGCATAATCATTGATTGGCCTGTTTCTTTTGAAGGCATGCCAACTAAAGAGTTGAAGAGCTTTATCGTGGTCCAATATCTTCATCTTATATGTTGAAGCAACCCCATGATTAGTTAATAAACTTTGATCCCTTGTTGTTATGATAATTCTACTTCCTGAACCAAACCAATCATGCCGTCCAGCTAATTTTTCTAATTGCTCCAATTGATCCACATCATCAAGAACTAAAAGAACTTTTTTGTAGCGAAGCATCTTCTTTATCACACTAATTCCTTGATCATCACTATCAACCGTCAAACCTGGATCTCCTAAGATCTTAGAAAGAAGTGTCTCTTGCAATTGAACTAGACCACATTCTCGAGTTGAAGTTTCTCTAACATTTGGAAGGAAACAACTACCCTCAAATTGATAAGCAATCAAGTTATAAATTGCTTTGGCTATAGTTGTCTTACCAATTCCACCACTTCCGAATATTCCTATCATGCATATGTCATTCATTCCAACATGTAGAAGCAAATCAATCTCTTGTATGCAAGACTCTATTCCAACTTGATATTTGGCAACGTGTAACTGCGAAAGATTTATTACTCTTGAGTTCACCCATTGAATTATTTCATTGATAAACTTAGATTCGTCCCTACCAATACAAAAGAGAAGAGAAATCTTTTGTGAGGTCAAACATTTTACAGTACTGAAAGATAGTAACATGAACTAGACATAAATGAGGATTCATTAGGTGTATAAGAATGTATTTAGAAGAAAAATCTTGAATGAAAGGGAAAAGAGTGGTTAGAAATACCTTTCTTTCTTTAAATGGTACCCTGACAGATTGGCCACTTGTTTTAGGCCTGACTTCCATTTCTTCACCTTCTCCATCTCATCTTTGAACCTATTTTCATGTTTAATGAATGCTTTTCTAAAACTTCCTTTTTGATTTCGTACCTGTGATGGATCTACATGGTAAAATATAGGGAGAACCATTTGCTCCTTTGTTTCTTTACACTCAAGGATCTTTATCAATTCGTTCAAACACCATGTTGATGACGCATAATTTTTAGAGAGTATAATGATTGAAATTCTTGAGTCTTCAATAGCTTTGGAAAGTGCCGATGAAATTTTTTCTCCTCTTCGAAGCTCATTGTCTTTGAAGGTATCGATTCCTCTAAGACGTAAAGCATTGAGTAGATGTGCAGTAAAGTTGTTACGAGTATCATTTCCTCTAAAACTCAAGAATACATCGTAGACGAATCGAGGATTGGTTGAAGAAGAGGAAAAGGCTCGTTGGAGATCCATGGAATTAGAATTAAGTACCTGTGTATATGTAAGGCTGGTTACTGCTGATAAGAGAGAATTGAAGAACAATAATACAAGTTGGTCGATCACACACGTTGAAGCAAAGACCAGAGAGCAACTTCTTGAAAATTTCCTTTCATAAAATAAACTTCTTTGAATCAACCAAACAGTTGAGCCTCAAGAATTTCTAGCCGTTCCTGGGGTGGGCAACTAGGCTGCATTGACCTCTAGCCGTTCTTGAGAGAATGTCATGCATGGATTGTCTATGAAACTCTACCTTTTTCTAAGTTTTTTTATTTTTTATTTTATTTTATTTTATTTTATTAAGCTATGATTCTCTACCTTGTTTACAAGTTTCTCAAGTTTTGACTTTTGTACAATGAATGAGATAAAGAAACATATATCTTCAAATGCTGCAAATGAAAGAAAAATATAGGTTTTTCTAGCCTTTTAAAGTTTTAAAACTTTTGAGCTGCCTGATGGATGAAAGCATATAGAGAAATGTTCTTTGTAGTTTTTGGATATACAAGTTACGCATATTCTCTTTGAAAAAGATGATTAAGGTCTCGTTGGTTACACAATTTAGATGAAATAAGATCAAATATTTTAAATAATAGTTAGATTTTATAGTTAAGATTAGATGAAATGATTTGTAAAAAAAAATATGTATTTAGATATTAAGATAATATGAGATAATTTTTATTTTTTAGAATTTAATAAAAACGTGGGTCCTACCCATGGGAAGGAAATAAAATTAAATTGATATTGAATAATGACAAGTGGTGTGAATGGGAAGGAAAAAAAAATTTGAAATGGTAGTGGAAAATGGCAAGTAAACAAATTAAAATAGTATTGGAAAATTGCAAGTGGTGTGCACTTTCCGTCCAGTACGTTTGCTCCAAAAAATATATGTAATTGAAGGAAGACTTCGTAAGATTGTGATTTTGTACTGTTCAGCCACTTTTTATTGTTTATTATCAAATTAATTGTCACTTTTTATTGTCTATTATAAGTCTAATTGCATTTGTTAAAAGAGTTATTCTAAGGAACAACCACTGTAGAGGTGCACACGTTGGACATCCTATGCAATGGCTCTTTTTTTTTTTATCCTAAAGCCGGTCCTCACACACCCCTCACATTGGACATCCTATGCAGTGGCTCTTTTTTTTTTTTCTTTCCTAAAGCCGGTCCTCGCACACCCCTCTCCCTCTCATTTTCGTTTCTCTCTTCTCCCGTGTGTCCCTGTTGCAGTCCAAAACCGTCGCCACCGTCGACTGGGCCTCTCACTGCAGCCACTGAACACCACCACTGAGCGCTTCCTCCTCCCCCAGCCCGAGGCCCGTAGCTCCTCCCTCTTCCCTCGCATGCACGCACTCTCTCTGTGCATAGTTTCCCCACGTCGTGGTTTAGATCCATCACCTACAACCATGCATCGCAGCCCACGAGCATGCCGGACCTCCACCCCTCTGCCATACCCTCCTTACCCAGCCCACGCCAACCTTACTCTCTCCCTCACATGCCCTCTCCCTCACGAGTCCTCTCTCCCTCATGGCCAGTTCTATACCACTAGACAATTGTACCACCACCTCAACAGTCGAATGCACCACCAGCTCCACCGTAACCTCCCCATGATCACCACTTTCAGATCCTGCAAAGGATGGGCGACGTAGGGGTGATGAGGGAGAGAATGGCAACGCTGGTGGTGGGGGGGAGGATGGGCTTGGGCGACGAGGGGGGAAGAGATAAAGTAAAAAGAATTTGAAATGGATGAAATGGAAGGGAACATGCGGAACGTGGATTTGTTGTAGGGAGTTTTTGGTCATTTCATGATAGGCCACGAAGGTCAGTAAGGGCTCCTAGGTTGAATCCCAAATACGTGGGATAAAGGTGGAATGTAAATTGCCGTTGCATGCGACATGCAGGAAGGTGGGACGTGATCGTTGCAGCGAAGATGTTAAGGGCACGTGAAAAAGGAACAGGTTGCGATGGGGTGGACTGGGTCAGTCGACTGGGTCACTTGTCGTTGCGCATTTTACGTCATTTAATATATTTCTGTTAGTTTGTTTTATTTTACGTGAGTTCGCATGGTCTGCTTTTACGTGTGTTTTAGTTCCGTTGTTAACTACCAGTTTGCTTGTATTTCGGGATTCTTGTGCCAGGCTTTATTTATTTAAAGTAGCCGCAATTATCAATGAAAAGGTACGAAAAATCAATTGTTATCCACACTTGCGGTACTTTCTCACCCGAAGAGAAATAATTACTTAATATTTTGTGTTGAGACCTATCAATTGGTATCAGAGCTAGGTTACTATGGGAACCAATAAAGAGCGAATTGAGAACTTGGAGGCTGGGCTCGATGGAGTGCAAGAAGGGTTACACCGGATGGAGCTCGGCATGGCGAACAAGCTTCGTCATTTGGAGGAAACTTTTAACCGTCTCTCTGATGTAATACTCACAAACTAGGAGCCTCCAAATCCTGGTATCCAATACCGAGAAGGTCACGATGGGGGACGGCAAGTGGTATCCTCCAAAACAACGAAACTGGAATTTCCTTGATTCTCAGGAGATGATCCGACGGAATGGTTCAATTGTGTGAACCAATTTTTTGAGTTCCAAAACACTCTCGAAGCCCAGAAAGTTTCTTTGGCTTCCTACCACTTAGAAGGAGAGGCCAACCAATGGTGGCAATGGATTTGCCGGACTTTCCATGAAGAAGGACGTGTTCTCTCATGGACAAATTTTGAAGACGAACTCTGGGCTCGCTTTGGGCCATCGGAGTGTGAGGATTTTGATGAAGCCCTTTCAAGGATAAGGCAAGTTGGTTCTTTGCGTGATTATCAGTAGGAATTCGAGCGCTTGGGCATTCAAGTATACGGATGGACGCAAAAGGCTCTTGTAGGAACTTTTATGAGAGGCTTAAAGACGAACATCTCGGATGGTATACGGATGTTTAAGCCTCAAACATTAAAGGAGGCCATCAGTTTAGCAAGAATGAAGGATGATCAACTAGCTAGACAAAGGAGGTTTGTAAGACTGGCACCCCCAATGCGAGCTCCCTTAGCTCTTCCCTCTAATAATCAAGCATCATCGCCAACACCTGCCGTTCCCATGCGGCGACTTTCTTGGGTAGAGATGCAGAGGAGACGAGCCCAAAATTTATGTTTCAACTGTAATGATCGTTTTACTGCAGAACACAAATGCCAAGGCCTGCGGATTCTCATGTTGGAAAATTGCGAAGCAAACAACAACCCGTTATGCGACGACGTCATCGAAGGAGCAATAGCCGAAGAAAATTACGAAGAGCCTCCTGAACCCGGGATCACATTGCATGCATTAACAGGATGGATTGCACCCAGAACCATGCGGATAACTGCTAGGATCGGTTCCCATAACGTCATCGTATTAATAGACAGCTGGTCAACTCACAACTTCATTAGTGAGCGAATGGCCAACGAACTGCGACTACCAGTGGTGCCAACCGAGACTTTTACCGTGAGAATAGCCAATGGCGATAAACTGAAGTGTCAGGGGCGTTTTGAAGAGGTACGGGTCAACTTGCAAGGCACTATTTTCTCTTTAACTCTCTATTCCCTTCCTCTTACAGGGCTGGATCTAGTTCTGGGAATCCAATGGCTTGAAATGCTAGGATTCGTGGTTTGCAACTGGAAGCAGTTAACTATGGAATTTCTTTGGGAGAACCAGATCAGGCGGTTGCAAGGCACTAACGGAGAAGCAATTCAGACCACATCACTGAAGGAGCTATCCAAAGAGACCCATCAGAACCATACCATTTTTGCCGTTTGCCTACAAGTCAATACTAGGGAGCCACACGAAGAAATACATCCTGACATGCAGGAAATAATACAAAAGTTCACTGAAATATTTAAGGAGCCTTCAAGTCTACCGCCCATTAGAGAAGTCGATCACTGCATTTCGCTCAAAGAGGGAACTGAACCCATTAATGTCCGACCGTACTGATATGCATATTATCAAAAAGAGGAGATTGAGAAACAAGTCCAAGATATGTTAAACTCGGGCCTCATTCGACCTAGTACAAGCCCCTTCTCATCGCCGGTTTTACTAGTAAAAAAAAAAGATGGGAATTGGCGTTTTTGCACCGACTACTGTGCACTTAACGCTGCCACTGTGAAGGACCGCTTTCCCATTCCCACCGTGGATGATATGTTGGACGAACTCTATGGTGCGTCGTACTTCACCAAATTAGATTTAAGGGCTGGGTACCATTAGGTACGAGTAAACCCTCCAGATATTCATAAAACTGCTTTTCGCACTCATAACGGACATTACGAATATTTGGTTTTGCTTTTCGGCCTTTGTAATGCACCTTCAACATTTCAAGCTATCATGAACTCTATCTTCCACCCTCATCTTAGAAAATTCATAATAGTTTTCTTTGATGATATATTAGTCTATAGTCCTACTTGGGACAAGCATTTGTTACATGTTACACAGGCTTTGGCGATATTGAAGCAGCAACAGTTTTTTGTCAAGGCTAGCAAATGTGCTTTTGGATAACAAGAGTTGGAGTATTTGAGGCATATTGTCACCAGTCAAGGAGTAAAAGTAGATGATAGTAAAATTGCAGCAATGGTGGCATGGCCGAGACCTACTAACATTTCTGAGTTACGTGGGTTTTTGGGGTTGACAGGTTATTACAGGAAATTTGTCAAAAATTATGGTGTTGTTGCACGAGCCCTCACCAATCTCCTTAAGAAGGGCCAGTTCGGGTGGCACGAGGAAGCAGAGTCTGCGTTTATTACTCTCAAAAAAGCTATGACCATCACGCCCACACTGGCAATGCCCAACTTCAACAACGTTTTCACTATAGAAACCAATGCATCGGGTGACGGAATTGGAGCAGTACTGACACAGCAAGGCAAACCCCTGGCCTTCATGAGTCGAGCACTGGGAGTGGCAAAGAAGTCGTGGTCCACCTACGCTAAGGAAATGTTAGCAATCGTAGAAGCAATACGCCTTTGGCGACCGTATCTTCTTGGGCGAAAATTCTACATTCAAACTGATCAAAGAAGCCTCAAGTACTTTCTAGACCAACGTATAGCCACACCGGAGCAACAAAAATGGGTAGCCAAACTCTTAGGCTATGACTACGAGATCACGTATCGCCTAGGACGTGAAAATTCTGCAGCTGATGCCCTCTCACGAAAACAAGGTAGCCCAATGCTCCACAATGTTTTTATTTCTCAGGTTAGCTTATGGGAGGAGATAAAACAAGCTGCAAAAGAGGACCCGTATATCCAGTCCATGAGCCGTGTAGCCACAGACCAACCCAACGGCCCTTATATGTGGCGTAATGGCTTACTGTGTTACAAGGACAAGGTGATCGTACCAGCCGATCCTACCTTACGGGCCAAGCTACTGCATGAGATGCATGACACCAAGATGGGCAGACACTCAGGCATACTGCGCACATACAAAAAATTAAAGCAACAATTTTATTGGTCAGGGATGCTCAAATCAGTCCAAGAGTATATCAAATGTTGCATAGTGTGCCAGAAGATAAAAGCTGAAACCTTGGCGCCGGCAGGACTTCTACAGCCGTTACCCATTCCATGCCAAGTGTGGGACGACATCACACTAGATTGTATTGAGGGGTTACCAACCTCGCAAGGCAAGGATACCATCATGGTAGTGGTTGATAGACTCAGTAAGTCAGCCCACTTTCTTACTCTAACCCATCCTTTTACAGCTAAGGGTGTTGTAGAAAAATTTGTGGATGGAGTTCTTAAACTACACGGAATGCCCAGATCAATAGTTAGTGATCGCGATCCAATTTTTGTGAGCAACTTCTGGCAAGAGTTCTTCAAGATGTCGGGCACTAAACTGCAGCTCAGCTCCACGTACCACCTGCAGACGGATGGCCAGACGGAAGTCTTCAATCGATGCGTCGAACAATACCTCAGATGTTTTGTCCATCAATGGCCACGCAAATGGAGCTTCTATCTACCTTGGGCAGAGTACTGGTACAATACCACCTACCACATCTCCACGGGAATGACCCCTTTTCAGGCGCTATATGGACGACTACCCCCAACCATTCCATCGTACCATGAAGGACTCTCACCGGTGCACGAAGTTGACCAGCAACTAATGAACCGAGACGAATTACTCCAACAACTCAAAACCAACCTTGCACGTTCGGTTAATCGCATGAAGCAATTAGCAGACCAGAAGAGAAGAGATGCATCGTTCGAAGTTGACGAGTTAGTGTTTCTGAAGCTACATCCTTACCGCCAGCAAACAATCTTCAAACAAGCCCACCAGAAATTAGCTAGTTGCTTCTATGGACCCTACAAAATTCTTGAGAAAATCGGCTCAGTCGCATACAAGCTCCAGTTACCAGACAGATCACGTGTCCATCTCGTATTTCACGTCTCGTTACTCAAATGCTACAACACCAAGGGCGAGAATGGGGTGGCGCCTAGCACTGAGTTACCACTGTTCACTGACGACGGGGTGGTATTGCTGGAACCGCAAGCTATTCTAGATCACCGCTGGGTCAAACAAGGGGCCCAAATCATCGAAGAAAGTTTGGTGCATTGGAAACATCTACCAGCAGAAGAGGCCACTTGGGAGACAACCAAACAACTGTTGGAGAAGTACCCAGGCGTGGACCTTGAGGACAAGGGTCCACTTAATGAGGGGGTAATGATAGGCCACGAAGGTCAACAAAGGCTCCTAGGCCGAATCCCAAATACGTAGGATAAAGGTGGAACGTAAATTGCCGTTGCATGCGACATGCAGGAAGGTGGGACGTGATCGTTGCAGCGAAGATGTTAAGGGCACGTGAAAAAGGAACAGGTTGCGATGGGGTGGACTGGGTCAGTTGACTTGGTCACTTGCATTTTACGTCTTTTAATATATTTCTGTTAGTTTGTTTTATTTTACGTGAGTTCGCACGGTCTGCTTTTACGTGTGTTTTAGTTCCGTTGTTAACTACCAGTTTGCTTGTATTTCGCGGTTCTTGTACCAGGCTTTACTTATTTAAAGTAGCCGCAGTTATCAATGAAAAGGTACGAAAAATCAATTGTTATCCACACTTGCGATACTTTCTCACCCGAAGAGAAATAATTACTTAATATTCTGTGTTGGGACCTATCATTTCACTTAATCCACGTCACGTGTGATCCTACTGTTCTCTAGATTTTTTCTTGTTAAAAACTGACTAAGATGATAATACAATTGTCTATTTTGCTGTTTGAATAGACAGAACAAAGAAACCGTACAATTGAGATGAGATATAAAGTATCTCATTTGATATCCAAACTAGACCTAAATATGAAATTTATATGAAAACATTATTTCTTTCATGGTATACCTCTTCTTTTTTTTTTTTCAAACAAAGCGAGGCACACTCTAAAACTGTATGTTACATTAGTCAAAACATATATTCACTTCTTTTGGCAGCATATAACCATATGTATTTTTTTTTTTAAAACTAGCTTTTATACTAAATTTCTAGAAATGTTGTAAACACTTGTAGCAATTGTTAAGATTAATTTTAGTGTTAATACCTTGTTATATTATACGAGAATCTTGAAAAAGTAATCAAGTATAAGGTAGAATGCATGGAATTAACATGGAAACATCCATTATTTAGTAGGTAAATTATGTTAGTGCCAAAGAGTCATGGTCCGTTTTTCAAATAGAAAATTTGAATTCGAAAACTCCTATCTTCTTTTATAAAGAAAAAGAAAAAAAAAAAAGGAAGGTAAATATGTTAGTAAGTACTTAGATTGTGCCAAATAATTAATTGGTTATCTTAATTAATTTTTATTTTTTTATTCCATTCTTTTAAATCCGTTATGCTAAATATTAATAGAAAAAAATTAGGGAAAGACACTTGAACCACATTACCAATGATAGCAAGTTTTCTAGGTATTATGTTTGGAAAATACTAGCGGGGGATCCCTCTACTGCTCCCAGTTTTTTTTTTTTTTTTCGTAGTGATTAAGGAAAAATTATTTAATATTATTCTAAATTTTTTATATTTTTTTAAATATTAAAAAACATTAAAAATGATGTGAAAAAAAAAATAGCCTAGCGGGAGCCCCAGCAGTGGCTCTAGCAGTCCCATTATGTTTTTTTCCTTCTTTTGAATATGTGATGCTATATACTTTTCTTTATACCTTTGTGTATTTTCTATTCAAATACACTTCATGTATTTATCACGTAAAATAATAATAATAATATAATTTTTTTATATTAAAAAAAAGATAATTTTTATTATTAATTATAGAATAAATGTAATATATAATTTTCTTTTAAACTCAGCAAAAATATAAGTAATTTCTTATTATTTAATATCACATCAAAATTATTGTTATTTAAAATTATTAGTATATCTAAATGGAAATGACGTGGTGGGATCAACTTCCCAAAATATCCTTATCACACCAATAAGACGAAGCAAGGTAATAGGTTTCAGGAAAAATGTAAGGTCCTTAACCCGCATCAGATCCCAACTTATTCCGGGAACCGAATCGCTCCTCGCTTTCTTCCCACGACGAAATCACAGAGAAAGAGAGAGAGAGACAAAGGGGAAGTTCTAGAGAGAGAGAGATGAAGATCACGGCGCTTTTGGTGCTGAAGTGCACCCCGGAAGGGTCGGATCCGGTCATACTTGCGAACGCGACGGACGTTAGCCACTTCGGGTACTTCCAGAGGTCCAGCGTCAAGGAGTTCATCGTTTTCGTCTCTCGCACAGTCGCCAAGCGCACGCCACCCTCCCAGCGTCAATCCGTCCAGCATGAAGGTTCCGATCTCTCCTCCATCGAATCTTCGTTCTTTGTTTTTGCCTTTTGCTTTTCTATACGAATTTGTTCGGCTTAGAGCTCATTTGTATTTTTGTATGCATTAGCGGTGCAATTTGGGTGAGTTTTTTGGAACCTTATTAGGTTTTGGTGAGTTCTTGAAAGATATGTTCGGAAGTCTAAAATTTAATTTAGATGTCATTTATGAGCTTGGATTAGGTCGTGGATTCTTCTGGAATTTGGTTGGACTATGTGCAAGTTGATTAGGTGTTGGTGATTTTCTATGAGCTCTAATTGTTTGTGTGCGCGTCTATATACCGCTGCATGCAATGTATTTATATTGGAGTTGGAATTCCCACGGTGAGTGAGGTGGCCGGGGCCCTCTACTGGTGGGATCATACTTGGTTTACGGGGATTATGGAACTTTATATATGTCACAGCTACACACTGTAATTGGAGTCCAAGACTACGATTCCAGTGCTACTAAACATGGTGGAAGTGATCAAGCCTTTTGTTTACTTTATGATGAATGGATTATGGCGTAGTTTTCAATGACGTTTTTTGGGTGCTTTGTTAATTGAAATGGGCGAGTTTGGATTTCCAACAGGACGTTGGTGTTCCAGAGCTCGTTCTTTTGTAAATGAATCATGGGGAATGTTGTCGTGATTTTCATGTTAGAGTAACATAATTCATCCCAATTTGTTTGTCTTGGTTTCTGAGCATTCCTTCTATTTTCGTAAAGCCAATTTGGTTGGTGTTATATAGAGTACAAGGTGCATTCTTACAACAGAAATGGCCTTTGTGTATTGGGCTTTATGGATGATCACTACCCAGTTCGAAGTGCCTTTTCTCTGCTCAACCAGGTATACCCAATATAATCCTTGTTTATCTGTTTATGTACTTTTTTTCTAGAAGCTAAATTTTTTATCAATATGTTAGATAATTGATTAACCTACCAGAGATTTGTTTTTTTCAATGTACAAGCGTACCATTTTATGTTCTACTTTATGGTCTTCAAGGTTGAAGGGCATGGTTTTGGAGATGCTCAGGGAAATAAAAAGCAGATCTTCTAAGATAAATATTAGTATTTTTGCCCTTGATTTCTCTTTAGCCACATCTTCATAGCTATAGTTGTGCTGAAGGTTTGGTTGGGGTGTGTAGGTGGGTGAGTGGCTGGAAGTCTGTTGTGATGGGGAAGGGTGTGTGATTGTGTGTTCTTGGTATTATGCCTCCTGAGGTTCTGGTATATTCAGGTTCTAGGACTGGTGAATCTTTGAGGCTTTATATCTGCTTGCGTTAAATTATAGATGCTGATTACAAACTTTGCCAGGTGCTAGATGAGTATCAGAAAAATTTTGGCGACTCATGGAAGACTGCACAAGCAGATAATACCCAAGCATGGCCGTATCTGAGTGAAGCTTTGACAAAATTCCAGGTGTTTATAGTTTTTATTCTTCATCATTGTTTAAGATTGGGTCATGGACAGCAAGTGGATTGATAGTATTTTTATTTATAACCACTACTATGTTATTTGGATTTTTCTTTTCCTTTCCTCTTTATTTTTTAATGGTTGAAGCATCAAGAAGTAACAAATGATAACTGAATGATTTTTTTTCTGCTTTCTCTTGTTTAACGCTTCAGGACCCTGCAGAGGCTGATAAGTTGTTGAGAATTCAGAGGGAGTTGGATGAAACTAAAATTATCCTCGTAAGTCCTGCGTTATTGCTACATTAGTTTATTTAAAGGTAGATGATGATAAATCGAACTGTGTTCCTTTTATGTTCATGATTCTTGCATCCACCATATTTTAGTTGCACTTGAAAGCCTGTGGGATACGGAAAGTTTGCTGAAAGATATTTACTTTGATCTTTATTATAAACCGAGTTCCTTTTATGGGAAGCATTATAGCTTGCTTTTCCCATCTGGTTTTTGCATGCAGCCCTAACTTTTAGGGCAGTGTTAGGTTACTATTCCAACCAACATACTCATGTACCAAAAGACCATCTTTCCTGTGCCCACTTGCCTCACTCTATTTAGTGGGCTATCTCATTTTTTAACTATGTTGGATAGGTTTGTTATTATTAGCTGCAAATGGGTGAAAATGGTTTGAAGTGTTGTCGGCTGACCTTTTTTATTTGATTTTGAAATGGAAGTACGAGGCACAGCATATTCATTTTTCCAAGATGCTGTTTTTTAACTTGTTTCCACTATTTTATTTTTCGTTAGTCAGAGTAAGTTTCAATGGAGGAAGATCAATTTCACAATTGCCTGGAGTAAGCTAGACCTGTGCAATTTTTTATTTTAGCAAGCGGGCTAGTTAGCTTGCCCATGTTTTTCGAGTTCTGAGATATGTATGGGATAGCTTACACGGTGTTGTGTAATAGTGCCATCTTCGGCTGCCTAGCACAAGTGCAGGGGTTTGAGTCTTAAGAGGAGCTACTATATAATATATAATTGCAGAAGGGTGGACCCATATTCGAGCCATCCCTCCTAGGATTCTACTTAGGTGGGACAAGTGCTGGGCAATGACCCTATGATATGGTATAAGATATTGGATTCTTGTGGACTCCTAGGAGGCATGGATTGAATACGGGTCCATGTGAATTCTTTATTGTGGGCATTTGAATGAATTGAACTTCTTTTTTGATGAATAAATGAATTGAACTTCTTTGACTGAGATTTGGATTGTTGACTAGCGTATGGACTTGGTCCTTCTTTTCTCGTGGCAATCATTTGATGTATCAGGGTGGTTTCACCCGTTTACCTGTCTCTCTCTTAAGTTCTTGTTTTCTCACGGCAAGCATTTGATATATTAGGATTTTTTTTTACCTTATTTGCCTCTCTCTTTTTTATTTTTTATTCACACGCAAGCGTTATTTTTGGTTTGATACAGCATAAGACTATTGACAGTGTTCTTGCACGAGGTGAGAAACTGGACAGTTTAGTTGAAAAGAGTTCAGATCTCAGTTCAGCTTCACAGGTTGGTAGAATAAATTTATGTTAGCAACGTGCATTCACATTTCTGACGTCAAAATTGAGGATGACAATTTGCCAGTCAACATTAGATTCATTGAACACATTTATCCTTTTGAAATGAGCCATGGACCTAAAGTTGTGAATGGTTGAAACAGATGTTCTACAAGCAAGCCAAGAAGACAAACCAGTGTTGTACCATACTGTGAGCTTCTGCGGAGAGGAGTAATCCTGTAATTGCATCCACATTTTCCAATGTCAAAAGTTGATGGATGACGAATTGTGATTCTACTATGTCTATATCGTTTATCAATTGTTTGGTTGTTGTTGATGGATTCAAGAAATGGAAAGGAAAAAAGAAAAAAGAAAAAAAAGAAAAATCAATTGTTTGGTTGGCAAAATTCTGTGGCCTTTCCCCAAATCTCATCCCACTCCCAGACCAAAGAAAGGAAGGAAACCTTGTATTGACAGATCATTCTGTTATATAGTATTTATGTGTTTGCTAAGCTCAATTCAGATGGTGTATTGTGATTCATCCATTCTGGTTGTTCTTTTTAACTCACTCCATATATCTGTTCTGAAATTGGAATAATCTGAGTTCTGATTCCACTCTGGTTTGTCTTGATCCAATAACCAAATATCAGTTGTCACAATGCCATTGGGAATGGAGCACAACTTCCATGATGCCAACCTTAGCGTTGCTGCCCTTCATTGTATGTACAAAAGCTTTTATGGGAATAGGAAGAGACCAGTGGATTATTGTAGTCAATTTCGATAGCACTATTGCCTTCTAGATGCCATTTTAATTCATACCAACATTTAATTTACTGTGGGCAAGGCAGCCTCAGCATTTAATTTACTTGGATTTAAGACGCATTTAGTCTGTTCTTCATGACACAGAGACGACAGATAAAGGGCCATTTTGGTTTGTATCCAAGATTCAGAGCATTAAAAACCCGAGGCTCGAAGCCTTTGACGTGACTCGAATGGAACTTGCATCTCATCTAGATATCAACCAAAAATTAATGAATCCTTTAGCTTCTGACGTGACTCAAATGGATATTGCATCTCATCTAGATAAGGTTACAGCAAAACATTCAGCATCAATCCAACGTCACCACCAGATAACTTGATAAGGTCCAAAAATTGACCAATATACTCATTACTCTTGGATTGTCTTCTAGAAAGTAATTCCACCACAGAAAAAAGTACATCGGTCTCATAATTATTCAAATTGTACAAGACCCAGAAGTTATTTTACAAGGAATAGTTCACAACTTCAGAATCTAGGCATTAAAACTGACCGCACACAAACTTTCCTGCTGTACAAACACAACAAAATGAACAAATAAACACAACAGCCCTAAATCTGGATGCTGCTCTTGAGATTTTTGGTCTTTTACTTCATAAATACTTAAAACAGCGAAACCCCAATATACCATAACCATTCAGCTATTTTCCCAGAATGGATTTAAACCACCAGATGCCTTTGGTGTCACTAGGGCCTTCTCCCTCTGGGGGAGGATCACTCTGTGGTGTCTTGTGGAGTTTGCTCGCATCATAGCCCTCATCTATGGCCCTTTGAACTAGCTGATTATATATCTTTTCATCCATATGGGTTTGCCTGCATAATATCTAAGAGAACACCGCCAAAAGAAAAAGGAAACAAAAAAACAAAAGCAATTAGTATGCTATCCGCTATGCAATACACAAACCATTGAAAAAAATTAAAATTGGGGTATCTTTCGAAATTGGTTCTTTACTGCAAGAAAGTGACACAATAAGCCAACTTTGATTGCAGGGAAATACATATACACAAATACTTCTTATCAAAGAACCATGCCTACAAATCCAAACTTCCTAATAAATACAAATTATTTTTCTCCTCGTCAATTCCTCTATAACAAATGAATTCAAGACTTGCGGCTAAGTCGCAGATTATCAAGAAAATCAATAACAATCCCAAAAGAACATAGATTTATTGAATTCAAGAATGAAGAATTAAAAGAATTTTCTAACATTTTAAAAAGGGCGATAAAATCATAATTAAGATCATTGAAATACCCAAAGATACTTCCTGCTAGGCTGGCCAATCAAGGCATATCCATAATCATCATCAAGGTACAAGACCCAATAGTCCCCGACCACAGGGATGATGGGCAGGAATGGAGGCACATAGAACTTCACTTTGAGCTTAGCCTCATCACTGTTGGCGTCAGCCTTGTATGCAGTTCCTTCTATGTACCCTCTTTTCCCATCAGACCAGGTCTCGTTGAGCACATTCACAGTTCCATCATCTTTCAAAGTGTACGTAGCCCTTGTGTTCTCACCATTCTTGGGCTGGAACCTTGATGGGAACGAGGCTATCTCATACCACCGCCCCATGTACCTATTTAGGTCCAGGCCCTTCACCACTTCCATCTCTTTCTTTGCCATTGCTTACAATTCGCAGTGTACAGTCATACAGAGAGAGAGAGAGAGAGAGAGAGGGTCTTTTGCAGTTACAGGGAATTGCGCTTGCTCTTGATAAGGTATGGAGATTGGAGAGAGATGCTGGTCTGTGTTTCGAGTGATGTGATATGACATAAGACGTGGAGGACTATGAGCCTTTCGTCTGTTGCGTGGGACTGTTGAGGTGAACGTTCCAGATATAAATAGGTGTTTCTAGGATGTTTTGGTTCTTTCTTTCTTTCTTTCTTTCTTTCTATTCTTCCGCTTGCATTCTCGGAAAAAGTGTTGGTTCTTGTGAAAAACTGTGATGCAAAACTCGGTGATGAAGACTGACCAAGAAAAAACAAACTATAATGTAACTTGGTGAGGAAGGAAAATAAAATTAAAAAGAAAAATGAAAAACGTGGTGGCCAAGAAAAAGCATAGAGCCAGACATATCATTGTCTAGATCAAGACATGAAGAGACATGAGCCCTCACTTGATGAACAGAAAATGGATTAGAATTCTCATCATTTAATACCTTGGGCCATGGGATATAACATGCAATGTCCTAACCTTGCAAAGAAAACAAATCTTCATCAAGTCTCTTTAAGTTGTGGATTAAGATCCTTGAAACTTATTGGCAATTTTCCAAATGCATGTTTCTCTTTAGAAGTTGTAATTGTTAATGATTTGAGTTTAGGCAAAGGTGGTACGAAAGACCAACAAGCATCACAAGATGAGGAGTATGATACTCATTGTTAAAGGATTGAGATCTTTTGAAGTTTGGATATCAACTCTAAGATTTGGCTACGTTTGGATGTTAAGTTGAATTGAGTTGTGAATAGTGATATTTTATAAATTTCAGATATGAGTTTTAACTTTTTTAAATTGCGATGGGTTTATATTTTTATATTAAAATATATAAAATAGATTAAAATGAGTTTTAATTTTTTTTATAAAAAATTGAAAAAATAATAAGTTCCATTAATAATTAATTTGAGAAATGAATTTGAATTCATCTTCCAAACACAATTTTAATATATTTATTACTATTATTAAAAATTTCATATGTTTTTTTTTTATAGAAAGAATTTAATATGTTTTTAGAGATCCACATGAAATCTAATCAATGTAGACACTAATGTGAAAAGAATAATGCTACCTACCTTCCATTTTACTATCATTCTCTCGCTATATCTCATGATACGATATTTAATGGACGTTAAGAAATGTTCAGGGAATAATGAAAAACAATTAGATAAATAGAATAAATATTTTAGAATTATCATAAAAATAAATTTATAACGGGGTGACTTGATATATTATATTAAATTATAAAATTATTTTTAATATAAATTTAATTTAATTTATTATATAAAATTATGTCATTTTATAAATTTAATTAAATAAAATTTTGTGGCAGAAACACTTCTCTACCTAAAGTATCTATCAACTTTGCCTCTCCGACGTCTCCGGGAGGTTAACATCAGTCCAACCACCTCTCACGATTAGCATGCACCTCCTTTCCCTCTTTTTCCTTTCATTATCCTTTCCTATTTTTTACCATTTTTGTTTTTGATTGTTGTCTTTGTACAGTTAGATCTACCACTTGATATGTAAAAAATAGTTTTATAATAAAGAAATGATATTTACAGTCGTGGTTATATAAATAGTGCACAGTTTCTTTAAAAAAAGTGAATTAATATGAAATTTATATGAAAAAAAATTAACTTTTTAATTATAGACCTCACTCTTTTTTAAAATAATTGCACGACATTTACACATTCTATAACTATACGTAACATTCTCGTAATGGTTACAAACGACAATCATCATGGCATACTCACCTCTTGGGTTTCTAATCTAACCATGCCTTTGTGTCCTATGCTAGTTTTTCCGCCGTATGGATTCTTGTAGTATTAATCATTTCAACTTTAAAAATTTGAAAAATATATAATTTTTTAATTTTTAACTAATAATTCAATTCTTAAAATCTATATTTCATTAGTGATCACATTTTTTATAATAATAAAATATTATTATTATTTATTATTTATATTTCTTTAATTAGTTTTTTAATACTTTTTATTTTATTTTCATAATCTTTAATAACCTCCGATAATCATATTCATTTTTATTGTCACAATCCATCAATTTATAATATAATAATCTCAAATGTACATAAATAGTGAAATATCATATTATATAAATAAAAATCTCATATGTACAATCCATAAAAATCCTATATATATAATATAATAATCTCAAATGTGGGGTGAATATGGGATAAGAAATAATAAAATACTAGTTTGAAGAAGCTATAGTTATTTTCATATATGAAATGTGGGATGGATTTACTATAGCAAATATTTTACATAAAAAGTGTTTAGTTAATTCAACGTGGACTTAATTTCATCAACATTCTATAAAATATGAAAAGCACTGACATTTGGCTAATCCAATGTCAATGCTCTTAGAATTGGTTTGACACAGAAAAATTCTCATTTTAAATTCAAAATTCTCATCTTATCATTACAATTTTTTAAATTTCATATACAAAATATAATAAATAATTTAACTTTTTCTTAACTTCAAATTTCAAAACAATAATATTATTAAAATATAATATTTTAATATTTTATCTTAAAACTCAAAAGTTTCTATTACCAAACCGAATCTTAATCTCAATTCATTTTATTTTATTTTATCAGCATAAATTTTTTAAATTTTTATATAAAATATTATAAACAATTCAACTGTTTCAAATTTTAAAAAATAATATTTTATTCAATTTTCATTTCAACCCATCTCATCTTTAACTCCGTATCCAAACCTCAACTTAGGTTTTTTTAAAAAAAATTGAGTTTTAAATACAATTTGAAGATTTTTATATAAATAATTAAATTTCTATTTTTAATAAGTCTAAATTTTTAAAATAAGTGATGATTTTATGTGGCTTGATTGGCATTACCCCTAGTCTCCAAAATGGAGGTCTGGAGTTCAAAACCCCCCCTCCCCAAATGTATCAAAAAAAAAAAAAAAAGTAGAGCTCCTAAGTTCAAACTCTCATCCCACAATTTATATTTGTAATTAAATATCTCACATGTTGAACCTATTTATTGAGAAAGAGTCTGACTCACAAGTGATAGAGAGTGTTAAGATAAAAATAAATAATTAAATCTATATTTTTTCATTAGTTTAAACCTTATAAATTTTTAGATAAGTGGTGATTTTACATAATATCATAGCAGAGATATAGAATTTAAATCTTAACTCTCCACTCTATTCTATTTAATTAAATATTCGACATATTTGACATATTTATTGAATGAGAGTCTGGCCTACATGTGAGATTGAATGTGTGTTTCTTTAACCTCTTATATATGTTTTTGTTCCATATCAATGAATTTGCCTAAGAAAAGAAAAAGGTACACTTACTACGTAATTTTGTCCCCAAATAGAAGAAAGTAAGATGAGTTTTCTATGGTTGCCTGAGTTAATAATGGTCATAGAGTTGGTGTAATTTCTTCCTCGATTATGTAATAAAGAAAAAAAAAAAGACAAAAAAGAAACCAGCCCAACCCAATAAGGACCCAAGTAGCCCTCGTCAAAGCCTTGATTCATGGGCTGTATTTTCGACTGCGGCCTAATTCTCTCACTTTTTTGGGCCTTTTCCAGTGATGTTTAGTGCTTCTTTTCGGCCCATTGAGACTATAAATAATTTACATAAAAATAAATTTATAAAATAATATAATTTAAATAAAAATTTAATTCGAGTGAAAATTATATAAAAGAAAATTCTATATCAATTCAACAGCAGAAAGTCGTAAATTAAAATAAAAAAAGGATAAAAAAGTAAAAAAGGATAAAAAAAGAAAAAGAAATAAGAATAACTTACAAGCCAAAAGAAGAATTAAAAAAGGAGAGGCGTGAGAACAGTGAAGCTTCGAGTTTTGAACCACTGGCTTGTTACTTGTTACCTCACCAGATTTTGTAATAAAAACTGATTTGACTGAACAATGGTATCTTAGCGTCGTTCTGGAGTGGTAACATCGTACTTCTTCGGAAACATGGAACAGCGTAGTTAAATACATGAAAACTAGTTCACTTTCATAACTAGAACCAGTTTGTGCTTTGGATCTCACTCTCTCACACTGTCTCGCGCACAGAGAGATAGAGAGAGAGAGATGTCGAGGCGATCTGGGGCATGCTTGAGGTGGTGTTTGGTGGTTTTTGCAGTTGTATCAGCTCTGGGAGTGTGTGGGCCGGCTCTGTATTGGAGGTTCAAAAAGACTATGACGCTGGGGGGTACCGCAGCCTCTTGTCCTCCTTGCATCTGTGATTGCCCTCCTCCTCTGTCCCTTCTCAAGATTGCTCCTGGTATAAATTCTCTCTCTCTGGGTCTTGCCTTAAAAAAAAGGTCTTGGTGTTTTTGCCTGTGGGATGCTGTAAAAACAGATTTTTGATTGACTGTATATTGATTGGAATGAAATTATGGTTTTTTTTCCCCGTGGGATGCTGTATAAATTTGTTTTTGATTGACTATATATTGTTTGAAATGAAAATTATGCAGTACCCATGTATTGCTTCTATTGTCGGTGCTGATTTTAGTTTTGGAGCTCTCTCTTTGTTTGGTATTCGATTCGGCTGAGAAAGTTAAACCCAATTCAGATTTGGTTTTGTTTTCTTCTTCTGTTTCATCATGTGCTGAAACATTTGAGATCGAGGGGTGCTGCCAATTCGTTGATTTGAGGTCTATTGATAATTTTGGATTCTGGGCTTTCTTTTTAGAAAAATTTTCGAAGTATGAATACAAGTACAGGTTCAAAGGTGTAATTCTGTATTCTTTTGTTGCATTTTAATCGCAATTAACTAGGAGCCTAATATTTCCCTTTTGTGATTTTCATTTATTGTAAGTTCAAATTTTGGATTCTTGTTTCCGATTGTATTTTGTCCATTCTGGTTATCATAAGCTTGTTGAAGTGAAAGGTAACCTACTTCACTTTCTGGTGTTTTATGTGTAAATTGGATGGGACTCAGTTTGTGTTTGAGAGATCTGTTCTGTTGTTTGTTCCGAATTTCATCTTTGTCTCATCTAGATGCCATTATAACCATAGGAGAATCATTAAGATCTGCCCTTTTCTGATCTTATTTGCTCTATCTATACACCTCACAACCTTTTAATGGTTATTGCCTTGAAAATAGAACTTTATATCACATCTTATGTGTAAATGATTATCAGCTAGGTTCCATGAAGTCCTTTCAAAATTTGAATTTACAATTGATTGTGTGCTCAATTTTATTGCCTTGATTACGAAGCCCAAGCCCTCTAGCTGCTGGTGGCTTAAAACCATGTTTCAAGTCCTAGCTCCATACGAGTTTGGCATTCATGTTTTGTTAAATGATTTGTGTCAAGCAGAATTTTCCTGAACTATTAAGTTATATTATTCGATAGATAATTTTATACACTTGCACTGCTAAAATAATGTTATTAGGTATTGGGTTCAACGTTTATTGTCTCATCATTTCACTTCCTTCAAAATTCTGGCGTTGGTCTGTTTTTGATTATGAATATGGTCATTACCCGTTTCTGGTCTTACCCAAATGGGGTCCTACCTAGGTGCTTTCTTATGAATGATTATGACATTGGATGTTGAACTTCAGAAATATTTCACATGGATGCCGAGCACTTATGTGATCGTATAACTTCAATGATTCAATGTCTCTGTATGCATTTGGCTGTGATTTGTATTCAGTCCTCTTTGAAGTTTGGTAAGATGCTTCATCATTGTTATCTGTCTTTGATGTTAAAATAATGAAAGATTTTACTGGCTACTTTTCTGAATGTTAAGGCTATATCAAATGGGAATCTGCCTATTGCAGTCCAACTATTTAAGATAATGAACCCAACGGTTGGCTGAAAAAAAAATCCAATTTTGATCCTATTATTTTTTATTTAGCTGCCTACAGCCTTTTTATTTTTTATTTATTTAAGTAGCTGCCTGCAGGCTTCTTTCCAGGATTTGCATAAACTAATTTGGCTGCCCAAATCGCATGCAGATCTGGGATTTTTACTATTGATTTCCTTGTCTTTTCTGTTGTTTTTCTTTCTGTTACAGCCTTCATTGTAGTATTCGGTAAATGATTTTTGCATGTGTCCTAATATTGTTCATCTCTGTGCTGTGAATTCTTTTGCAGGGTTGGTCAATCTGTCCGTCACAGGTTAGATTTCATCTTTCTGAGTCAATTTGTGAAGAAGCTCCTGTGTTTAATACACTAAATTTATCTGAGATCTGTTAATTTGGTGAAGAAATTCCTGATACATCTATGTAATATTTATAAGGAATATTTTATACGAATCGAATTCCATCTTTTATCTTTCATTCTCTGCTTTCTTTCATGAAAAGGGTGACTTGAGCTGTCCATTTGTGTTCCTTGACTTCTTGTGCTTATATTTGGACTCTGCATACCAAGTCATCTATACTGTCCATCCACAGCTTAGGTTGCATTTCTAGATTAAAAATGTGGATGTACTACAAAAATCATGTTTTTTTTTTCTCTTGTGTTTGTCTTTATTTCTTATTAACTTCGATATTTGTGTAAAGTTAATTTTGCCAACTATGGAGCTCCAACCTTAGTATTTTCATTTAGCTCTTTGCCAAATGGCTCTTTTGTCAGGGATTTTTATATCCATAGGTCCTTCTTGGAGTAGATTCTTCTTGATATTACAATAAAAGAAGTTGAAAATATAAACAGCTTATTATACCATATCCTCAGTCATGCCATCTTCCAAATTAAAAGTTGAGGGAATCCTTTCAATAGATGTAGTTGTTGGCCCCAACAGGGGCATAATTTTTGTAACCTTTGCACGAGGAAGACTCAAAAGGTTTCCTCATGATTTTCTTAGCTGCCAAGTGCTTCGTGCTTTTACCTTTCTAAAAGCCTGAACTCTTCCTTTGCATTGCTTGCAGACCTGGCTGTCTTTGTAGTTATTTTTTTATCCCATGGATCTGATGTTAATCATGCTTATGAACAGATTGTGGAAGTAATGACCCAGACCTCAGGCAGGAGATGGAGAAGCAATTTGTTGACCTTTTGTCAGAGGAGTTGAAGCTGCAAGAGGCTGTTGCTCAGGAGCATGCTCACCATATGAACATTACCATTACTGAAGCTAAAAGGGTGGCTTCCCAGTACCAGAGAGAGGCAGAAAAATGCAATGCTGCCACTGAAACCTGTGAGGAGGCCAGAGAGCGGGCTGAGGCATTGCTGATCAAGGAAAGAAAGGTGACTTCATTGTGGGAGCGGCGCGCCCGTCAAATGGGTTGGGTAGTGGAGTAATTGACTGCAGGACGTGATATATTTTTTTTTCAGACCAAGTAGTGAATTGTTCCACCCTCGGTTATTTATACAGGCAGGCAAGCAAAGTGCCTGAGTTGTCCTTTTGTGGAAGCAGAATTCCTCGCTCTCTCTCTCTCTCTCGCTCTCTCTCTCTCTCTGTAGTTGTTGTATTGGCCTTATATGTCATGTGTGCATTAATCTTTACGTTATAAATGACAATGTAAAGGTTTTCTCAGTTCTACCATTCACTAATACATTCATATTCTCATGATCTGGTAATATATATATTACTCGTTAGTCGTTCCAAGCATATCCTTTCTGGTTAGGACCACATTTTCATATGTAGCTTCTCGTATGCATTTCATTTCGGCTTATATTTAACTAAGGGCTAGTTTGGATGTTAGAATATATTGAGATCAATTCTAATTTTAAGCTGAGTATGGTATTCAAATACAACTTTCAAATTATTAAATTTATCTCAATTTAAAACTTTTTTACACAAGAGATTCATAATATTTTTCAACTCAATATCTTTCTACACGTAGAATTTATAATTTTTTTCAACTTCTTATAAATAATATCAAATTTATCTTAACATTTAAATATATTTTATATGGGTCTCATAGAATTTATTTTACCATCTCAATTTCCTAGTAGTCATTAAAAATTAAGCTCAATTCAATTCAGTATCTAAACGTATCCTAACTTAACCAACTTGGCTGCTGGCTTATGGAGGTTCAAAACAAAAAAATAGAAAAAGAAAAAAAAGACATGGATTATGATATAGTTTGAGAAATTGAAGTTTGAATGATAGATGGAGACAGAATTATGGATCTCAATAGTCAAAACTACTCGAGCATAAACATGTGGATGAAGATTGTAACATAAGTGTGGAGTGGTGGTCCAGGTTGTCATCTTTTAAAAAAGATGAAGTTATTACGTAGCTTTGGCTCTCTAACCCTGAAAAAAGATGGCCTAGATTTGTGTAGTCCCTATCCTCATCTACAAAACATCACTGCACATGGGTCATGACCCACTTGGCTTTCTGTATGTATAAAATACACACACACTCACTCTCTCTCTTTCTCTCTCTCTCTCTCTCTCTCTCTCTCTGGGTTAACTTTTGACACAATCAAGTAAAAAGCCTTTTGGGGATTAAGGTTGCACGTTGTAAATTGCTACACTATAATCAGTGGTAATCTGAACCCATAAGCGTATCGGTTACCAAATCCTCTACCAAGCTTGTCCTACCGTCGTAATTTTCTAATCCCAACGAGTTGCCAAACTGGCCGTCACCATCCTTGAAGGATGGTGAGTTCGAGAAGATAACTATGGTTACATGCAACTAGTGTCTAAGTTCCAACTAATCTCTGGGGTGTATATACTCGGTAAGAAATTTTTCACGAATACATCAAGAGTTAATTTAAGTTTGTAAATAATAATAAAATAATTTAAATAAAATATTTTTTAAATCTTAAAAATAATGGAGAAAAAATTAAATAAAAAATATTATAAATTTAAAATATTATTTTTTCAGAAATTTAAAAATTTAAAAATTATTTTTTATTTAAAAATTTAAAAAAGTTATAATGATTATTTTAAAAAAATTATAATGATTAGTTTAAAAATTTTGTATTTAAATTATATTTAAAAATAAGATAGGATGTGATAAAATAAAATGAAATAAAAAGATAAACATTTTGTGGATCATTTGATCCGCAAACCTGCCCTTGGATTTATAGTTACGTCTAACTAAAATGACTTAGCTATCTCAAATATCAATGCATGATCTATTAAGCTACTGAGTACGGACTGTGAAAGAAGACCTATGATACATTTTCCTGCTATCCAAACAAGCTTGAGTATTGTATCAGATACCGACTTATCATTTTCCTTAAATAAGATACGTTGGGTCATTTTTGTCGGCTTAACCGTAGTTGACTTTCTTCATAGGAAAACCGGTCTAGTCCAGATGGTAAGGAGATCCCTACAGCTGAATTGTCGAAAAAACAAAAGGCAACAAAAAACGCGGCTTCAACCTGCCAAGTTCGTGCACTTACGCGACAACAACACACCCAACACAGCTGTGGTTTCATTTTTGTACTTCCATACAGTCATCACAAGGCATATACAAATAAAAAATATATATTCCTTGAATTTATATTAGAATAGAAAGAATTATTGAGATCTATCATACACTACCCAGATCCAAATTTGTCAAAAAATAAGCCTTTTGTTTTTTGGGTCTGATATCCGAGGTATAGTGTTCTTTCCTTGAAGCTTCTCGGATTATATACGGAATTTTTGTGACAGTCTATTGGGTTTCTCGATTTGGAAAGTTAACTAAAAGTATGTTGTCAGATTGGATGGAAAGTTCAAGGAGTAATAGAGTGGAGAAGAGAGGGCTTGAGCAGGGTGTGGAGGATGATGACGAGCATGGACATGGAGCGAAGAAGCCAAAGTTGCCGGTTTTGGCGAGGTTTGTTTTGTAGAATTTTTTTCATTGAATACGTTACTTTTTTGTCGATATGTATTCTTACTTTGATTATTGAATAGTTGTATAGTTGTGCCTATGGACATTTGTAAGGTTTTGTGGATTTGGTTTTGCATGAGAAGCTAAGGAAATTGTGAGATGATTGGGAGATTGAAATCCAAAATTGCATTGAGAACTGAAACTTGGGTATTTAACAATAAGAGGAAGGTGAAATACTAGACAAGTCCCTGTCTCTTAGATGCGGTCAATAAATCTAATGAGATATGAGATAGCAGGGGATGGTGTCGGAAGAAGATATTGGAGACGACCACCTTGTAAATTTTGTCAACTTATTTTTGTGCTCTAGATGCTAATCATATGTTCCAGACTTATATTTGTCAACTCGTAAGTATTTTCTAAAGGATTTGATTTTGCGTCTCAACCTCCTTAAGTTTCTGGAATTTGATCAACGTCATAGTTCAATATCTCCAGTTAATGCTGTTTCTATTTTCATTACAATGTTTTGTCGTAAGTATTTTCTAAAGGATTTGATTTTGCGTCTCAACCTCCTTAAGTTTCTGGAATTTGATCCACGTCATAGTTCAATATCTCCAGCTAATGCTGTTTCTATTTTCATTACAATGTTTTGGTTTGATGTTATGCGACGCAAGTATTGTTATGCGTGCAAGTATTCAACTTCAGTTTTCTTGAGTCCATTTTTAAAAAGTTCAGCTCTATGTGCAGTGTAATTGTGGAAGCTGTGAAAGTAGATAGTTTGCAAAGACTTTGCTCATCTTTGGAGCCTCTTCTCCGCAAAATTGTGAGTCATAAAGTTATCAATCAATAAACTAATGGACGGGAGCCAGCATCAAATTGTTCATATTGTGCATGTTTCTTTACTTTTAAGCCCTATGAAATGGCAAATCATAAGTACAGAAAGCAGTTGCTGCTCTTTTACTTACTCATTTTACAGCATCCACAACAAATCAAGGAATATACCACATTAAATTGACAATCTTCTTCCATGGATTGTACATTCACATGTATAGACCAACGTGAATTATGTCTAGCTTTTCTTAGGCATCAATACTTCCACTTTGGCCCAACTATGTTGAGGTTTCTCATTAATTCTGCTATTTTCATAAATACAGGTCAGTGAAGAAGTGGAGCGTGCTTTGACAAAACTAGGACATTCTCCCCTGGCTGAAAGGTGAGTTCCAGCATTAAAATTTAATGATAATAGTTAGAGAATCAACTGAAGTCACTTTAATGAGCCTGCTAAAAGGTCCTCATGGAAACATGCATTATCAGGATTTTTTTTTTAGATCGATAAACATCATGATGAACCTGATACGGAGACTGTAGCAGGACATAGAATGTGTATCTATAAGGTTAAATACAGAAGCAAAGCCAGACATACACTCAACTTCCTGGAATTCATTGACCTCTTTGTGATCTTCCTCATGACTCATGAGTGCTGAGGCAAGCTTATGAAATAAAAGTTTGTATAACTTATCCAAGATATGATAGTTGTAATCCTAGTGGGAGATAGATGTTCAAACCTATATGTTTGATATTCAGATGGTTCCTTGATAATATGATGAGAGAGAATATGTTTGATATTCTCTCTCATCATATTTCCTCTCCGTACAATGGTGATTTTTTTTCTTTGAAAAAATGGTACGTTAGCGGGGGGTTTTGTGATCGTTATTAGATGGCTGGTTTCAGGGAGTTAGTTATAGAATCTAAATTGATTACGCTGGTGAAGGATGGGGGCAATATACGTATCTCAGAGCAGGGGTGGAAGGAGAGTCACGAAGTGCTGGTGGGACTCAGCACTGCTTCGTGGATGGTGAGAGTCCTGGAGGAGTGTCTGAGAGGGGGAAAAAAGATGGTTTATTCTGTCGTAAGGGAGAGTTACCGAAGTTTCGTGGCTCAACGGTGCGAGAATAGGCGTGGGCGATATCTGTCCCTTGCAGAGTATGGCCACACGGGAAGAAAGGAAATGCTCTGTTTCCCGGAAGGTGCAAATGGGTGGGGTTGGCGACGTCTGAAAGATTCAGTAGCTGAGCTGGTACATACAAGAAATAGGATCGGAAACACTGTTGGAACTCAGGCGATAAGAGGGGTAACCAACCGGTCCTTCAAGGAGGTCCTTACGACAGCTGCACCAAACCAGGAGCAGAGAGAAGACGGTGACAGAGCCTATGTCGAAGAGGAGGAGCATCGAGCCTCACACTTTGTACGGGATGCAGTAGGTAGCAGGTTGCGTGTAGGACAGGAGGCGTGGGAGACTCGTAGGAGGTTGATGGAGTTGCAGGGGCAACTGCGGAAGCTGCAGAAGGAACTGAGTGAGGTGCGTGTGCATGTCGGGCTGAAAAAGGCAACTGATTGGTACCGGGTTGAGGATAGGGGCAGATTTGGAAAGTCAGTGTGGATTAAAAAGGCTGGGCCGGAACCAACACGCGGGCTGAAAACTAATGAACGGGCCCAGCCCTTACGGCTGGCCCAACCCGAAAGAAATAGCCTGTCTAACGAAATGGTTGACCCGGTTCAACCCACGGGTCCGATAACACACGGAAGCCAGCTATCAACGCCGGCCGTGATGCTGCCGGAGGAGGAGCCGTCGGAGGACCAACAGAACGTGCCGGCGACTTGGGTGGACCTCTCCGATGACGGAAAACAGGGGGGGGGATGACCGGAATGTGGAGTTGGCTCAAGCTAAGCGCACGGCGAACCAAATGGGAGCGTCGGATCCACTTCTTCTGACTCAGAAAACGCCGAATATGAGTAAGGGGACCCCGACGAAATTTTCTGGACTTGCTCCAGACTTGAATGAGTTGATAAACTCTGAGGATCCTTTGTGGGCTTCCGTGAGCCGAAATGATAGGCCACTGTCGGGGGAATTTTTGGAGACTGGTGGGGCTACGGGGAACCCCTCTGGAGTACATGGGAATGATTTTGAAGTGGTTGTGAGGGATGGAGACGGAGTGGAAGACTCGGAAGTGGAGGGATCTCTGTACGATTCTCTTGAAGGGGTATCAACAGATGATGAGTACGCACTGGCTATGAAAGAGAACTTAGATTTGATGGTTTTTTCAGGGGTTGAGGAAACTAGAGAAGTGGAGCCGACACCACTTAATTTACTGTTTCCTGTTCATTCAGGAGTTTCCGGCTGGGTGTTTGAGAAGGTGAAGGAGATTCAGAAAGTAGTGGGCCTCGAGTGTGAGGGATATGAGGAACAGTTTATGGCCTTACTAACAGCTATAGAAGCAGGGCATCAACAACAACGTAAATTCGTCTCGAAGAAACAAAGAGAGCTTAAGCGGTTGATGTGGTCTTTGAACACCGAGGGTAGTTCGAGTAGGAGTAGGCCGAAAGGGAAGGGGCCAGCTCATTCTCAATGAAACCCAAAATAGTATCTTGGAATGTACGTGGTCTTAATGAGGCTACGAAACGATTGAGGATAAGGTACTTACTACGGGAGTGGAAGGTAGACATTGTTTGCTTGCAAGAAACTAAATTGAAGCTGATTGATAGGCGTATTGTGAGAAGCTTGTGGAGCGGAGTGCATGTAGATTGGGTTTATTTGGCTTCAAACGGGGCGTCAGGTGGAGTGGTAGTTATGTGGGACAAGAGAGTGGTGGAAAAAATGGAAGAGTTTATAGGGAGGTATACAGTAGCATGCTCTTTTAAGAGTGTGACAAACAACTTTTTGTGGGCTTTTGCAGGAGTATACGGCCCAAATTTGGATAGTAATAGAGTATTTTTGTGGGAGGAGATAACGGGTTTGCATAGTTGGTGGAATCTACCTTGGTGTATTGGGGGTGACTTTAATGTCACGAGATTTCCAAGTGAATCTTTTGGTAATAGAAGGGGGAGACCAGCTATGATTGACTTTTCTGAATGCATCTCTGATTTGAACTTGGTAGATCTACCGTTAGCCGGGGGCTCCGCCACGTGGGCTAACAACCAAACGTGGTCCCGTCTTGATCGCTTCCTCATATCACCGGAGTGGGAAAGTCATTTTCCTGATGTTTGGCAAAAGCGATTGCCTCGCATCAGTTCAGATCATTGGCCTATATTGCTTGATTGTGGAGGAGTGCGAAATGGCCAGAGATACTTTAAATTTGAGAACATGTGGTTGAAGACAGAAGGCTTTGTGGACCGAGTGAGACAGTGGTGGGTGTCCTATCATTTTCAGGGGACTCCTAGTTTCATCCTTGCGAGCAAACTTAAAGCTTTAAAAAGAGATTTGAAGCTTTGGAATACACATTCTTTCGGTGATCTAAGGGCAAACAAAGAAGGGAAGATGCGGGAGATTCAGGAAATAGAGCAAGTTCAAGAGGTTAGATCTCTTACCCAAGTAGAAATTGAGCGGAAGACTTTGTTGGGTGAGGAGCTGGAGAGAATTATTTTGATGGAAGAGATTTCGTGGCGGCAAAAATCAAGAGCCTTGTGGCTTAGGGAAGGAGACCGTTGCACCAAGTTTTTCCATCGGGTTGCAAATTCTCATAGGAGAAACAATAATATTGAGATGCTGAAAATTGATGGTACGGAGTGCAGGGAAGAACAGGATATTAAGGCCCATATAGTTGGCTTCTACGAGCAACTTCTTACTGAACCGATGAGGTGGCGGCCATTCCCTGATGGCTTAGTGTTTGATTCCATTGGGGAGAGTGATGCTTGTCGAACGGAAAGGGCTTTTGAAGAAGAGGAAGTGTCGGAGGTTGTGCGAAAATTGGCCAAGGATAAGGCTCCGGGACCGGATGGGTTCTCTATGGGTTTTTTCCAAGAATGTTGGGACGTGATTAAGGAAGACATTATGAAGGTTTTTCAAGAACTTCATGAGGCTGGAAAATTCGAAAAAAGCCTAAATACAACTTTCATAGCTTTAATCCCGAAGAAGGTGGGGGCAAACGAGGTAAGTGCATACCGTCTCATCAGCCTAGTTAGTGGTGTGTATAAGATCATTTCCAAAGTGCTAGCAAACAGGCTTAGCGAGGTGGTAGGGAAGCTTATCTCTAAGCCTCAAAATGCCTTTGTTAAAGGTAGACAAATCCTTGATGCGGCTCTAATTGCAAATGAGTGTGTGGATAGCAGAATGAGGAATGGCGGTAACGGAATCATATGCAAGCTGGATATGGAGAAGGCCTATGATCACGTCAACTGGGATTTTTTACTATATATTCTTGGGAGATGTGGCTTCGGGGAGAAATGGAGATCATGGATCCGTTGGTGTGTGTCAACAGCGAAATTCTCGGTGTTGTTAAATGGTAGTCCAGCTGGTTTCTTTCATAGTTCACGAGGCTTGAGACAGGGTGACCCCTTGTCGCCACTGCTGTTTGTTGTTGTGATGGAAGGGCTAGGTAGGATGATGTCGGCTTTAAGTCGAAATGGTTTGGTGGGCGGTTTTTCGGTTGGAAACCAAGAGAGGGGCACTACTAATATATCTCATATACTCTTTGCAGATGATACACTTATCCTTTGTGATGCAGATCAGAGTCAGGTGCGGACTTTGAAAGCGATGCTTCTGTGTTTCGAGGCTGTATCTGGACTAAAAGTGAATTTCGACAAGTCAAAGATAGTACCAATTGGTAGGGTGCCAAATTTACGACATCTGGCTCGATCGTTAGGGTGCAAAATAGCTTCGTTCCCGATGACTTACTTGGGTCTACCATTGGGGATAGGGGCAAGATCGCCCCTCTTGTGGGAACCAGTGATTGAGAAGATAGAGAGACGGTTAGCGAGCTGGAAGAGAATGTATTTATCGAAAGGAGGAAGGCTCACTCTGATTAAGAGTACTCTCTCTAATTTGCCTACTTACTTCCTATCGCTCTTTCCTATTCCAGCAAGAGTAGCAAGCCGTATTGAAAAGCTACAGCGAGACTTTTTGTGGGGCGGCTTGGGGGAGGAGTTTAAGTACCATCTGGTCAAGTGGGGAACAGTGTGTCGTCCCCTCTCCAAGGGTGGACTGGGTATAAAAAAGGTGAAGGTTTTCAATCGGGCACTCTTGGGTAAATGGTTGTGGAGGTATAGTCGGGAACCGGACGCTTTGTGGCGAGGGGTGATTGGGTGCAAATATGGAGATATATGGGGGGGATGGTGTACGAAGGAAGTTAGAGGAGCTGATGGAGTAGGGTTGTGGAAACATATTAGGAAAGGTTGGATGGTCTTCCTACGGCATTCTCGTATTCAGATGGGGAACGGCTCGAGGATCAAATTCTGGAAAGATACATGGTGCAGTGATGCATCGTTACAGAAGTTGTTCCCCTCTCTCTACCAAATTGCCAACCTTAAAGAGGCTTCAGTGGAGGAGGTCAGGGGTTTAGCGGGAGGACAGTTCCATTGGAACATACACTTTAACAGGGCAGCACAAGATTGGGAGGTGAATCACTTTGTGGATTTTTATAGTCTCCTTTACTCCGTGAAGCCGAGTAATCACCAAGAGGATTGGTTGTGGTGGGTCCCGCACAGGAAAGGTAAGTTCTCAGTTCACTCCTTCTATGTTGCCCTTATGCCGAATACCAACTGTCAGATCCCTTGGAGAAGGATATGGAAACACAAGGCACCTCTAAAGGCGGCCTTCTTTGTGTGGACTGCGGCTTTGGGCAAAATCCTTACAACTGATAACTTGAGAAAAAGGAGGGTTATTGTGGTAGATTGGTGCTGTATGTGCAAGGGAGGGGGTGAGTCTGTAGATCATCTCTTACTACATTGTAAGATTGCAAGGGTTTTGTGGGACGAGGTGCTAAATAGAGTTGGGGTAGGCTGGGTTATGCCGGGGACAGTGGCGGCAACTTTAGCTTGTTGGCCTAATATAGGAGGTCAGCCCCAGATTTCAGCAGTTTGGAGGATGATACCTACTTGCATCATGTGGGTTTTGTGGCAGGAGAGAAACGCTAGGACTTTTGAAGACATGGAACGAACACGAGAGGAGCTTTTGGCTTTATTTTTTAGTACGCTTTGTAAATGGGCCACTGCGGTTGATTTCAATGGGATGGTCCTCCATGATTTTCTTCTTTCTCTTGCTCCCTCTTAATGGGAAGGTTTCATGTACATACTGGGCTAGGCCTGTTCTTTGATTAATACAATTTTGATTACTTATCAAAAAAAGTTAATGAAGAATTCACAAATGCAACTTGTAGTTTAAGTTTATGCATGGCATATATGAACTGCTAGACAAAGAGAAGAATAGATAACATTGTGACGTAGAAGTTTTTCATGTGACTTTATCCGAATGATTATATCAACCAATTATAAACTGAATGATTGTGTCTTTCCCAATGGTAGGTCTCCACCAAGAATACAAGGCCCATGTGGAAAAAACCTGCAACTTCATTTCAAAACAAGAATGCCACCTCACCTATTCACAGGTGGTAAGGTTGAGGGAGAGCAAGGAGCAGCCATCCACATTGTCTTGCTAGACCTGAATACAGGCAGTGTTGTGCAAACTGGGCCGGAATCAGTAGCCAAACTGAACGTTGTGGTGCTTGAAGGAGATTTCAATGAGGAGGCAGATGAAGCTTGGACCAAAGAGCAGTTTGAAAGCCATGAAGTAAAGGAACGTGAAGGGAAAAGACCACTTCTAACTGGGGATATACAGATGATCCTCAAGGAAGGCATAGGAACTCTGGGAGATCTTACTTTCACTGACAATTCTAGCTGGATAAGGAGCAGGAAGTTTAGGCTTGGCATTAAGGTTGCCCCTGGATATTGTGAGGGAATTCAAATTCGTGAGGCTAAAACAGAGGCTTTTGCGGTGAAAGATCACAGGGGTGAATGTAAGTTTTTAAACTGTTGCTACTAGGCTACTTCAGCCTAGATGGAACATTTTGCATTTTAGGCCAGTCAGGATCGGGGTCGAGTGATTCCTTTATCTAAGAATAAATTGGTTTCTATCATTTACAAAACCAGCTATCATGAAGAACTTCATTTAAATGAGAAACAGTTGAATTCCCCAACTACTCTCTCTTTGGTGATGTCTTAGGGAAGGCGCCGTGCTTTATGGTATGATCTGGCAGATGATGGTTGGTAATGTTTATTAATTGCACTAGGGAGAGAGCGACCTCACCTCATATTTTCAATTTTAAATGAGGATTACTATATGACAACTTGAGCACATACAGTTAAAAGTAAAGAAGTCAGATCTTCCGCAGAAATTTTCTTGCACAACTTTATTTTGTACAGTTCTGAGAGCTCTCATATTTTAGTACGAGTTTTCTGTTGCTAGTTCTATGGCTATGCATATATTTAGGTTATAAGTGAATTCAGAAATGTCTCTTTCTTTCATGAAATTCGTACAAAACTTATTTAAAGTAAACGATTTCTTTTGTAATTCAGTATACAAGAAGCATTACCCTCCTGCTTTGCATGACGAAGTTTGGAGATTGGATAGAATAGCTAAGGATGGAGCACTGCACAAAAAGTTAATCAAGGCTGAAATTGTTACCGTTGAAGATTTCCTCCGGCTTCTTGTCAAGGATCAACAGAGACTAAGAAGTGTAAGGATTTATCTCGTTTTCAATACCATAAACACATTTCTCTTTCCTTTTCCAATGCTCATTCTTTCATTGAGTTTGGTTTTTCTTCATTTTCTGTTTCTCATGGTGTCGTTCACAATATAGATCCTTGGAAGTGGAATGTCCAACAGAATGTGGGAGAATACAGTGGAGCATGCAAAGACATGTGTCTTGGGTGGGAAGCTTTACATTTACTACACTGATGAAATCCACAGCACTGGCATTGTGTTCGACAATATTTATGAGCTCAGAGGCCTTATAACTGATGGGCAGTTCCTCCCTCTGGAGTCGCTTTCCGACAGTCAAAAGGTAGGACTTGAATTTTCAGGAATGTTAATCAATGTCACTATTCATAAAAAAAAGAAGTTAATCAACGGTAGTTATCTATTAATTTATCCATATTTAATTTATCACATGTTCTTCGTTACATTATTGTACACAAAAAATACAAAGTTCTACAGAAGTACAAAAACTAACACCACTAGATAATTAGTATGCTCAAATACGATCTTACTTGGGTGTTTAACTAACAATTAACAAATAAAATGAACCAAGGTCACAGGAAGCGTTGAACAGGATCTGAAGGTCAATTCATATATTTATTATTTGGGATTCCGGAAATTTGTGAAGCGATGATTATATATTTTTTTGTATGGTGATAATCAATATTTTTGGCTCCACTGGCATGAGGGATTACATAAATGGAACGGCAGCGGTTTGGCTGTTCTGTGCTTCATGCAAGGTTTTCTCTAACATTTTTTCACAGAATTTGCTCCAAATCCTCTTTAGAGACTGAATGATTTTGTACTCTGATTGAAACATCTATCATTCTAGTTTAATAAGCATTTTTTATACTCTCTTTAAGTAAATCAGCCCATTTATTTACAACTTCATACAGATTTCAGTGGATACTCTGGTGAAGAGAGCATACGAGAATTGGCATCAAGTTGTGGAATATGATAGCAAAGTTCTGAACTCTCTCGCCAGTAATAAGAAGGGGATATCACCTGCACCAATAGCTGACCACAACTATGCCACGGATCGGAATATAACAACTCTTCAGAACAGTCAGCAATATAGCCCTGAACTGAGCACACACAGTCACTATAACAACCAATCAGTCCCTCAGTTGATTGAATTTCCATTTGTGAGGTCTAGTCAAACACCAGTTATGACATTAAATAAACAAGCAGTATTATCAGGCAGCATAGATTGTATGTCAGCTGGAACTCCTGCAGTTGGTGGTTCATATTTTTCAGGAGATTGGTCTCAACCGAGGAATGAGCAGGAATCAGAAGATGTTTTTGCTGAGGAAATCCGCCTTAGGAGCTCGGAGATGTTGGAGAGTGATGACATGCAGAGGCTGCTAAAGACATATAGTATGGGCGTTGATGTTGGAATGGGGGTTGGTTTTGGTCATCCTGATGAGGCCTGTTTCTCTTACAGTGTAGAATATGCGCCTCAGATGGATGGGACATCTAGGCATGAGCATGGCCGGAGCTCAGGGAAAGCTGTTGTTGGATGGCTTAAACTTAAAGCCGCTTTAAGGTGGGGGATATTCGTGAGGAAGAGAGCTGCAGAAAGGAGAGCTCAACTTACTGAGATAGATTGAGTTAAATGCTTGGATCTGCTGTGATTGTCCAGAAGACACAGATAAAGAAATGAAAGGATGGAATTTATTTGCATTAAGAATGAAAGGCTACAAATGATTTCAGTTTTCCTTCTTACTTTCTTGAAACCGAAGATATACCTGAAAAGAGAGGAGACAGAATAGTCATACATCAAGTTTGCTGGATGTTTTTACCTCTATTTACTTGTTCCAAGCACCTCTCTTTATTTATTTTCCTTCTCCTATGAATCACCACAACTTATTTCCTTTCATCTGTTTGTAATATCATTATTCTTTTTCTCCAAACTAATTCGCGATATAGCGTTTCTAAATAATAATAATCTTTTATTCTCTATTATGCTTTTGAAGACAGGCACATATCCTGTTTGCATATGCTTATCCGAGGTTAACTTTAATCCTGAAAGCATATAGCAGCAAACGAGTGTTGTCATGAAAATGTGCCAAACATTATAGATTTTGCATAATGATTGACATCAGTTTTGACATTCTTATTCAACATTTTAATTTCTCCAACTGTTATAAAAGTTTTTATTTTTTCATATTGTTGCTTGAAAATATGCCACGAGAAAGTACTTAATAGAGTAGTCACCTTGAAGGCCAAAGTTACACTGCAACTAATGGATTTATAAACGCTAATGAATTTTAGAGGGAATTTAAAAGCCTATTAGGTATGAATCTTGACGGCCAGAATTAACTCAACGCATCATATAAAAATCTCTTGCTTCTCTCTCTCTATTTAAACAAAGTTTGCAAGATTTTCCACTACTCAAGTGAAAAAATAAAGAAAGAGAGTAGAGGGATTTGCTCAACCAAATTTTGGATATCAAGATGCTAACACCGTCAGTCTTTAAAGTTACACAGAGAATAAGTAAGCTCACAAATTGACAATTTTATATGATATATTAGATATACTTTACAATAAAAGTAGCTCTACAATTTAATATAAGACATCAATTCACGCCAGTTTGTAAATTTACTTTTATAAAACTCATTTATGGCTAAAACATTCCTCATTTTAAACCTTCAAATAGGGTATGTCTACAACAAGCAGGATGCCATCGTTCCATCAACAAGAAGAAGATAAGTCAAAAGAGTTAATTAAGAAAAAGGTTTGATATTAGCAATTGTAACCAGAAAATAATATTTGGTAGCAAAGAGAATAATAAATATAAAAAAAGATGAAGAAAAAATACATAATGATACAAGCTCCTCCAAGAGAAGTAAATTTATGACGTTGATGCCCTTCAATTATCTAAAAAAACTCTCAAATGCACGACCCAAGAGAGTAAGCATCAGATGGGAATTCCCCATCACACAGCATCGTCTGATTCTGTTCCTGTATGAGGTGCACATGATCGTATCACAAAATGATCAACAGGAATTGAAGCCAAAGCTAAATTATAAATACATGGACGCAAAAGAGATTCATGGTGCAATAAACTAGAATTATCTAATTGGTAGTAACTGGAAATCAGATACCTCTTTGCATATGCAAATGGTATTTTCATGCTTTAATGAAGCTGAAGATGCAGAAAACTTAAAACTGGTAGGACACAAACAGAAGTAAAATATTTTGTAAAGATCAAGGGTACTGTACAAAAACCAATGAGGCTCACTTCGATGATATGAATGAAGAGGATTGATTAGCTAGTTGTCAGGTGTGCTTCGATGATATGAATGATTTCCAAGGACCCATTTTTTTTCAGAAATACTCAGATACTTCTTATAACTTGCTCACATACTGTCCAAATAGGCAGCTTTATTTGGTCACAAATCTAGAGCTGATACCTTTGTAAGATTACTTCTGTGCAACAATGACTTGGGAATCATTAGTAAGAACAGAATGCGTTTGAAACTCAAAATTTCCACACTTGTGAAGTTTTGTTGACAAGTCTTGCTGCAACTTTCCAACTAATATATGCAATGGCCCACCAAGTAAGGAGGCAGAAGACACTCATGTCAATCACTATTGAATCAAGGATTATAACTTAACCAGAATTTTAGTTTCTATGATTCACTAAATCTGATTATCTGAACCCTGTCTAAAATATTTCTTGAACAAAGAAATTAGCACAACATAGAAGAAATGAATCAGGAGCAGAAAAGGCATGAAATTTATCATACCCGTTTCATCAATGTATTCATTATATCATCCAAAGAACCAAAACTGTTTTGAGTGATACCATCCAGTGACCTTGTTTGCTCAAAGAGGTAGTCCTCACTGGGCGTCATCTTTGTGCCTAGAGCATATCTCTCAACCTCACTGTTTTGATCAATGGACAGAGCACCATCATGTAATTGGGAAATCAAAGACACATCAAAACTCTTGCTGGAGATTGCAGTATTTTGGTCCAAACTCTGGCTCAAAGGATTCACTATACCATTGGCAGGAACCAGAGAATTTAAGGCACTGACAGTATGATTCAAGTTATGGTTGTAATCCTGTTTTTCTTCTTCCCAGTTTTGATTTGATGGGTAATTCATATTGTGGATGACATTACCAATCATGCCTTCATGGCATTCAATATCTCCTCTTGAATCCTCTAGAGGGGCTAAAACGGCACTTGTAGAAGGAAAATCAATTGAACTGTTACCAATATGAGGGCTGGTAGAAGATATACTCAAGTTATTAGAAGGCAATTGATCATGATTAAAAGGCTCATTCAATGGCAAAGCATTCGATGAAAACCTGGATGACTGAACTGTACCCTGCCAGCTTTCATTACTCTGATTATGAACCAAAAAATTAGAAGGGCCACCACTGCAATTCTCAAAAGCATCTGCAGTCAGTGAAGCCACTCCAAGTGAAGATTGACTTCCAAATGCTCCCCCATTGTGCGCTTGATGTGGATTCCCTCGTAACACCAAAGAATTGCTTGAGTGACTGGGCAATAAACTGGGTGAATTACCAACATTCACTCTCGAGTCAGAGAAGCTAGTAGTGACAGTGAAACCTCTTGAATCCTTAATGGGATTGAAATCTCCGATCCACGTAGTGCACTTGTTCTGTTGCAACTGGTTGAGCTCTAATGATGTAGGAATCCCTTGAAATAAACTTGCACTTTGGTTTGAAGGCAATAGAGCTGGCTGGAACTTCCCAAGAGTATTGATGGAGCTGCTCAAGTTTTGACCAGTCGGTTGTACAAGTCCAGAAGAAGTAATTCCACGAAGTGTCAAACTGGCAGGGGAGTTTAGTCTACCAAACATACCACCTGGTGTATATGATGATAAAGCTGAGCTTGAGAGCTTTCCTGATCCAGCCAACGAGCGAAACTCCCCAAATCCATCTAGTGAACCCATTCTCAAGTAAGAGGAATCTTTACCCCCCAATGCAGCAACCATACTAGCTTGCTGTGCTGCCACACTGTTGATTCTTTTCAGGTAGAGTCTATACTTCTGCAGCATAACATGAGACAGTAAGCTTAAAGGACCATACCTAAAATAAAGTAAAGAATCCTCTCAATTAATAAATGTAAATATAAACATTATCTCCTAACCTGCCCATTAGTTGTACTACTTAAAGAAATCTAAAATGACTCTCCTATTCTAGATTTACGAAGGTAGTTTTTCAATATCAAGAATTGTTGTGGGATCCTAATTCTATAAAAAAAACTTCACAAATAACTCAAATAACATCTATATATTTAACAAGAAATAATTTACCTTTCAGATTTATTCTTCAATTTTTTCCAGGTACTTCATGCCAAACTTTGATAATAGTAATTGCCTTCAAATTACAAACAATATTATTCCATCTAACCCAAATCCATGTTATTTTCATGGGTCCAAATGCTTTCTAATTCAAAAACTGGTATAAAGGCATAAGGATATTATATTTATTTCTAAAGGGGAAGAAGAAAAAAGGAAAGATTTATGCCTGCAGATGGCTAGCCACATTTTCCCTCGTAAGCCCTTCTACATTCATCAAGTCAAGAATTTTCTTAGGAACAGCCTCTGCATTAGAAGTAAATTGAAAAGGAATCAGGAATGAAAACCCATAAGCAACAATTACAACTTTTCACTTCTTTGTAGCAGAGACTCACTTTCAAGTCCCAATTGATTTACAGCTGCAACAAACTTTCTGTGCAGCTCTACTGACCAAACTACCCGAGGTTTCTTCTGGTTTGAAGCATCGTCATCCTCGTGTTCATTTTCTTCATCATCTTCTTCCTCGTCTTCATTTTGTTCCTTCCGCTTCCTACTGAGTCTGTCATCCTGATCTGCATTACCTGTCGATGTGAACCCCCGTCCACTGTCACCAGTACCATGAAGAGCTCTGTCTTCATTCAGGGACTTGTTTTGGTCCTTGGAGTCAAATTTCTTTCTTCGAATTACATGTTGCCATATGTTTTTTAGCTCTTCAATTCGAACAGGCTTCAACAAATAGTCACATGCACCATGAGTAACTCCCTTCATCACAAGCTGGGTATCACTATGGCCTGACAACACTGGAAAGACATTAAAAGACTATTAAGTCAATTAAACATCCCATTCCATAATTCTAAAGAAGAAAGCACAACTCAAGCTTACTAATGACAGGTAGGTCCATTTCGAGCCCCACAAGCTCAAGGAGCTTAAAACCATCCATGTCAGGCATATTCACATCACTGATAACAAGGTCAAACTTATCTTTGTTCTCCCTCAACATTTTCAGAGCCATTACCGCCTGGTTAGTTGTTGTAACTGCATAAACCAGAAAACACGTCTAATAAGCCAAATTTGAAACGAATGTGAAATTCGAAACTCAAATGCTACAATCAAACATGAATAATTTGTAGGGGTGGGTCCGAAGGACCCAGCCTTGGAAAGGTTCCCTGAAATCAAAAATAAAAAAAAATAAATAAAAGAATTTGTAATCGCAAAATTTTTTTTTGAAGAATTTATATGTAACCCATAATCCACAACATAATCTGCATAACGGCAAGAGTATCTAACAGTACGTAACGGTCCACTAAAATCAAATAAATTCAGAATTATACCGAAATACTGAGGTGAAATCCCATTAAAAAACGATGTCTAAAACGTTCAGTAGAACATGAATTTGAGTATGGAATCACTCTTCAGATTAACAAAACCATTCAAAACTTGATTCACACGACACCATAAATGGACACGGTTCAACAAAATACAGGCAATACCTCACAAAACAGATAACTTTAGAAAAATCGGAAAACCAATATGAATCCGAAAATGATATGGCCTTCCTAATTCGACGACGCCTATCAGAAAACCATCCGAATGCTCATAAAATCAAACGCAACTCCCTAAAGACTGAAAACAATTAAAACAGAAAGGGAACAGACCCTGATACTGGCATTTACGAAGCAGGGTTTCCAACAATTTGAGGCAAAATGGGTCGTCATCCACAGCCAGAACACGCATACCCAACGGAAAACAGTCCCGTACTACATCTTCACCCGCCAACCCACCTTTTTGGTCCTCCACAGTCATCGTGAACCAACAACTCCAGATGGACCCAGATGAGAAACAGAGCACCAAACAGAGATCACAGAGCAAGGTGTCAACTTTGAATGCTGGGACTCAAGTTTCCGTGCCTTTTTCACCAAACCCAGAAGATAAAGACATGAACAAGAGACTCGCAGAGAGAGGGGTCCAAAGGAGCAACTGAGATTTTGAGAAAGTGGAGAGAGAGAGATATATGGGAATGGAGATCAAGTTAAGGCTGTACGAGATGCATAATGATGGTGATGGCCAGAACAGGGTGAAGAGATTCAACCCAACAAAACAGACATCTTTTTAGTATTTTAGCGAAAGACTCTCTCTCCCTGTCTCTTCCTTCACTGTTAGAATTGGTCTCTCTTCTGTGTATTTTGTCTTTAGCTTTTCCTTTCCAACTGAACAGAAAAGCCTTTTGTTTTTTTATTATTAATTTTGTACATTAATATTATCGTCATTGAGCTCCTTTTGTCTCTATCTCCCTCTTTGAAACCCTCCTCTCTCTCTGTCTCTCTCATAAATTATTTTTTGGTAAACTCTGTGTCTCTCTCCCTCTCTGTCTTTCAGTCTTTCTTTCTCTGGTCTATATATGGAAGTGGAAGACTTCTAGGGCTTGATAATGTAGGTCTGACGTCCACAACAGCTTGATAGACCCTACCATTTCTCTTTTATCAACTAAACAGACAAAAAAATAATAATCATCAATGTGGAATATTCAGTTATCATAAAATTACTCTTCTTAATTATAAAATCCATTTTTCTTATATTTTTTAATAATTAAACCTTATATTTTTCAGTATGTTTAATCACATGGAGTAATAACAAAGAAAAATACTTTAATTATAAAAAGATCTTGTAAAAATATTTCAATAGAATAACTTAATTTAATATAATACGTTAAATTATAAAATTTATCCTTTCTTTAAATTAATTAAAAAATTAAAAAATTAAATTAAAAAAAAAAGTAATAGAAGAAGAAGAAGCCCTTTTATCACCAGTGAATTGTACTTGCTATGTTAATTCCATGGGTCCCTCCATTGCTAAATTTCATTGAAACAATGATTTAATCATACCCATTATAAGTATATATATATATTTATTTTGTCAAGAGATGGTACGTGTGTATGAATATAATTGTCATTAAGGTTCATAAATATTTAATTCCAAATCATTAATACCATAAAAACATTCTTTTTAAGCCTTAAATGCTAATGATTTTCGAATTTCCTATTTATGGAAGTATATTTACAGCTCCTATAATTCTTATTTTCTTTCCTATTAGATGCTGGGGACCCGTGACTGGAGACCTTCTTAAATTATTGTCATGTTTCAAGTTCTATTTTTGTCCTTGCTGGTTTTGTTCCATATTTTTTCCCTATTTTTTCAGTTTATTTCTGAGGAATATTATTGGCTTTTTATTTAAATTGGTGAGCATAAGGTTATAAGATTTATGTTCATAAGCTCGATATAGTTTGGTTGTAGCTTTCCATAAAGTTTTGAGATTTTTGTCCATTTATTTATGTTCATGCATGAACTCCAACGGGCTAGTTCAAGTGGTAGAGGTTTTAGGACTTGTTTGGTTGCATAGTTCAAATGAGATGAGATGAGATGAAATATTTTGAATAGTAGTGAGATTTTTTAGTTAAGCTTATACGAGATAATTTGTAAAAAAATGTGTAATTGGATAATGAGATGAGATGAGATAGTTTTTACTTTTTAGAATTTGAAAAAAAGGTGAGTCCCACTATTTGGATAGCAACTGTGGGTTGTTTTATACTATTCATTTATTGTTTTGCACTGTTTACTTACTGTTTTACATTGTTCATTTATTGTTTTGTCAATTTGTACTGTTCATTTAAAGTTCTTTTTTTTTTAATACTATTTATTTCACTTTTTAGTATTGTTTTATGTTAGGAGATGTTTTCAAAACTTAAAGATGAAATTTGGGTAATGAAATGCCGTTTGGTAAGCCAGATGTGGGGGTGTACAAGAAACCGTGGAACCGGCCGTGACCGACTCAAACCGGTCGAAATTGCCAATGGCAGGCGGCAAAGTTTTAACAAAATTGACTGTCGTCGGTTCGGTTGCAGTTTGAGGCCAGCTCAAACCACTGAACCGGCCGATGTAATAATACATTTTTAAAAAAAAAATTATATCAATATTAAACGACGCCGTTCCACTTAAGTTTAAGTGGAATGATGTCATTTTATTCCTACATTTGTGTTTTAGACACAAATTAAACAACGTTATCTGTTATTAAACCAAAAGGCATCGTTTTGTCTATAAGGTGCAGAAAAAAATAATTATAACGGTGCCCAAACGGCACCGTTTAGATATTATATCGTCTTCTTCTTCCCTCCGTTTTCGATTCTGTTTCTAACTCTCTCTCTCTCTCTCTCTCTCTCTCTCTCTCTCCCTCTCCCCTATGCAACTCTCTCTATCTCTACTCTCTCAGACGAACGACGTCTGCAGGGAGAATCGAGAACCGACCGTGAATCATCGGAGTCGATACGGCCGGTTGTTCTCCTCCCCGTCGATCGGTTACGGTCGGTTGCTCCATTGGTTTCCGTCTCATCGGTCGGCAGCGGTTTTGCCCAAAAACCGCGCCGACTCATCTGGCTGGGGCAAAACCGCGGCAACTCATCTGGCTGACCAAACTGAGTGTATTTTGATGGTATACTTCCTTAAAGTTTGAGTTTTGAATTATTTTGAATGTAAACAATTTTTAAGTCTTATTGGACTGGATGTATTTTCTTTTGAATTATCTTAAATACATTTGTAGAAATTTTTTTATTGTCCATGCATCTTGAAATCAGTCAAAACTTTGTTATTGAACATCGATATAATAATAATAATAATAATAATAATAATAAATCTACGTTGATGCATGCATGATTCATTAATCTATCATCCAATACCCCATATTCATGCATGCATGCATGATTCATTTATCGCATCCATCGTATATTTTTCGAATGCAACAAAGAAAGCAACTTTATATCTCAATCACTAATGTGCAATCATTCCAATACATCGCAAGGCTTCATGAGATTTGTCTCTACTTCACGAGAGATATTCAGAATGGGGTCTTCATATTTTTAACTTCATTTTAATTAATTAATTATTTATTTATTTTTTAAAAGAGTAAGGTTCTATTATGAAAGGGTACAAGCAAAAAAAAGTTAAAAAAAAAACTCCTTTTGCTTAAAATAAAAATAAAAATAAAAATAAGTGGCCATCTCTTTCTATTTTATTATATTTATTTTAAATTAACTTCATTCATTCGTTAGAAAAAAGTTTCTTACATGATCGGATACATATAAGAAAATTCCCATATCACAAGCCTATTATTGTGTTTAGAGTTTCACCAGTATACAAATTTCTTTATAATTGATATGGTCTTAACTACTGTTGTAATTCTCTAAAGATAAATTATCTAAAAGACAACACTCTACTTAAAACAGAGACTTATATCTATTATCTCTGATCAAGTTGTTACCTTCTTCTCAAGAATGATGTATAAGTTCAAATTGTTTTATTATTATTATTTTTTTTCAATTTGGGTGATGTACGTTGTTCTAACTTGTCGAGTTAGCTAAGCTTTTATGTCAAGTTTCTTTAATGCGATCATATAATTAATTTATAGAATAACATACTCATAGAACTCTAAAGTTGAGTCTGGAATATTCCTTGTATGGCAACGTACCAACTACCTTTTTGTAATATATATAGAACCATTTTTATCCCACCAAAAAAAAAAAAAAGGCACTTTTTTTATCACGTGATCTTGTGACACTTGAGATAAATATTTTTTTCATTGACTTTTATTAACTGTGCATGCAAGGAAATTGAATACCCCCATTCCCTATAACGAAAAGATAAATTTAAGAAAAATGAAAAAAAATGATAGTTATAGTCGTGAGTGTATAAGTGTTGTACAATCACTTTAAAAAAAAAAAAGTGAATAAATATGATATATACATGAAAATAAATAAATATTCTAATAGTAGACTTTACTTTTTCTCAAAACGACTGCACAGCACCTGCGTACTTCACGATTATATAGAAATTGAATCCAAATTTTAGGATTTAGATGCATAGATAGGACCCATAAACTCTTAAGAATCTTGATTCATAACTACTTGCTAGGTTTGTGGTGGGAAGATTATCATGGTTATTTGCTATATATATTTGGTGTAAATAACACCATAATTAGCCAAAAACTGTTCCGAAATTAGGGGGAATTGAGGAATTTGTTCCACAACTCTCTGCTCTTTCTCTGGAATTAGGTCAGATCCCCATAACTAAAAAGTTGCCAAAAGTATTACTGCATGTGAAGTTGTTTGTGAAGATGATGACCATGAGATGTTACCACGTTTCTAAATCTGATTGGCTGGCCACAACTCCCCACCTATATATATATATAATATACAAATTGAGATTCCGGACACCAGAAAGACATAATGCAGCCTTTTTTCTGATCAAAAGCAGCGTCAGTTGGTACCATGATATCATTGATATGGACCTATCCAGTTGGGACTTGGGAGACCCCCACACACTCTTCTTATTTTCCTTGCTCTTGTTAATGTCACAGCCGTTTGATCAAGTAAAACTGTCATTTTGTCTATTTTGTCTCATCTTTGTAATTTTCTTACCTATCCACACAAGTTAAGAGCTTAATTGCTTAACGACATATAATCTAATTCTCTAAATAAAAAATTAGAGTTTGAAATCCTCACTCTTGTATTTAAAAAAAAAAAAAAAAGCTATTTACACGAAATATAATAAATAATTAATTTTTTAAATTTTAAAATAATAATAATATTAAAAAAATAATATTTTAAAAATATTTTATTTAACTTTTATTTAAAATCATCTCATTTCACCTCATCTCACTATCCAAACAATACCTACAGCTAGTCAAATTAGATATGCACTTATTTTGCATAAAAAAAAATGATATTATGTCATCTGAATTTGAATTCTCAATTTAATTGTTTGTGTATTTTATTTTTTTAATTTTTTTTATTTAACAGTTAAGGAAGCGACTATTAGTATATTGATTTTTTTAATTTTAAATATTTAAAGATATTTTTTTAAAAAAAAATTTACAATAAAGAGCACGTCGAATGGTCAAACCTGAACGACATAGTAGCACTACTCTTGTGCATAACACAGGATACAAAGGATGTCTTTCTCACTCCATATAAGACCAATTTCATCTTGTGTGAAGTAATCCTTTATACACTTGATGCATTCTCAAATCTCCTGGAGCAACACAATAAAGGACTATGATTCTTTTTTTAACTGTGAAAGTAAAAAGAATGCTACATTATTATACAATAATATCTTCTTTCTTTTTTTTGTATGAGCAGATATGTATAAGAAAAGATTTTATCATTATCTTTATTATTATCTTTTCAATATTTTTTGATGTGACATTAAATAATAGATTCATAAGTAAAACATAATAAATAGTCTCCAATCATTTAAAAATGATAAGTTGCTGATGGTAAAAAAGATGTCGAGTAGCATTACTTTAAGTATAACAAGAGTTTTTCTATTTGCAAGCTGGTGTATATAAAACATACCATTCATATCATTTACATGGTAATATTTGAATTATAAATGTAATGATGGGAACCAAGGTGGAGGTAGCCTTAAAGCCAGTCGATTGGGATTCAAATCATTTAAGATTCAAATTTTAAAATCTTTCTTTCAGATCAGTTGGCAACACCTTAGTTTCTCACTAAGAGAACCAAGGATCGAATCCCCCTCCCCCATGTATCAAAAAAAAATTATGCTATGTAAGCAATTTGTTAAGTGTGTTATCTACACTGAGTTGGACAAAGTTGTGTAGAACATTTAAACAATTTTATGCTTATATTAGCAACAGTAAGAAAAGAATAAAAAAATTTATGTGCAGTAAATTTTGCGTACTCTTTTACATACTCTACAGATATGATTAGTTATGTATTAAAAAAAAATTGAAACAATCATTCATATCAGTAAAATGTATAAGAAAAATACAAAAGTGACTGTATTTAATATTTCTTGAAAAGAATATATGATGTCTATAGTATACATAGTCATAGAAAGACTTTTTCAAAAAAAAAAAAAATTAAATAAAATTGTACAGCAAAAATGCAACAGCAAGACCTTGAGGAAGTCTTCTTATGGTGGTTGAAAACCTTTTGGTACACAAATCCAAAAAAAATTAGACAGAAATTCACGTGTCAAACTAGATTGCATTGCAATTGGTTAACACTTTTTTTAAGTTAAAGATGACTCTTCCTTGACAACTAATAAAAATTGGCAGCCAGCTCAGCCGGGTTTCAATTGCTACAACATGTGGGACATTGTGATCACAGAAAGGGTCCTTTTTCTACTCATATTATTCATGTCACATGTGAGATTAGTATGTCTCCTAATTGCCATATAAAATCCCTAATCTTAAGAAGAAAAATCCTCAACAAGGAAACACGATGTAAAGGAAAAATTATACATGCAATCCATTTTTTAACACATCCGCATACTCTGTCTAAGTTGGTAGATAATCTGCAATTTGGAGTGATGAAGTTCTTTTATTGCAATTGGGAGTGATGAAGTTCTTTTATTTGCATGTCTATACGTAGAACACACCATTCACATTATTAAATGATAAGATTTGATTTGTAAGATTTAAATTTTATAATTTATCTTTCAAATTAAATCATATCGTATAAGCGTTTTGTTAGATTTTCATACCCCACTTACTTGTAAATAACATTTTTTTTCCCGATTTTATTAGAGGCTCGATTTGCCAACTATAAATGATAATAAATAAAATTATAAAAGAAGTGAGATTATCAAGCAAGGAGAGAGAATAAGATAAAGCTTTCAAGTCCTTGGCTACCCACTCCATTTTTACCCAAAATATTTGGTTTGCTCCTTTCTGCCATGAAACTCAACTTTTCCCTACCCTCTCTTGGAAATACTTACTTATATATATATATATATATATATATATATATATATATTTTATAAAGGGTGGGGGGTTCGAACTCAGATTTTTCATATGGAGAACCGAATTATATGCCATTAGGGTTATGGCAGAAATACTTATAGTTATTAAATATATAATATGAGAAGTTTTTAACCATGTGTTTTAAAGAATGATTAGATTGTAAATAAAATTAGAAAAACTGAAATTTGAACCTCAAGCTGGGCCCAGCCCATGAAAAAAGCTTGACCAAAAGGGTGTAAGGGGAGAAACGAGCTTCGAATTATGGGCCTTCACTTTCAACTCTTGCTGCATCCCATGATTTCGCAAACCCCAATTATGGAGTAATAAGACGAGAACTTTTCACAAGTTGTTGGGAGATAAACACTTAAAAACAACATTGTTTTTTTTTAAAGAAGAGGACGGTATCCAAATTTTATTGATAGCCCTCACTTATGAGGGATGAATACTGTGATTATATCCGGACACCTGGAGGTTACACATAATAATAATAATAAAAACAACGGTTAAAATACACAGATGCACCAACTGTAATTTTGGGCAGTACCTTTGGAAGGGCAGAGTAGCAACGCCCTATATTAACTGTGTTAATTACATTTATCTACCCAAAGCCATATCCTTTCATTTTTTTCACCCCATATCGATAAAAGTTTCGATATCTCATGTGCATCGAAAAGAAAACCTAGAATGTATAACAATACTTCATTATGATTAGATTATATTACACTTGAAAGCTAAATATAGAAGCATATACAATCCGATCTCAAGGGTCAATGGGTAAACCAGTGTAATCACTTCATATATCTGAGTCCAAACATTGCAGCATTTTTTAAACTTGTGCAACAAAATGCTATAGCTACTTGTGAAAAAGAAAAAAGAAGAAGCTAAAAAGCAATGGAAAGCCTGAATTGTGTTGAAGAAACATGAAATGTGTGACACAAACAATGATATAAATTAATGTAGCTGATTAGAGATAAATACAGCATGGAAAGGAAAAGAATAAATAGTGTATTTTTTTAGTCCAAGTGTGCAGTTCAGCAAGTGAAAAGATCATTGGCCAATAAGTAAATGAAACAAACACATGTATTTCATTTCTGAAACTGCTGATAGTCTTTACGTAAAGCTCAAGTTTGTTAATTATACATGAAATCCAGATCAAGCACAGTCTCTGGGACTAGCTGATATCAATTTTTGCACTACTCATGGGAAAAACAACAGCAGCAGATTGCTACCTCAAAAATGATTGCTGAACAGGATCTGGATCAAACAAATTATATATGGTTTCTATCATTTTGCGATTTCAAGAAACTTACCGAACCAAACAGCTTAGACGCTGAACACCGGGTCCATGAAGCACGCAAGCATAGCTATACTTGGAGAAAAAAGGAGCCTATCTGTTTCGATTCTCTACTAATCAAATGTTGAGAAAGAACCAGCTATCGTTTTCCAAATCTCAAGCACTTGTTGTGTCTGTCTTCCGTAAAGCTTGAGTTAGAAGTGAGTTGTTTTGTCGGTCTTGTGAGTGAGAGTTTCTCCATTGCATTTACAAACTTGCGCAAGTGCTTGATATACTCGGGATAAGTTTCCAGGTTGCAATGCCCCCCACCCTTGACCCATAAGGGATCGTATTTTTCCTTGGAAAGTTCCCATAAACGCTTTCCATGGGACCAATCAACAATGTCATCATTTGTTCCCTGTAAATGGTCCATCATGGGAAATGCCATTCGCCCATACCAATAGCAGTCAGTATGAATCAAATTAGAACCATATATTAAATCAATTTGTAATGGGCAAAACAGAAACCTATTGTAGGAAGTAAGGCCATGGGTAGAATACCATAGGGATGACATAATAGCGTTCTAAGGACAGAGAAAAAGAAAATCAATATTCCTTATGAATGAAGCAGAAGAAATTCAGTTTATTGTTCCTGATTGGATTTGCTCCCCGTAACATAGGCTGGCTATGTGGTTTTACTCATTTCACCAGCATAACTACAGTGAAAGAACAGCAGTTGGCACTTGCTGGTCACTCCAGACTCTTCTTCATACAAAATACAAAATAAATGAAGCAACAAGAAGAGTTCTCATTGTTGATAATTGAAAGCCTCCCCACATGTGAATTTCTGGTATTTCAAACATAATAAATTCATAAAACCACCATCTAACCAACTGGAAACTGAAAAAAATAAGAAAAGCCAACACAAGTCCAAGTTCTTGATATTTTCGCATCAGCCACATCCTTAAAATCTGATAGAATTACAGACTAACTTCCTACCACAAAGAGATTGACGACCATTTCTACTTCGTGTATTTCCTCCTCTAATTAATTGATGGGCATCAGATGTATCACCTTAAGGTCATCAACTTCCAACAAGAACTCCCTGAAGGTTTACAATTCATGCAAAATAAGCCCTTCACTCCCTCTAGAAGTTCTGCATTGTCAGTTTCAACTCTTTGAAAATACACTTTGGTTCTCTCTCATCTTTGACAAGATAAGAAGTTAATTAAAGAGTTAATGAGAAGTCTAATCAAATGAAAATAATTCTGTCAATGATTTCTTTGCATTTTCCTGTATCTAGAGGAAAATCTTGAAAATAGATCCGCCAGATTTCTTTTTGCTTATTGGAGATTCCAAATCTTAAAAGACTCCGCCTTTATTGCCACAAGTTCAGAGACTCCTGAAACTTGGGAACTAATTCTATTCTTCTGTTGCATTGTATTAGAAATAAATACATTTTGATAAGAGAAGATTCAACAGAACCTATTCCATTGTATTAGAAACAAATACATTTGGATAAGATTCAACAGAACAGAAGGTGATTAAACAGGTTATTACGACTATACAAACAGTGAATTTATGAAAGCCAGAGGAAAAGAGCTGAAGAAGAGGGAAAAAATCAACGATTCAAAATTCAAACATAGTTAACAACTGAAAGGGCAAAATATAATGGTGCTTACGGGTTTCTTAGTGACGGCATCCAATGGAGTTGTCAGTGAATTACTTGGCATGGTATAAAGCATGCAGTTTATGAAAGAACATTTACAAAACCAAAACATCTAAGGAGTAAAATGAAACTAGAAATGCCATCGAATCGTATCTAGAAAGTAACTGGTAGTAAGCACTAAGCACTAGACTTTTAACCTAAGATTTTAGGAAAAATTAGTTGGTATAGACTGCACTAAGAAAATAGATAAGAACTAGAATATAAAGTTCTGTGGGTATATAAACAAATGGAGAATTTGACAGACTAATTAAAGTTTTGGCAAGAAAGAAAAATACTTACATGTATAACTAAAACCGGACAGCTGACATTCCGAATTTTGTCTATATTCTGAAAAGAATGAATGAGGCTTCTTCAATACAAAACCAATTTAAAAGCTTATAAAAAAGAAAAAAAAAATAGCCAAAGAATACTTTAATCAAACTTACTTTAAAAATGTCAAACCAAAATGTCATCTTGACTGGATATAACACCCGTATGCCCGAAAGAATGGCGCTATGAAGAACAACACCTCTCAACTTTTGAAACCGAGAAGCCAAGTGCACAGTTGGTCCACTTCCAACAGATTGGCCATACAAAATCAAATCCTCTTGCTTAATTCCATATTCGCTCTTCAAACAATTGTACACAGCCTCTATGTCATAATAGGTGTTCAACTCAGAAGGCTACCACGATTGAAGAGACAACACTTAGCAGGTATACATACAGACAAATAATCTAGAGAGATATTATTCTTTAGTAATTAACTCAAACTCTGCACTAGATTTTCGAGGCAAAAGAAAACAGCAAATGCAAACTGTCTTACCTTACCAGTCGATGCTCCATATCCTGAATAATCATAGCTGCAATATAATAATCGATACCAAGTAATTAATGAAGGAAAGGTTCTTCCTACTGCTTTGAATGAAGAAATGAATACAATCAGGCGCCAGAATTAGGTTGACTAATCGCATCCCAGAACATATTCTCCATATGCAACCACAGTCAATAGAAAATAAATAACAGCCAAAAAATTGATGTGCCTTTCAAACACCTTTATGTAAAATTATCCATGAGTAATAGGGAAAAATTATAGACTGCAAAGTTTTGAAAAAATCAGACCAGAACCATACACGCTCTATTCCCCCATTTTAATAGGCCTCTTCTTAAAAGTTCAATCAGAATAGTAATATTATACTCCTTTTTATTCTGCGTCAGTTTTTTTCCCGATGAGTGAGACTCCTAAAGCCAAGTAAAATTAACGTGTATAAAGTCGTCAGCATTAATGCTGAACACACCACCACATCACGTATGGTTCCATGGATCGCCTTCTCAATCAATAAAATCATGCATCAAATAATTCTCGTATATGTAAGGACAGAGAAGGCAACGGGAGGGAGGTAAAAAAAGGATCAGAAATCAAAGGGAAAAAAAAAACCCATAAACATGAAAAAGGAGAATATTTTGGAAGCTTAGATGGGGAAAAAGAAAGAAAGAAACTAGTGAAGAAAAAGTCGGAGAATCAAAACCAGAAAATAGGTTTCTAAGCAATTACACAAGCAAGACAGCAAAATAAAAAGCTCATTTCTTTATGGGACGCTATCAGAAGCAAGGGATTCAAAAACCCGTGATACAACAATTGATAAGACTATACAAACTGGGAATTGAATCAATTAATCACCAAAAATGACAAATAAGTTACTCCAATAATCCAAACCCGAGAAGAAAAATAAAAAAGCACCCAACAGAGCATAGAAGAGAACAAAGACCACCCATTACGGCTATGATCACAAACCAACCAACCTGCCAAAACCCAAAAGTACCTCATGATATTGACACGCAGATGAGCCCTAAGCTCGATAAAGAGCTCGTGCATCTGACCCAAGTCAGCAGCGTTGCCATGCGAGTACAGCAACGTGAACCGCGCAAAAGGGTGCCTCCAAAGCATGGCAACGATTTTGTTCCCGCCCTTGGTGTCCAGCAAATGCACGTCCACATTCTTGTCGGCCGTCACCCCGGGGAACACCAGCCTCCCATCCTCTTCCCTGTATATGTCATAGGTTGGCGGGTCTGGTGGAAAGAAAGCGAATTTGGCAGCCACGCTCGACGTCACATTGCCCATTTAACACGTACCCAGTTCAGAAATGGAGGTCAGCAACACAACCCCGTTATTGTTTCAGCATATGGGATTGAGGCTTTCTCTTGGGTTTTCAGGAAAATAAATAAAAATTGTTTCTTTTTCGTGTTTTCGGTTTTTGTGATTTTTTTTTCTTTTACTGGGGATGATGAAACTAACGGGAAGGTTGACAGAGAATAGATCCGATCTAAGCGGGTGAGCTGGAAGTGGTGCTATCTAGAGAGGAACAAGGACCCTGAAAAAAAATGAAAAAAAAAAAAAAAACTAGACCAATGAAAGAATTGGCTATGTTTTTGAGGAACATAGAAAGTTGGAAACCATAGAGAGGGAGTTCTTGCTGATGATGATGATGATCTGTACAGCTCTGTTTTGTGATTTTGAGGAAGAAGTTACGGAATGACAGTTTTAGCCTTCATTGGAAGTTCAATTTGTTGGAAAATGGTTCTATGGTTAGTCCAAAAGCTTGGGACCATTGCATTAGAGCAATGCATGTAGTGGGATTTGTCAAAACCCGTGTGTCCTTTTGTGCTAAGATGGGAGTATCCCTTGGTTTATACTCTATATATGTTCTAGATCATTTCAAAATTACACAAAGGCTATTCCCTTCACATAATTATAATTGAGATTTTGAATATTCTCATTGACATGTTTTGTTTTTATTGAAAGGAACCCCTAAACAACTATTGCACAGATCAATTATATTGATATGATATATTTTGTATTCCTTTCAATTATTCATCATTTCAAGATAAAACTATAACTTGATAATAACATAAAAATTGTTTATGCATATACCACCACCTATGAGAATGTGTTCGATGCAGCTAGCTCACCAGAAGTCTTTCAAAATTATAGAAGATTTTGGCATTTTATGAAAAGCTTAAGAGTTGTATGAAGAGGATGCCCCTAGTATCCTTAAACAGGTGGTGCTTAACTTAACTGCACCAAAACCATTAGAACTAAATTAGAGGGTTGTGATGAATGCAGAAAGGGAAAGATCACAAGATGAAGAACTGAACGGCTGAGATTTGGTCAAAGACTAATGGGATCTTCAGAGAGACAGGGGGAAAGAGAGGTTGGCAGATTGGGCGGTCAAAAATGTCAGAGTCAGAGAGTCAGACATTCCTCATTTGGCTTTGCTCAGCTACTGTTTTTTACTCGTGGACGACGGTTTGGGTGGTTTTCCTGCTTTGGAGATTGGAGTCAATTCCACAACTGTCCTTATTCTTCTACTTTGACCATCCACAATAACCCATTTTATCTTAGTTTGGAAATTTCAGTTTCTATTTTTAAGCACATTTTGGTTGCAGCATTATCTTCAACGATGAAGGGTGGCACAGAGCTGTTTTATCTGTCTGCTGATAATTAGTTTATAGCTGCAAACACTTTATTTAATGGATGAAATAATTATTATTAGCTTTAATTGAGGTCCAACTGAAGAGGGTCACTGAATTAAGGACTCATGATATTTTTCGGCTTCTAATGAAAAATTAGAACAAAAACAGAGCCTCATAGGTTTGGTGAAAACACAAAATCTGCACACACTTTTGTCAGATGAATTTCACATTACAATTGCAATGTTATGTTGCAGTCCTTAGTGTATAAAGCTTCTTTTATGTGAAGTGAATGTGTGGTAAGGAAAGTTTTGGCTTTGGATATGGAAATTGGAGTAGGTAAAGAAATTAAATTCACTAGCCTTATAGAAGTAGGGGACCTCTGGGGCTTTAAAAAGCAGGGGGGACATTTAAAACTCTGAATGGAATAAAGATAGTAAATATTCTCCATTTTTCAGATGAAATGTTTGCATCAGCAATAATAGTATCCATCAGACAAATAAATATTTAATATAAGTCTTATTTGGTGGGATAGTTGGTTTGAATGTGACTCTGTAATTTGTAAAAACCATTTAGTAAAGCTTTACAAGTTTAAATTCTTTCTTATTTAAAAAAAAATGCCCGGTTCACAAATTCTTTCCGATTTTAATTTTTTTATTATAAAATAGATCTAACGTAACATATAATATCACATTAATTTAATTTTTTTTTTTTACTTTTGTTTATTTTATAGGCTTAGTATTTCTTAAATAATTAAATCAAATTTTTCTGTAAAAAATATAATACAAGCAAGTAGTAAAGTTTAGTCCAAAGAAAATAATGGGTCAAAAAGCCCATAGACTGCTTAGAAGTTGGTGCACTAACCAAGAGAAAGCAAAATAGAAAAAGGCAGGTCTAAATGAATATTCATAGACAAATCAAATTTGTGATGTTATGTCTGTCATGTCCATCAAATGCCCATATTTTAATCATATATATTTAAATTATTGGAGTCTTTAATTGAAATGAATGTTCTAAGCAGAGATGATTTGAAAGATTACTCTTCAACCACTGGAAACACTACAAAACTGCTTTAGAATCTAACAAAATTAAAACAAATCTGCCCATCATACTGATAACATATGATTACTGGTTTACAGAGACTACCCATTATTTAAAGATATATCATTGAAGAAATCTAGGAAATGGAACATCACTTTTTCAGGTGAATATTACCTTTTCATGGCAGATATTGAATAATATTATGAGATGGGGGAAAAGAAGGCTGAATTGCTGTAAGGAAAAAGATGGAATTGTGAGCATCACATCACCAAAAGAAGGGTCAACCTTCAGCACTACTACATCTTACCTGTAAAGGAGCTAGAACCCATAAATGCCATTTTTTGACCCAACCTGATCCAAACCCATGTGCACAGCCACTTAAAGTGTTTCAGGAAAAGCAATATGCGAACTATGAACCTTAGGTTGTCAAGATAATGTAGGATTAGATGGGACATTGAATGTGTGACACATTGTTGCACATTCAAGCAATAGTTTAAGATTATCCTTTGAAGTTGTATTAGTTAATACTGCATCTTGTTCAAGTTAGCAAACCACTCCCTAACTGCTCATATTCTTATATTTTCAAGCAGCTACTAGATTTCACTCAGATTAATGCTTAATTGCTAACATTCAGATTCCATGTTCATTCATCTGTTCAAAATACCAATTATTAGACAAAAAATAAGAGTGCAAAGTGTACTGTGTGCTATTCTAAGGTCTCTACATCACACACTGTTTTACGTGACATGATTTGATTTATAAGATAAATTTTAATATTTAATTTATAAAATTTGAATCTTTTATATCAAATATTAGCATTTCAGTGATGTGGATGATATGCTTTACATACCGATTTGAGAATAGAATAACTTGTGGTATAATTTTGATAAAAGAAAAGGGGGTGCAAGCAAAATACAAGGTATCACAACTACACTATCATCTTGACTACAACACTCCAGTCAATACATAATGTTATATTCTTTGTGTTTGATCCGGTGAGACTGAAATTAGAATACAATCATGGAAAAAGCTAACTGCCAAGTTTAAACAAAATGTGCTCTTCTTCTACCTCAGTCTTATGATCTCAGACAACTGAAACCTAAGTTTCTGCAATTTTATCCAAAGTTGCATCCGAGATTTCAACTAAAGTGAAGGCTCGCTTTGTGCCACTAGACTCTGGTGGAGGGGTGTCATTATTCATTAAGCCTTTCTCATCGGTTCCTTGTTCATTGATCAATCTTTTGACCCTAGGAACAATGGCCCCCCATTCAGGTATATTGTGTTGTCATTCCCAACTGCCATCATTTTCCGAAGACCGTTTTTATATGCCAGCTAGCTCTTTATGCATGTGACCGAACACAACCAGTGGGATACAGAGCTTGACCAGACCCTTTTAGGAGGGATAAAGGCTAGCTTGTGCTACATCTGCACCAAAAGATATTGCTAGGTAATAGAAGTTAAGATGATCTATTTCATATTTAGAATACATGGGCAAACCTGCTGCTATACAAAGAACTTCATTTTGCTCCTTTCCATAATCGGCCTCAGTATGTTGACAAGGTCACCGAGTACAGCAAGCCAACAGGCACAGCAGGATAATTACGGAAAATCTTGAATCATTTTTTAACATTAAAACCTCGAAAGCAACCGGCCTTTACAGTTAAAGAGCCACCATACAAGCTTGTGACCAAATGTTGTGACCGGTCATGAAGTTGAATGCTATGCGTTATAAAGGTGATTTCAAAGGAGTTCACAAGCTACGACTTGTTAGAAAGGCGATCTCATCCCCTGTACCAAACACTAATATATGATTAAGCATTTTTATTCTTCTATTTAAACACACATATATATTGATGTATTGATATGTGTGTTTAAATAAAAAGATGAAATTGAAAAATCACACGATTCTTGGTATAAAGATGATAAGTGGCATTTCTCATTTTTGTAAGAGGAAAAAACTTCAAATAGGACGTGGTGTGTAATTATGTTTTATACCTTCCAATAAAATATCCATACGTAGGAGATTTATATTATTCACCCGTAAAATCGATGGAGTGAATAAATTCTCAACCTTTTTCTTTCTCCTCCCTCCCTCCCTCTCTCTCTCTCTTTCACTCTCTGTTCTCCCTTCCCTTCCTCCCCACGGCTCTCCAAATCATGGAACCATTCCGAGTACAAGGACAACAAAATCAGCGAAAAGGCATGTGCAGTAGCTCCGGAAGGTTGTTTTTCAATCTACATTGGACCTCAAAGACAAAAGTTTGCCGATCATCCATTGTTCGTGATGCTGCTAGAGGGCGCTGAAATGGAAATCTTAGACACAGATCAAGAGAATGCGCCGGGGGGGGGGGGAAGTGTGGTGCAGACTTCCTGTAAGGCTGTAAACCCCATAACTCTCGCATCCAAATTGGGAAAACAGATGACAATGGTGTTAAACAGATGACACTTCACATAGTCAACAAGAAGGATGTATTCTTTTGGAAAAGCTAATGGGAGAGATAAGCTTTTTTTTTTTTTGATAAATTAATGGGAGAGATAATCTTATCAACAATAAACATCCAATATTGACTGATCAAAATATATATCCCCCCAAGTGTGCGTAACGTGTCCTCTTGGCTTAATTTTACAACCCTTGCAGTTAAAAAATAAAAAATAAAAATGAAAAAGAAAAAGCCCAACACAAAACTTAAATCATAATTATAATGCCAAAACTCTCGTGCTGAGCCAGCACACCTTTGGGAGCCCGCTCTTTTCTTTTCTTTTTTTCAAAAAAACATGACTATCTTCATATCACAAAGATTCTGGACTTGTTGAGGGTCTAATTCTTGCAGGCATTCCTCTAGGCTCCTCAAATCCATCCTGAATCCAATAAGCTGAAGAATTCCGGGGTGTGATTGACATTTTGCTCACATCAAGATCAATCTCTTGCTCACCAATGTCTTCATCACTAATGCCTTCAGCTTCATCGCACGGAGGTCTGACCATTGACCAATACACGAAGTGTGGTCGGATGAATCTTCAGATAATCAGGAAACGAGGTTAGTTCAGTAGACCGTTCAAAAGCACATAGTAAATGTCAAATTTCCCACAAGAAGAGTAGTCAACATAAAGTTGGTGAGAATCCTTATAAAAAGAACTCAGAAGAAATGGACAAAACAAACACCGATTCACACTCAGGGAGCACCAATCTGAATGTGCACATTAAATATATTTTCCAGCCTTGCATAGTTCTTAAATGAGCCGCTGAACATCCCAAATAAATTTTAGTTTTCAAAACAGCCCCTCAAAAGATAAAAGGCATGAAAATGACTTCTGTCCATCCCTTGCATTTGAATAACAGGCTCCCTATATGATGCCTGAATTTGCAATCACTGCTATTATTCATTGTAGAAAACAACAAAGACAGAGTTGATCCCAATGCTGATAATGCATACCTGTCACTTTTTCTCAGCAAACATGGGTCAAATGGGAAGAACATGTCAAGCCTTTCCATCCCACCAAAAGCCTTTGAATGTTCGGATTCCAGTGAGTCGCTAAAAGCAAATTCCTCAGATGAAGAGAATAGATTGGCTGCTTCTGCTTGTTGGCAAAACTCATCAACAATAGAAGGCAGACATACCTGGCAGAAATGCAGCTGAGATAAGACACTGTACATTCCTCTTTCTTATAAAAGAAGTTTTATTAATGACTAAAAATGCACCAACCAAATACACAAGTAAAATTGAAAAGGGGAAAAATACAATTTTCACCCTACCACCAATAGACATTTTACACCTTAAAACCCAAAGTACAAAGGCAATACATTGCACTTCCAAACTCCTTAAAAAGTTTCAATATACCCTCTATTAAGATCTGATGGTCCAGATTTTTTCATTCATTTCTGCGTCAAATTGAACAACCGTGCTCTTTGTCAATTTGTTGTAGTTGGATGGTACAATGTACAAAAGTATTTTCACCTATTAGAATGATCATAAGTGCATTTTCACCCTTAAAATAAATGGAAAAGATTGAAGAGCAAGAATCAAACAAGGCACACTAATCATAGATAAGTATGAATCCTTCTCAGCATCAAAGGAAACATAACTAGGACGCATCAAAATTATAATTGTATATAGAAAATTAATCTTTTTAAGAGTATTTGGCTGTCCCAAAACATCTCCTCACCTTCAATGGGCTCAATGCATGCTTCAAGATCGGCTCTATAAAGAGCAGATGAGACTTGAACCAAGCAACATCCATCATTGATTTCATTCGGAAGCAAAGCACATACATGATGGCCTGTGGACCAAAAAGAAGCCATCAATTTGCTATTAGTCAAAAGCAGTACATCAGCTTCCTGCACAATTGGATAATAATTGCCAAACATGTATTGTTTACTAAACACGCTTGTTTAGTAAACAAGCAATATTAGTATAAAGAAATGACGACATAGTCGGGTCACCTCCAATAAATTTTTGAAAAAAAAATTCGGTAACCTCCAATAAAAGTGTTAACAATTTAAAATGAATCTTGTGCTTCATTTCACCAGATATTATCCATATATAAGATGCCATCAAAACTTTGCAGTGGACGCAACGAAATGGTTGAAACTACATATTAAGCAGCTAAATAACTGATCGTTTAGTATAGCTTGATTTCTTGAATTCCAGTATCAAAAAGTGCTGGAAGATAATATTTAATATACAATTGAGAAATCACGATCCCAGAATGCAAATTTGTTTGATACCATACTCTATCCAAATTCTTTCCTGTCAATAATGAAAGGTCAAAAAAACTTAAGAGTTTACCATCCAAATATTGCCAAAGCATAATATACCTGGCATGCAGAGTAGAAAAGTCTATGGGATACTGGGTTTATTTCACCACCTTCTGTTTTACAATATTCCAAGCACCAATCTACTAACCTGGGAACTCATAATCACAAGGTAACCACATTAATCTTTAGTTGTTGTAACATGAATATAAATCATATTCTAAGAAAATATCACGTCTCTCAACCTTTTCAACTTGATAGCGACGAAAGGGGATGACAGAAAATTTGCACGCGATAAAAAGCTAGCAAGATAAGCAACAGCACTCATCCTGCACAGCACAAGGGAAAAAAAGGTTAGAAACATAGATTATGCTTTGATGCTCCTCTAACACCTGAACCCATATTACAAAACTTAGGGAACTAAACAGTGACCATAAATGTAGACAAACAGAATCTAGTATAGGGGAAAGGGAGCTGCAAGAACTTAAAACCCTTGACGTCTATCAATCACCACTCTTTATACTAAATCTACAGTAATACATTTCCCCCTTAAACCCTTGACATCATCATGAGGCCATCAATAGTAGGTGCAGCAGCCAAGTCCTACACTTCTGGCTAAGATGCCTCTAATCCCATATGTAATGATGCAAGTAAAGCCCAAGTCAAATCCTAGTTTATATTCCACAAGAACTTCTCACTCCTAGACAATGTGAGATTTCATTCACCACCTTCTCATGCTAAATCCAGGGTATGTTACAATCCATGTCAGTGTAAAATCCAACTAATTGATCCTCATCCCAACGCAATTACACAAAATAAGTCTTATGAGAAGCCCTTGAGATATAAAACTAACACCACAAGATAATTTAAATTTTACACTAAATTTCCCATACCAGAATCATAAAGTTAAATCTCATAATATCAATAAAATCCTTGTTTCACTGATAAAAAAGTTCAATCTCACAATTCAATGACGCCTTCCTTAACAAAGTGCCAAAACAAAATATATACCTCTGGAGTTGGAACAATACAAGTACAGATAAAACCCACAATCTCACAATCTCACAGAAGTTTGGGCCAACTTTAAGTGGTTCAAAGACCACAAACCATAATCAACACAAAATTAATGTTCCCCAAAACCGAAGCATAAAAACCAATAAAACAAATTTTTTACTATAAAATACGTTAATATTACCGGAATGGCATCGGGTAGTCTTTGCTAACAAAAATATCTGCAAGCAATGTGGCAAATCTCACACCGCAGTTTTCAGGATCTAGAGCACAGACATAGAACATCACAAACTGCAATACAAATAAGCAAAAGCAAAGGGTTTTAATGCCAGCGTTACCAAAAAAAGCTACCATGCAATTTAGTATGAAGAAGATAAACAGAGCAATTAACTAGAAAAAGGTATATTTACCTGAGCAAATTTTGACTTGTATGTAGTAAGAACTGTAATTCGGAATGAGTCTAAAAGAGGTTCAAAGACCTAATCACCACATTTAAAAATATAATAATATTAGGAATGAGACAAGGATAATAACAGATCAAATGCAGAGAAAATTCGAACATCCAAATGTACCTCGCTCAAACGACCATTGGCTTTACATGATTCGAGATGCTCAAAAGTTAGAGCCATCAAGCTATCCAATTTTTCAGCAATTAAGTTTCCTCCTAAACTCTTCCGACTTAATTCTCTTGGAAGCTGCATAAATAATGAAATTATTTAAATATGAGGCCAAATAATCATAAGCATTCTAGAAGAACAGGAATAAATAAGATGATACATAAAATCCCACCCCAACCAATATACTATGAAATAGGTTTGAAAGGGGGCTGAACATTAACTTTCCTTGGTACATATTATTTTTACCTCATACTAGTACATTCATCATTAGCCGCTATCACATGTTTAGAACACTCAGAGCTAGACAAGACCAACACGATTGCCGGCTAATCAAATTTATTTTTTTAATAGGTCAATAGGATTTTCTTAAATCAAGGAAAAAGAAGAATCCCGAATACACATGAAATATACAAAAAGAACACCTAGTTATAAGTTAGGAGCTAGAAATGAAAACCTTTTTCGGGTAATAAGTAAGAAAAACATGAAAACTAGCCCCATTGATAACATTAATAGAAGCCAACAAGAATAAAGTGTGGAAAAAGAAACATCTAAGATCATCCAATGAGCATTCCCAGTCCTCAAAGCTCCGGCCAACAATAGTTGAAAGTGGGCCCAAATCAAATTTATTAGGCCATATATTTGAAACATGGTCAAAATTCTACAATAGTCAAAGCTGGCAAGGCATTTCCAACAACCTGCTACCATTTCTTAGTTCAGAAGATTAACAGATGAAAGATCTAGGCCAGTTTTGAGCATCGTATGGACCATACCTCATAATCATCTTCCTCGTCATAATCTTCAATTTCATCCACATTCTCAAGCTCCATCTGAAATATTCCTTTACTAGAGTCATCTCGCAAAATGTCATCCCATCCAATCTCCACCTATGAGACACTTGATATGTGATTACACACAAATGCATTATCAATTTTTTGGCAACTAATTTGTTTGAGAAATTCAATCTACTTACATCCAACTCTATCAGCATATCCATCAGTGCCATAAGCATCGTGCTCCTAACAAATTCTCCAATTGCACTACTCTCAAGCTTTAACATGTTCTCAACATATATGACCACCAACTACAAGGAGAGGTGGTCATAATTTCAGTTACAGTTTGATCCATAATAGCAGACAAATTAATGCAGAAAACAAGTCACGAGCAATGAGCATATGGTATTGGAATTTTTTGTTGATAAGTGCATATGGTATTGGAATTGCAATCTGGAAAAGTGCAAAAGGTATTAAAAAAATAATATTTTTAATAACTAATAAAGCTTCATTAAAAATTGCAAAAGGCACAACGACATACAGGAAAATTTAAAAAAATTTAAAAAGAAAATAGAAAAATCCAAATCTTAAACAGGGACACATGGTGAAACACAGATGTCAGTCAGTATACAAAAAAGCAGCTAAAAAACACAAGCCTCCATGCTCTAAAACTTTTCTTAATCTTCCTGCCCCAGAAAAAATGCATAACCACAAGGCTGAACTGGTACCGACCAAGGGGAGGTACAAAAAAAATACAGTTATATACTTATCAAAAAAAAAAAAAAATACAGTTATGAATCATAAAGCTAGTTTATTGACGTGAGTGCCGTCAGGAGGCGCACCACATTGCCCAAAGCATTTGACACCGCACAAAACTGTATCACATTTAAGCTTGAATTTAAGGTTGGGAAGCACTTGTTGAACTCACAGGTTCCTTTGCATAAATTGGCATTCTTTGAGAAACAATTGGAGATAGTATAGAGGGAGCAAGAGGGACCAAATCAGCTATGTGTTTCAGGGCTGAATGCACACGAGAAAGAACTTGTTCCTTTTTTGCAAGACCACGTGGCTGCTTCAATGTATCTACGAATGAGTATGGTGGCGTGAAGTTGCTTACAAGCATTTCCAAACATGAATTGACATGTTTTCCATTTGAAGCAGCCTACAATATTGATAGTGAAAATGAATCACTAAAGGTTCACCAAAATGTCCTCTGAAAGTAAAGGGGCAAAAAAATCTATCTGTCATAAATATAAATAGAAGGATGCCTAAAGGCCACATACCAAGGATATGATTAGTTCAAGCAATGCATCCATCACATCAGGTCTGTAGTTCCACATGTTCATTCTAAAAATCTGAACATTTGTAACAAAATTTCATTAATTTTAACAAAACTTTCAACGAGTAATTAAATCTAACAAGAATAACAGAATAAAAAAACAAACAACAAAGCATTCATATACTCACTGAAGTAAGAAGAGAGTCATGGAGAACGACATCTATATAAGAAACTGCTCCAGATAGTGCCTTTAAACTGGTCTGCCGAGCATATATAAAAAGAACATAAGATTTGGAGAAATAAATTATGAGATTAATAGGAGTATTGGAGCTTTGAAATACAGCCTCAATCCCCCCCCCCCCCCCCCCCCCCCCCCCCCCCCCAAAAAAAAATAATAATAAAAAATAAATATAGGTAAAGAGCCTACCACAAGCAATGCCACCTCCTCAGGGGCAAGTTGTTCATTGTGATGCATAACCCCAACAAGCTGGTCGTAACTGTCACTATCACCCTGAGAAAGTAGAATTTATGCTTAAAGATAATTATGCTTAAAGATAAGGTTTTAGCAAGCTGAGTTACATGTTCCACCCTCATCTCACTAAAACCACATTTCACTCATCTGACTGTGCTCATGTGGCACTGCCAGTCAGCCCTTAGAGTAGTAGCTCATCTAAAAATTAAAAATTAAAAAAAAAAGGATTATTGGATAATGTCACTTCAACAAGATGAGATGGGAGTGGGATGAAAGTGTGGTATATGAAATTTTCTTTAATAAACTAGAACAGAGCCAAGACATTGAAACGGGCAACTCCATATTAGAATTTTCATTTTTAGGCTGCTATATAGAAAATGCTGCTAATGTATAGTTAGAAAGACCCTGATATTGTGTATTCAATATTAGGCCATATAAGGATTGAAGAAAAACAACATAATCATATGGCAGACAAACATATTCAAAATCCTACTGAAAATATCAAAATGTTTGAAAAATCTGCTTAATGATTTGCACCAATAAACATAAAAACCACGAGAAGAAGAAGAAGAAAAGACAGCAGGAATTAAACAAAATACTTAGAAAAAGGAAAACCACAAGCACTTTAAAATTGGTTGGGCATTCAAAACAAACAGCAAGTAAACATTTGCAACTCATTTCCCATACAAAGAATTAACAACTGGACCAAGACCTCTCAAGTATATTTTTTATAGAACCGTACTAACTCATATCCGCAGGTTATCCCTCAATTCATTCATCAAAAGTTCCACAAAATAAACTCCCTTCAGCACACGGGGCAATCAGATAATCTACATACCATTAAGGAAAACCAAATATATTTGTTATAAAACTGTGATAACTCATCCGCACGTTATCTCTAATAATTCATCCATCACAAGTTCCACACTACTGCTAAAATCATTATCAAATGAGTGGCAAGATAAAGAGATGTGCTAACCAGCTTTCCAAGTCTTACTATTACCATGACAATCTCGCACAGATCATTTAAACCTTTTTTTTGATAAGAAGTAAATTTTATTCATTCGAAGAAATAGGCACAGATCATTTAAACCTTAAATAATTAAAGAAAATAAAGCAAGTACTACTTATCAAAAAAGAAGAAAGAAGAAAGAAAGTCATCATAAACAAATCAAAATGCTGCATTTGGAAGAATGCTTACCAATGAGACTGAATTAAGAGCATCCTTAACATGATAGACTACCTCGGAATCACTAAAATTATCATCATTATCCATTTCATGAAACCCCACCCCGTAGCTAGCTAATTCCTCAGCTCCCATGGTCTTTGACCCAGACCCTACTGCTCCCACTATTTCAGAGGGGCCTGGGAGTGTGGATATGAGCAAGACCTGCAAAACAGAGAAATTAAATCTAAACATCCCCATGAATGAATTGTAAAGCAGTCAAACTTTGAGGAATGGTCTCACACAATTCTTTCATTACTACATGAAACAAGAGTTTTTTTTTTTTTTTTTTTCTAGAAATTCATAATTAGAAAGGGGTTCAATTGTATAACAATGCTGACAAAAAAAGCGGTCAATTGTATAACATGAATATAGATTTTGGGGGCTACTTGCATCAGATTATAGAACATATGACAAAATAAGTTTGGCAGAGAATTTATAAAAAATGCATAAGATAGATTCAGATGTAAAAAAAAATATACATAACATTAATAAACTCCAGTTTATTAATACTTGCATGCTGGCCTAGAATTCATTCTTGTTCTCAGTTTGCAGCGGCGTGGAAGATGATTCCTTTGTGTATTATGTAGTGCATCTGGATGGAAAGGAATGAGAGGTGTTTTAATGATAGGGAACGTTCTGTAGATGATCTCTGGAAATTTTTTATGTTTTCCCTGTTTTCTTGGTTTTCAGCCATTGTTCTTAATGGTGGGGCAGTCCATGAGTTTTTGTTTTTGCTGTTTTAATCCTTTAATGTTTTTAGGTGTTTCTTTTGTATACTTCCTGTGTACATGGGCTTCGCCTATTTCATTTGTTGAATAAAATTTTTACTTATCAAATAAATAAATAAATAAATAAACTCCAACAGATTGCTTGTAAAAAGGCATTCGTGCTTCTAAATACACCAATAAGATCTAATAAAGAAGGAGAAATGATATTTGCAGCTTAAGGGTGCGCAGGCCCCGAACACTTATTTTGAAAAAAGTAAACAAATCTAAGACTCACATGAAAAAATAATTCATTTTTTTAATGGTGAACCGCACTTCTTTTCAAAGGGAGGGCATAGGGATTGCACACCCTAGGATATCTAGCATTACTCAATAAATATATTTGTAACATCTGGATAATTCTTTCTCCTCAAAAGTGAGTATCCATATAACACTCGAAGTAGCCTTACACCAAATTAACTAATTTCTCTTAATTTTATTCTCCAAACAAATCATCCTGATATAATAATCCGGGTGTAATTTTTTAAATCTTCCTCCAAGGTTTAAAAACTTCCACCTAAGTAACCCATAACAAATGGCCGTTCCACCCATTTAACTCTCAAACCCATCAATCCACATCACTGTTTCTATCAGACAACATATCAACCCCTATACGACGCATTTACTTGTGACCCGTAACTCAATTCTACATTTAGAAATCGGGAAGAGTGTAACAAGCCCAGAGTGTTACCTAAATTATCGAGTAGCTGGAATTGTTACACGGTGGGGCTGGGCTGACCGGTGGCACGCCGGAAGGCCAGAGACAGGGAGAGGGAGAGGGAGAGGGAGTCGTATGCTTGCGGACAGCGGTGCGAGGGGTTCCGTGAATGTTGGACTTGCTACTAGTGAGCTGATCCCCTCTGCTCTCCGGCAACACACAAGGAGACAGTGAGAGAGGGAGAGAGAGAGAGAGAGAGTCATAAAGAGAGAAGCCGAGACAGGGCGAGAGAGGGAGAGAGTCTTACCTGCGGTGTGTGGTTGTCGGAACGGCGAGGGGCGGCGTGGCACTAACAGGGATGGGCGACGTGGGGCAGGGCGCTGCAGAAGATCACAGAGGATGAGAGAGAGAGACGGATGAGCGAGGAAGAGAGTCCAATGGAGAGCACAAACCGGATGCGAGCGGCAACAGAAACCTGGAGCGAAGGGCGGCGACTTGGAGACGCAGAGAGGGAGGGAGACGAAAAACTGAGGGAGAGACGCAGAGTCAGAGAGTCTGCGGCTGGGGCGCTGGACGGAAGGAAGGAGAAAAACTGAAGTATAAATGGGTTTTAGGGTTTGTCCAAATGAAGTCGTTTTGGAGCTCGGTTTTTTCGGCGGGCTGGGTTTTATTGGGCTTGGGCTCTTCCTCTGAGCCGGTCTCGACAATAGGTCAACAAAGTTAACAATTTTGGAGCTTCAATCTCAGTTTAACTAATAATGTTTGGATATTACGGATTTTTTTAATAAAATATTAGAGTGTATTATTAAACAGTTATTATTATTTTTATATGAATATTATATTTATTTATTTATTTTATATAAATTACATGATATTGATATGATTTATTTTAAAAATAATATTTTTCAGGGCTATCAAAACTACATGATCATCGCATATGAGGTGAACACCAACATAATTGGCCTTATTTACAAACGCCCTCAAATTTGAGCATACGGTCTTTGTAAAGGTAGTTTGGTTGGCCATTTTGAGAGATAAGTCGGTAAGGAATACACATCAGATATTGTATATGTGGCAAAATGTTATTTACAAGAAAAATTTATAAATTTAAATCTTGAAAATTAAATCTTGACATATCAATAATGTGGAAGCTAGTGTATTATCAACATCGGCTCGTGAATAATAACTCATAAGATAATGATAAACACAATCACTTTCACAACTCTTTACACAATCACTAAAATGATTGTATTTTTATAAAATGATGTTACTTTTATAAGTTTTTATACAAAAATGCCCATAGTTTAAATCATAACTGAAAAAATGATTTTGTGTGTTTTCATATATATATATATATATATATATAGAGACAGTAGTCTTTTAGTGATTTTAAATATTTATCGGTTTATGCCAACGGATCAATCATCAAATAGTTTTAGAGTGTCTTCTGAATCATGTCAAAATATGTTACTGTAGGGATCAGTAACTAAAACTTTAGAGGATGTTTCCGACTCAATATTAGTATTATTCTTACCAGTTTTATCATTTTTCTACAATTGCTTTTGTAGTAGATAAATCAAATATCTAACATTACTAATTGTATTAGCAATTATTTAAAAAATTTGAGATTCCATCAAATGTCATATTATAGAAAGTATCAAGATGTTTTTTTTGTATAGAATTATGCTTAGAGACAATGGTCGTAAGCCTTACTAAAAAGAAAAATTTATTGATAGATTATCTCATTTATTTGCTCACAAAATTAATGTCGAACTTACTAATATTTCGGGACTCTTAATTAATAATGATAATTATACTTATGGTGATATATATTGTCAGTATAATTAAGAAGCTTGGCGTATCAGTACGTGTAATGATATATATATATATATATTATAGGGGAATTCATTCACAGTACAGGTCGAGTTTTGTGTTTTCAATTGGATGCTTAATTGCAGGTCTTATATTTTGACTAAAAAACTTCGAGATAGAGGTTGAGATAAAAAATGATCGAAAACCAGAGGAAGAAACAATTAACACAAAGGTTGATCGTTGACACTTGACCGAGGCTGAGCTGAGCTCATAATCTTGAGTCTTGATGCATATATATTCTAATTATATATTCTCCGGATAATCTTTAGCCAGGTGACATTTTGGACTAAATCCGTAAATTATGCCGAATTCCCACCTACAAGTAATACATGACGGCAACGGCACCTGCAATCTATATAGCTTTCCAGCTCCTTTCATTTTTGGGACTCTCTCCATGCCAATAAACTCCCTCAAGAAGAGTCTTCAATATCATTGCATCAGCTTCAAATTCAAACCCACTCTGTGCTATATATACACGTAACTTTCTTTCCTGATAGAGATCGAGGATATCTTCCAGAACCAATTAATCAGATAGTTGACACCATGCACCAGAGAGGAAAAAAATAATAAGAAGAAGAAAATAAGAATATATGCTATATATACGTATGGTCTTTGTTCTTCTCAAAGCTCCAAGCAATATCTCATAGAATATTGTCTGTTTTTTTAATATCCTTCATCAATGGCTTCCAAAACCCTTGCATATGCGATCTCCGCCCTCATTTTGCTTCTCCAACTCTCCTCCTCTGCCGGACAGACAGTCGTGAAAGGTGCATACTGGTTTCCTGGCAGTGGATTCCCGGTGTCCAGCATAGATTCCACCCTTTTCACCCATCTCTTTTGTGCCTTTGCCGATCTCGATGCAAGCACCTACCAAGTCACCATTTCTTCCTCAAACTCGGCCCAATTCTCAACTTTCACCCAAACCGTGCAGCAAAAGAACCCTGATGTTAAAACCCTTTTGTCCATCGGCGGAGGAGGGGCCAATGCATCAACCTTTGCTTCAATGGCTAGTCAAGCCAGTACCCGTAAATCGTTCATAGATTCCTCCATACAGCTAGCCAGGAATAACAACTTCAGTGGCCTTGACCTCGATTGGGAGTACCCGTCCACGGCCACAGAAATGACCAACCTTGGTTTACTCCTCAACGAATGGCGAGCAGCCGTGGCCAACGAATCCAACACCACCGGCAAGGAAACGTTGCTTCTAGCCGCAGCATTCTTCTACTCCTCAGACTATTACTCCTCAATTTATCCCATTCAGGCAATATCAAACAGTTTGGACTGGGTCAATGTAATGGCCTATGACTTCTATGGCCCCGGTTGGTCACCCTCTACGACCGGACCGCCGGCTGCATTGTACAATCCAACAAGCCAAGTTAGCGGAGACAACGGCATCGAAGCTTGGATTCAGGCAGGTGTACCGGCCAACAAACTAGCTCTGGGTTTGCCATTTTATGGCTACGCATGGCGCCTGTTAGATGCTAGTAACAACGGAATATTTGCACCGGCAAATGGATCGGCTCTATCCTCAGACGGGTCCCAGACATACAACCAAATCCAGGATCTAATAACTCAGAGTGGATACACAACAGTGTATAACTCCACCATTGTTACAGATTACTGCTATAAGGAGACAATATGGATCGGTTATGATGATACCCAGAGTGTTTCTTCCAAGGTAACATATGCTAAGGAAAAGGGATTGCTCGGTTACTTTGCATGGCATGTTGGCGCCGACAAGGACTCCACTCTTTCTACAACAGGTTAGTTTGAATTCATTAATTAATCCAATATTGTTTCTACATATTCAAACCCATGCTTGTATAACTTTTAATTTGTGATCATACTTGAGTTGCGCAATCTTTTGTGATCAGAATAGCCTGCTCCATCGGATAATTTTCAACAAATAATTCTTGAAACAACATATATAAAGAATTAGGTTATGTTTGGTCGGATGCGATTACTTAGATAATCTATGAATACTAACAAAAAAAAAAGAATAATTTGTAAATAGTAATAAACTGTTTATAAATAATAGTAAAATAGTCTCTTACCAAAGACATATAGCCTAAGAGTTAAATATTGAAATAGGTTCTTGGATTTGATCTTGTCAAGTGTTCAGGCAATATCTTTTCACTGCAAGAAAATTATTTAATTGTGATAAGTTATTTTATGTGAAATGACTATTATTATTTGTCAAATTAATTTATTTTAGTTACAAATAGTCATTCTCATCGCATATAATCTGTTACAAACTATCATTTTTTTTGTAATGAATTTATTACGACGTACTTTACTTCCTTTTCGGATTTCTAGCTTCTAAATTCTAATGCCTAAATCTTACTGTTCATGATGCAGCTTCAACTACATGGGGATGAGCATAAAGATTAGATTAGCTATGGAGACTATATATATTTATATATTGGTTATGGAAGCTTATGCTATCCACAATATATAAGGCTAATATATAATCATATATACATGTTGTATTTATAAATAAGGCCTGATGGGTACTGTGGTTTATATAAATGAATGAGATTAATAATTTCTATTGAGAGTTATACTATTGTATCTTATATTAAAGTTTCATTTTGCCTATAAAATCAGTGGGCCGCAATGATATATGCATACAACTAGTCTTCGATCTACCTCTATCTTATAATCCATGCATTTTAAATCAAATATTAATGCACTCATGTCACTTTATTAAAATGAATTTTAATTTAATAAAATTAGATTGTATTAATTTATATTGAGTTGTAAAATGGTTGTAAAAGAGTTATAAATTAATTATTTTATAAAAGGAAAAACATAACTTGATAAAAAATTAATATAGATAGTACTCTTGACACGTGGATGATATATATGCCCTCTATATATTTCGGTCTATCTTATCAGTAATAAAATTATACCCTTGACGAGAGTGGGAAAATTTCAGCAATATATTAATATTGGCGTCATGCATGATCAAGTACCATGAATATTCTCATATAAAAAAATCAATATTTTCTTTTGAAAATATGATGGTGTCGAAGCTAGCTAGGGGCTTGGGCTCGGTTGCATTGAGGCCTAAAAAATAATTCCTGTTGGATTTCAGCCCGGTTGGATTTTCGGGATAGACCCAATATTCGATCGAGCCCATTAATATCCAACTCAATTATGTGCGAATTAGTTGTTTAGTAATAATCACAAGGTCTCGTTTGTTTATCTAAACTTAAACTATCTCATTTCATCTTATTATTATAATTTTTTTAAAATTTTACACAAAATATAATAAATAATTCAACTTTTTTAAATTCCAAAACAAACCTAAAATTATAACAGTATTTTATTCAATTTTTAACAAAATATCTCATCTGAACTGTGTAACTAAACTAAGCCTAAGTTATAACTAAGACAAACTAGGCTCGTTTGATGAGTGAGATGTTATAATAATTTTATGAATAATAGTATGATAGTCTTTTAATAGTGGTGAGATATTTTGAGTTGAATATTTTTTAGATTTTGAGAAATGAGAGAGAAAAAGTTGAATAAAATATATTATAAAATTAAAATATTGTTATAATATAGTTTTATAATATTATTTTTATCTGGTGATTTGAAAAAGTTGAGTTCTTTTTTATTTTTTTGTTTGAAAGTTTGGAAAAGTTGTAATGATTAGTTTGAAAATTTTGTAGTTGAATTATGTTTGGAGAGGAGATGTGATGAGATGAGATGAAAATTTTAAGCCTGGAAACAATTAAATGCATTTTTCTTGTTTTGTTTTGATCCACACATTACTTTCTTGTTTTTAAAGGCTAGTATTATTATATAGTGAAATGATATTTGTAGTCAAAAAGTACGAAGTGTAGTATATTCTTTTTGTAAAAAGTAAGTGATTAAATATGAGACTTATATGAAAAAAAAATTAATTTTTCAAAATCAATGTGTGGCGCTTAACATAATTGTATTTAATATTACTCATGTATATTATATATATATATATATATATGAATGAAAGGGATAGACTTGTCCTATTAATTTGAAAGGTATTGAAGTTGGCTACATCTAGTGTGATATGGACAAATGATGTTAAAATGATTCTATTTCATTTTGTACCGTAATCCAGACCAGCATATTCATGCCGTATATCCATATAATTATAAAATTCTGCCACGTGGAATAGCTATTTACCCATAATTTTCTCCATTGGTCCAGTACTATCTTTTCTCTTTAATTAAATAGGTATCTAGCACTTTTCACGTACATGAATGAACCAACCGGATCACGCTACACGGTTGCATGCGTGACTATATCCGGATAAGCTAGTACGGATCCATCGTACTAGCTAGCTTACCCACCTTATAAAATGCCAAATGGATGGCGAATTCAATGTCATATGATCACATAAGCCTAGCTAAGTGCTTGTCCGGCCAACTGGAGTACTGATGAATTAAAATTTTCAAGTATTTATAACCTTTATTTTTAGAAAAATATTTTAGTTATAAATGAATTATATAAAAATAAATCTATAAATTGACGTAATTTGATATAATATGTCAGATTATAAAATTTTTTTTAATATAAAATAAATCTAACAGATTATATAAAATAACGTCAATTTATAAATTTATTTTTATGTAATTTCTTTATACGCTAGCAGTTCTCTTTTATTTATCCCACGAGCAGCTAATGGAAAGCACTTATTCCATTCCCAGGCAATCAATGGGCCCTGAAAATGAGATATTGATTCCTTAGGGCCACTTCGAGCTATCAAATACCAATAATGTTAGTCCTCAACGATTCCGACGGAGAATTGTATATCCCTGCAGATGACTTCTGGATACATGCAGTTAGGTAGCCTAGCAGCACTAAATTAAAGGTGTGACTGCAGAAAAGCATTCATTCCTTCGATTGACGATGCATGTTCGCACAATTGTCTGCATCTCATTTGGAATGGACGTCCTGAATGCATGCATGCGTGCACAAGTGGAAGCGTAACCTACGCTAGCCAGCCATCCACAGATAGATTCGCCATGATCTAATTAAAAGCCTAGCCCAGCTGTCTTGGATTCGGACAATGAATTAAGTGGCAGTGTCGTTGTTTGGGACAACATGAATCGATATTAATTGATGATCGATCATATCTTTGTGGTCATGAAATGGCTATATATAGGCGTGATCTCCCTTCTCAAATCTGCGCACCAAATCCCACATATAGCTCTAGCAACCAAAGATCGAGTACTACGTACACTGCTCTGTCTCAGTCTTCGATCTCTTCAAATATGGCTTCAACTGGCGTCGTGAAAGCCGGATACTGGAATTGCGGAAGCGCATTCCTGGTGTCTGACATAAAATCCTCCCTTTTCACCCATCTTTTTGCTGCCTTTGCGGATGTCAACTCTAGTACCTACCAAGTTACCTTTCCTACCCTATACAAGCTCCAGTTCGAAAGCTTCACCCAAACTGTGCAAATAAAAAACTCTGGAGTTACAACCCTTTTATCCATCGGTGGTGGAGCCTCTGGTGTAGCTTCGACCTTAGCTTCAATGGCTAGCAAGCAAGAAAACCGTAAAATATTCATAGATTCCTCCATAACTCTAGCCAGGGAAAACAACTTCCATGGTCTTTGCCTCAGCTGGCTGTACCCCTCCACGACCTCGGAAATGACTAACCTCGAGTCCCTCCTCAAGGAATGGCGAGCAGCGGTGGACGACGAGGCCAATAAAACCAGAAAATCTCCGTTGCTTCTAACCGCAGAGGTATTTTACTCGTCAGCAATAGGCTCGGCGAGTTATCCCTGCACGACTATTTCGAACACGTTGGACTGGATCAACGTATTGGCCTTTAACTTCTATAGCCCCGGTTCGTCACCCACGGAGACTGCACCCCCTGCTGTATTGAAAAACAAGCAAAACGGATCACTTTGCGTAGAAGCAAGCATAAAAATCTGGATTGATGCAGGTTTGAAAGCTAAAAAAATAGCCCTATGCCTTCCGTTTGTTGGCTGGGCATGGACTCTGACAAATCCATTGAAGCATGATTTATTTGCACCAGCTGCGGGACCAGCTCTTTCTGTAGATGGATCCATTTCTTTTGCCCAAGTGAAGGTATTCATAACCGACCAAAAGGCCACAACAGAGTACAATGACACCTACTCCACAAACTATTGCTACGCTGGTGTTACTTGGATTGGTTACGATGATTTGGAAAGTGTAACCAATAAGGTTAAATATTATGCACGCAAGGAACAACAACTGCTCGGTTACTTTGCATGGCACGTGGGCGCCGACAATAATTGGTCTCTTTCTCAGAAAGGTATGTATATCTTTTCAAATTTTCTTGATTAATTATCAATTTGTTTGTGATATTACTGAAAATTAATGTCTTTTTGGTTCTCATTTCTAATGTGTACTTTTATTTTTGTCTTCACAGCTTTCGATACATGGGATAAATGTGCTACTTCTAAGTACTGATCAAGGTGGCTTGAGTACCAATAATAATCAACAACGTACAAGGCGTGGAATCCTATATATAATATATATATGGTGTGTTCGTAATATATGTAGACGCTTTTATTCTCAAGAATAAGGCCAACCTTATGGCTCATGGTGTGAGATATGGTGTGCTATGTGTGTTAGAAGCTTGTATTATCATCGGTATGCATGGCTAATAATATTAAATTATATGTTTGCTTTTTATATGTAATGGTCTTCTAAATACATGATGTTGAATGGCATACGTGCATGAATGATTTTTCCCTAAACCATATATATATATAAAATCTTTTTGGGGGGTTGGGGGAAGAAGAGGATTTCAAGAGCCAATTTACAACGTAAGATAGTATTAGTTTCAACAATAATATCAGAACTGTAAGCAATAAATTTTAACTTGATATAAAGCATACAACAAACAAGACTTTTTGTTGCGAGCAAAAGTCACTGCAAAATAGGTAAATAACTGCCGCGACTTCTGCTCGCCCCAAGTATTTTGGTTGTTAATGCCATATATATGTTGTACGTGGCGCTAAAAAGATTCAGCTAGCGAAAGTAATAGATCATATATCCATGACCCAAGTGTAAGGAGAAAGTAAACATGACCATCTGATCAGGAGAAGAAAGAGCCATGCATATTGATCATGTAGAGGATCCAGATATGATGATAATGATGAGATGAGAGATTCCACATTGATAGCGTTGGACTCTTCGAGAAGGCAGCTGTTTGGCGCAAATATGGTAGGAAAATGTGAGCATTCGTCGGATTGGGATAATCTTGCACAAGTGTCAGTATTTTGCCTATAACTTTGGTTACGAGTATTAGAATCCCTGGTATAACCCCAACTCGGAAAGCTTTTCTCGGCATGCATGTCATAGTCACCCCACTATGCTTAGTGGTCCTCACTTCGACCTTTAAAGCAACCGCTTTTCCTCTAAATCATCAAAGTTATTTTTCTTTTTATGAAAATATTTTATCTTTCATTTTTAAAGATGATTTTGTTTCAATTTGCGCCAGATTTTATTGTAAGATTCTTATTTTATTATATAATTTATTTTTTATGTAATAATTAAGATTTTACCTTTTTTTAGTTCGGCTCTTGGGTTTTAGCATGAGTTTTCAAATTTTATCAATAAATCTTACTCTCAGGGTTTCTTTTTGTTTTACATCTTTTCTCAATCATCGTCTCTAATTTTTATTGATTAACTAGCAACCAAAATAGTTATTATTTTCATATCCGGTGTCACACACACACACACACACACACACACACACATATATATATATATTAAACTTCAAATTAGATTTAGCAAGAGGCAAAGTCCATCCTACCAGAATTGGTCTATGACCATGATAACTAAACTGGTAAAAACTTTAGCTGCAATGCTAATTTAAATCAACACAATTAGCTAACTTCAAAGGCTTTGAAGGCCTTAATACGATTCTCATATATATTATTAAACAACTGCTTGTGTCATGCATCAACGTCTATGCAGTCTCAATATTCTCATAACCTTCATGATTATCTCATCCTTAGAAATCATTCAGATAGGATTTTCAACACATGCTACAAGAAAATGAGACTTTTGTGATCAATTTATTGCAATCAAAAGATATTTGTAAATAGTCATTTCGCTAGAATTAACTAGTCGCAAATAAGCAGTTTTCTTGTAGCGTGGCCAGACCCAATATTAATCGAGCCCATGCTTAAAGTCACAACCTTAATAGTACTGTCCGCCGAAGTATTGGTTGGAAATTAAAATATAACCGAGACAAACTAGAATGAAACACTGGCCTGTAAATTAGCAATTAAATGAAACATATATACCTAAAGCCCAGGATGCTCTAAATAGGTTCCAAAAGGGTCTGCAGGTTCTAAACTAGAATGTGATCATCATGGTGGTCTCTGGATCGATGATCTACACAGATCATGAACCCAAACCCAATCCCAATTTATCACGTGTCGTATTATCGAAAATTCATATTGATGAAGTTTTGTTTTTTCAATTGAACGGTGGGACTATGCATGGTGAAGAGCCTCTCCTTCAAAATCATAAAATTGTCACCGGAATTCGCGCGTGGGGTCTCAAAAGTTTGGGCAGACTTTGATGGTACTTAAGTTAATAAGCTGATCTTTACATGAAATTAATAGAGAGTTCAAGAACAATTTAGCTAATTATCTCGCTTTTAAATATAGTCTCCACTCTTAATTGAATATTTCCCATAAATAGGAGCCATAGATGTTTACCTATTGTTAGGCTTAGAGCACTGGCATTGGTTTAGACAAATGCCAGTGCTCTTTATAATTTAGCCAATCTGGTAAAAAAATAATCTACATCGAATTAGTTAAACTATTTTCATTTACAAGATGAGCTACAGTCTTTTTAAAAGAGAAGTCATATTTGAAATGAACTGTAGCTCTTCATATTAAATATTTAATCATTTTCTAAGTTCACTTCGTATAGATGATCTCTTTCATTTTCCCACCTGCGGTTTGTGAAAGCTGGAATGTATGATTCTTGGATAATATTGGATATTGTGAAAAATAAAAAGTATCTAAAAAATAAAAAATAATTTAAAAAATACAAATACTAAAAAATAATAATATTTTATTATTATAGAGAGTATAATAACTAATCAAATGTAGATTTCAACTTTTGAGTGATTAGCTAAAAGAAAAAAAGTTGCATATTAGTCAAATTTTGAATAATAAAATAGCTAAACCAATGCCAATACTCATAAAGTTGTTGATCTTCATTGAAGCAATTAGTTCTGATAAAGTATGATTGAACTCTAATTATAAACTTGTGAGTGATTAGGACCAATTAATACTCATTTACATAACTCTTACAAAGTGGATTTATATAAAATAAACTTTCGTATGAGCCACGGGCCCATATTGGTCTTCAAGTCCAATATTTGGTTTTTTTAACATCGTGGAAGGCACAACATTTTGTTTCATCTTCTCTGTAAAATTCTTCCTTCCTTCATCAACATCCTCCATAACCTGTGTAACATAATCTTGCCATTTAGTATGAGATTCAAATTGATTGTCTCTGGATTCTACAAGATCCTTTAATATCAATTGAACATTTACGTCCTTTATCTTAGCCTTCCCTTTAGGGATATGCCCATCATTTTTGAAAATGTCTGTTATAGCTGTACTTGAAAATTTTGAACTCCTCTCGCATCATCCATTGCAACCACCAGAGCAATTGCCGAAGTTGAATGCCTAGTATCAAATTTTCGATTCCATCATTCCTCACCACCATCTCCATTACCCACTGCCCTCATCCACTATCTGTAAGGGAATTCGTCTTTCTTGAAAGTACCTTGTGCCGTTTGCCATAGCTCAACTTCCTATACCCATGGCCCAGCCGGCCACAATAATAGTAGAAATTTGGGAGTCGCTCATAAGAGAAACGAATCCAATTTGGTGTCTCTGTTCCTAAATTTATCTTCTTCCCTCTGAGTAAAGACTTCGTAATATCAATTGTGATTCTCACTCGCATGAATTCTCCCCATGTGATATCTTGTATTTACATGTATTTTTATTGAAAGAAAGATTTAAAATTATTATAATTAGTTGTTCTTTTATTTTAAATTAAATGTGTTTTGGTATTGTTTTTTTTTAAGTTGTGAGATTTAAATAATTTGTTTTCTTGATATTAATAATTATTTCACATTTTAATTTATCTTTAGCTTGAATTGTTTTATTGTTGAGCTTTAACTATTTTATTTTATTAACATTTAGTTTTATTGTTTTATTTGACTTTTATTTATTTTATTGTGCTCTTTATTTTAAATTAGATTATTGTTGAATTTTATTATTTTATTTTACTAAATTACTGAGCTTAAATTATTTTATTTAAAATTTATTGTTTTAAAATCTATTTCATTGGATCAGTTTGAGACCTGAGTTGAAAAGACTAGATCTCATTTTATTTCCATTCTTTTTTCCTTTTCCTCTTTCTTTTTCTTCTTTTTCTTTCTTTTTTCTTCCTCCCCTACCTTCCAGCCGTGCAACTCCCCTCCCCTGTTCTCTCTCCGTGCGATCTCTCCTCCTAACCCACCGCCGTCCGTCGAAGTCTGGCTTCATCACCCACCTCGCTGGCGACCACTTCCCTTCGATCCTAACTCCTGCCTTGCCGCTGCCTTCCTCCATAGCCCTTTCCAAGCCGTGACCTCCTATTACTCCAGCGTCGCCATCCGCAGTTTTCAAGCCAACGCACCACCGCCAATCACCTACTCCCTCATCGGCGACCTTTCCCCCATCCCTGTCTCCAGCCCTAGTGGTCCCTCTCTCCCCCCGTGGCATTGGAAACCCATTTGGGTTCTTTGTTGTTCCGCCGTCGTCGCTCCACCAGCTACCACCACCTATTCACCACTTAATCACTGACTTCTCAGCTACCCAAACCACCCATCCTCAGCCCCGATCCGCCACCATTGTAGTCCCTTGAGCTCCACCTCCGTTTTGCCTATTTTAGACTCCAATCGCCACTTACGCCGTCACCCACGGCTAACCACTACCACCAATAGTTTCACTAACACTCCTAAGCCATTCCCTAGCAATCTCTAGTCTTTGTTTGTCCTCGTTCAGATTTGGGTATTTTGAGACCCACGGCCACAGTGCATTTTGCACTGTTACGTTGGTCCGTCGCCACCCTTTGTAGCTCTTTGATCATCTGGAAAATATTTTGTAGTGCTGTAAGTATTTTCTAAACTTCCTTTTAGGTTTAAATATATTATTACTTTTACAATAAGTTGTGATTGGTTGGTTATGCCAGACTAAGTACGAGGAGTTCGGGGGTCGGATGGATTTGAGGATGGAGTTATTTATATGTTAGTTGATGTTGAGATTTGTTGGATATTTTGGTGTCTTGATGTGTGCATTGAATGGGGCATGCATGTTCATGTTTGAAAAGGAAAATTGAATTTTTTGCATAATGGCATACATGTACATGTGTTGAATATTGAAAACTGGGTTTTCATGTATAAATAGATTTTTGGGTGCATGTGTATCATGACCTCAAGCTGAGATGAGACATTATCTCAGTAGAGCTACTCTGGTAACTCTGGAGCACAATATATTGAGTGGCGTCCCCTGGATTGTCACTGGGCGACAACGGGAGCGGATATGATAGTAACGCTTTAGTACCGACTCTATGGTCCCTCTGCTGGAGGGGGCTAGAGGATGCTTGGCTACGTACGTGCTGGGCGCAGAATTGAGCATCGCTTGTTACGAAGTCATACGCATGGTTGTTACCCATGGAGTGATGAAGGGAGTCAGGGTGTGCGGATGACCTCTAGGGGAGGTCATTGTGCATTTGGTTAATGAAAATGGAAATTGATTTGAGACTTGGATTTTAGGCAATTTTATGTGAAAATGGCGAGGAAAAGTTTTAGAGGAATTATTTTTGGGCCGAATGTGACTTTTGGCGTGAGTTGGAAAATGAATATTTCTGGGCCAAATGGAAAGGAAATATTTTTTGAGAAAGATTCTTTTTGGATCTCATGCATATGACATCCTGTTCATGCATATTGTTGAGTTTTAATATATTTTTATTTTGTGGGTATTTAGATTAGTACTTACCTGCGGTACCATCTTTGGTACTGTAGATTTTTAATGCAGAGGGCGATGAGGCTAAGCCCGAGGAGGTGGCTTCGCCGAAGGAGTGATCAGGGATCACTTTGGGATTGTGTTATATTTCCTCCTTTTATTTATTGTTTTGATTTGTATCATATTTATGTTGGTTAATTGTAATATTTTGATATGCTTGTTTTAAACCAATTTGTATTTAAGCAAAATTCTGGTACTTAGTTGAAAGACTTTTATTATCCGCTGCGTTACTTTTGTGTACACATGTTGCATTTACACACACTTGGCACTCGACGATGTGATGCATGACCCATGTTGTTATCATCCCGACGCCTCAATTTCCACGTGTCCGTACGTGGGAGTTGGGGGCGTCACACCCCATGCCATTTCTCCTTCTTCAATATCAACTTCTTCTACCTTTCCAATTTTGCTTCCAATCAAACCCTCATATGTATTCATTTCTTGCATCGAGAGGTAATCCATGTAAAAAAATCCAAAACCGTGCGTCTATAAGATGTATTTGGTGAATAGGTTGATTCCCTTCAACCTCCTTCCTTACAACCAATTGTTTGTTAGAAGACCAAGGTCCTTCTCAAATCACACGCTCCTTATCACGGAGATCCTCAAACTCTACGAGTGTTAAGATTGAATTCAGTTCATGAAATCTGATGTTCTTGACAGGCATCAAAATCCTCTTAATCATTTGTTTAAAAGCATCTTTGTTATAATGGTGCGCCATCAACAATTGTGTAATCAAGCATTTTCCTCCATGGATAATTGCATCTTCCATTTTATGAATCTCCACTTGTTCCTAATCTGTAAGAGATAATCGCTTGTACAACTCCTCTAAATTTTTCTCCATCTCGAAGTATTAAGGTCTATAGATGGGACTGTAGACAAGCTACATGTACAAAGATAGGGAGCAAAACCTCTACGCAACAGAAATCGAGAGAGGAATATATGAAACTAGAATTAAGTGAATATGTTTTTCATTATATATATGGTTAATGAAATTAAGTGATCTCTTTAATATTTTATATATGGTTAATGAATATAGTCAATGGTGATCATTTAGATGAAAATTATATAATTAACTTATATAATTATTATATAAAATAATAAATTATATATCTAAAAAAATATTTAAATATATATATAAACATTCAGTTGGTCTCAGTCTGGCCTAGTCCAAAAAAACCACACCTTGAGATTGATCAATAAGACTATCAGTCCGGTTCGGTTAGTTTTTTCGGTGCGAACCTGTCCTCTTCAACCCTAGTGAAGGGAGCTAGAGTGTGTGGATGATCTATAAGGGAGACCATGGTGCATACCTTAATAAAATGGATGTTTTCAAAATAAAACGTGATTTTTGGGTGTGTAATGTCTTGTGTGAAAGATTTGGTGCATACTTGAGTTCAGTTACTTGCAAAATGTCAAATATTATATTCTTCTATATCTTCTGTTTGCATAAATTTTCTTTTCCACCTGTATGTATTTTGAGTGTTAAGACTTAGTTTTATTTACTGAGATTAAAATCTCACTATGATGTCCACACCTACAATTTTGCTCTCCATAATTATAGATTTTGATGCAAAGGATGAGTACGAGTATGGAGATCATGCTCTGCCTAAGGAGTAAAGATCGAGATTATATCTCCTAGATATTTAAGTGTTAATTTTTGGCTCTTTGTTATTTTTGGAAGATTGTAATATTCTTTTGTCTATGGTTGTAAGACTTGTGGCTTATGGACACTAGGATAGTGATGTAATTTAAATTTCTGTGGGACTATTAGTTAGATTTTTATGATGCTTTTTTGTTTCTCATTGTGATATGACTGTACACATTATTTAATTATGTGAGCACGCACTTATCACAATGTGGAAGGGGCATATGACCCGAGCGGCCAATTAACATCTCGACGTCCCAACTCTTACCAAATCACAAGTGGGTGCTGCGGGCGTCACATTTAACATTAAATTTTTTATATACTACTTAATTACTAGCAGTTTTTAATATTGTTAGATCCACGCATAGATTTTAAGATTGTTACATGCACGCATAGAATATATATATTTAAGCTGAATGAGGGAGAATATCAATTAAGGAGATCAGGGGAATCTTGAGTGGATAGACTTATCCTATTTTACTTTAAACACAAAAGTTGGCTGCATTTCATGTGATATTGACATATCTAGATGATGTGAAATCATAAAATGATTCTTTTTTTTTTTTTTTGTAATCCATACCAGCATATTTCATGCCATCCATATGAACTTCTGCCACGTGGAATACTTAGATTACTCTTAATTTTCCAATTTAACTCAATCGATATGTGATCATGTTGTCCCTGCTTCTAATTTTTAGAAAAGCGAATGAGTTTCTGTTGAAACAAAAACATTTCGCCGCATGACCCTATATATAAAATATATATATATTTATATAGTTTATATATCTTCCTTATAAAAGCTAGCCAATATATAGCCTTGGTCCAATATCCCACAAACAGCCAAGAAGAAGAACTTATTCGTTGGCGATAGGGTCTGAAATTGAGAGATTGGTTCCTCAATCCACTTCGAGATATAAAGATGCAAATAATAGTCGATCCTAAACGATTCCGACGTAGAAATGTCTATGATTGATGCTTGATATGTATAGGGCTTAGGTTAATTATAAATCTCAGATGGCTTCTGGATGCACATTAGAATTGAAAAGTAGTGGCATATCAACTAGTTTCAAAAGGCCGAGGATAATAGATATTCAAGTACGTATAGCTTAAAGAGAAGGATTAATACGGGGAAGCAGCTCCAAAGTTGATATATAGCTGATGGTGATATATGCTCTGCACTAAAGCTAAGTGTACGTACTAAAAAGAAATATTCAATATTCCTTGATTGACGATGCACTTTGTTCACACAAGAGTCCACATCTCTTTTGTAATGTATATCATGCATGCACAAGTGGAAGCATGACGTACGCACGCTAGCTAGCCATGCACAGATCATAGATTCGCCATTATCTAAAAGCCTAGCCCAGCTGTCTCGGATTAGGCCATTGAAGTGGCAGTGTCGCTGTTTGGGACAACATGAGTCGAATATATTAATTGATGATAGTATCTTTATGGCTTCGATCAAATGGCTTGCTATATATAGGCGTGCTCTATCTTCTCAAAGCTGCGCACCAAATTAAATCTCACACATATATATATCTCCGGCAACTACTGCAAAGAGTAGAACGTACCGCACTGCCCCCAGTCTTCGATCTCTTCAAATATGGCTTCAACTGGTGTCGTGAAAGCCGGATACTGGCGTTGCCACAGTGCATTCCCGGTGTCCGACATAAAATCCTCCCTTTTCACCCATCTTTTTGCCGCCTTTGCGGATGTCAACCCCATTACTTACCAAGTCACCTTTCCTACCCTATACAAGCACCAGTTTGAAACCTTCACCCGAACTGTGCAAATAGAAAACCCTGATGTTAAAACCCTTTTATCCATCGGTGGTGGGGCCCCTGGCGTATCTTCGACCTTAGCTTCAATGGCTAGCATGCAAGAAAACCGTAAAATATTCATAGGTTCCTCCATAAGTCTAGCCAGGGCAAACAATTTCCATGGTCTTTGCCTCAGTTGGCAGTACCCATCCACGGCCGTGGAAATGACCAATCTTGAGTCGCTCCTCAAGGAATGGCGAGCTGCCGTGGAAATTGAGGCCGTGAAGACCACCAAGGTTCGGTTGCTTCTAACCGCAGAGGTATATCTCTCGCCGGATACCTGCTCGGCGCGCTATCCCTGTAGGGCTATTTCAAACAACTTGGACTGGATCCACGTATTGGCCTATAACTTCTATACCCCCGCCTCGTCACCCAACGAGACTGCACCCCCTGCACCTTTGAAAAACAAGAGAAACGTATCACTTTGCGTGGAAACAAGCATCGATACATGGATTACGGCAGGTGTGCATGCCAAAAAATTGGTCGTAGGGCTTCCCTTTTTCGGCTGGGCCTGGATTCTGAATAATCCATCGCAAAATGGTTTATTTGCACCAGCACATGGACTGGCCGTCGTACTGGGTAAATCTGTCGATGGATCCGTTCCTTTTGTCGCAGTCAAGAAATTCATAGGCTACCAAAACGCCACAACAGTGTTCGATGAGACGTACCTCACAAACTATTGCTATGCTGGTACTACGTGGATTGGGTACGATGATTTGAAAAGCATAATCTCGAAGGTTACATATTCACGTAAGGAAAAGGAACTGCTCGGTTACGCTGCATGGCACGTGGGCGCCGACGATAATTGGTCTCTTTCACAAACAGGTTAGCATATTATATATAAGAATTTAACAATATTTTTATATACCTTTCCAAGTTCCAACTCATGATGGTGACGTCTATACTCGTACGAGAATATATATATATTCGTTAAATGTAATTAAGGCTGAAATATCTTTAATTGAGTCGTCTCGAACAATCCTTAAAGAAAGAAAGAAAGAAAGAAAGAAAAAAAAACTAGCTAGCTGCAATGTCAAATATTATAATTAAAGTTGTTTATTTTTGTTATTTAATGCAAATTTTGGGTTTTTTTTTTAACAAAGGGGTTGCGTTCCAATTTAAGTTTTTCATTTAAAGAACTGATTCGTCTTTCATTAAGCCATTAAGCTCTTGGCAATTAATCTAATTTGGTTGTATGCATGTCATGCATGCATGGCTTTCCTTTTACCTGAAAATTATTATTATTATTATTTTGTTCCATCTACCAACCTCATGTACACTTCTTATAAATTATTGTCTTTGCAGCTTTCAAGACATGGGATACTTGTGCTAATTAGTGATCATCAAGTCGGCTTGTATTATATATATACCAACAATAATCAGCAACATGAAGCCCTGAAATCAGATATGGTACCGTGTGTTTGTATTCTCAACAATAAGGAAGATCGAGGATATGACCTTATGATCTAGACGTTGTGTGTAATATACAAGCATAGAAGCTTGTATTGTAAACAATAAGGCCGTCCCTATGAGCCGGCTCATGGTGCATGCAACATGATGTGAGATATTACGAATTACTGAAAATAACGAACCAGCTACGAGTTTAAAAAGTTTTTAGTTAAATATTGCCTGTTTAATTAATCCAACTCAAATAGATTATTTTCATTTTCTAGGTAAAACTTTCGTACACGCATGATGTCCGCACAACTCATTGTATGAGACTCGTTGAATATTATTCTAGAATACTAACAATATGTTAAATGTTAATATTTTCCATTGAATATAATAATAGATCTCTGGAAAATATTAAATGTACTTAATAAAAACTTATAAAAAGCTTACTTCTTCCATTATCAGAAAACAAACAAAATGAATATTGTAAGTAAAAGTATAAATAAAATTATAAGTACATGTAGTACTACTCTTATTCTATTTCTCATGCATATATGCAAGCCACGCACACGACTTGACATTATAATTTCCAGCCGCACATGGATCATGTGCTAGCTCGCTGATTTATGGCAAAATTTATCTTAATTCATCGATAATTCAAGTACTAATTAATTAATATCAATAATATTGATAATTCAAGTTTTTCTTAGCATGCAGGTAACGTTATCTTCGTAACCATATATATATATATATATATATATATGTACGTTAAAGAAATTGTACTAGTAGCTAGTCTAGTACACGTACGAATTATCTAGAGATTAGGGAAAAAGAACAGACCTCGCGGTTGGTCAATCACTCCTAGCGACGTTATATTACATTAACAAAGTCAACAAACGCACGTAAAACAGGCCAGAAAAGCCTAAGAACATAACGATCGATAATGTAGCAATGGCTAGCACATTAACAGGACATCATGACAATATATAATGGGGCATCCGGCAACCATCTCATGTTCTATATATCTGGCAGAGCCCAAACCTTAGGCTGAACACAACAAATTAAACCCTGCTTGTAGTAGCTCAACAAGCTGCTGGCTACACGTACATCATGAGGAAAGATCATCACCAAGATCAAAATACAAATTAAGCTTCAACGACATTAATATTACTGGCCTTATTGTGCATTAATAAATACAAACATAAATAGATATAACCGAATATTGGCTCCTTTAAAACAATATCATGATAATATATATATATAAAAAGCTTCAACTTCAGGGAAGACAATTGAAGCAGAGGTTTCCAATCCATAAGCATCCCATGTATGCCCAGCTGCATATATATATGCAATACCAGTAAGAATTATTAGTACATGCATGTTGGAAATCAATCGGACGAATTAATGAAATGGCGCTAGAAATGCAAATAGGAATAATAATAATAGTAATAAAAATAAAAATGATTAATGCATGGTGCATGTGGGCAGTAGTTCTACTGCACTTACCATAGGACACCGACGGTACCGCAGGAAATTATAAGTGGAAGGAATTCGAGACTGAGTACTGGTTGATCGATCTGCTGCCATTCAGAAAATTTTGAATTTACAGTGGCAGAGTCACCAGAAACAAGAGTGGCAGAGGGAGGTTAGATGGAGCCATCAACAAAGCCAAGGAGATGTTGACACTGCAGCAATGGCAGCACTTGACTACGCCAGAGGAGATAGTTTGAAGAGGATAACTTGATGGTCAGGAGGTGAACCGTGGTGTTGAAAGACGGTTGGGGACGGGGTTTCAGAGGCCATTTGGATCGAGGGAGATGAATCCTAGAGGACTACTGACACCATGACAAGGTTTGAAACACCACCGCATGTTTACTGGTGGTGCTGTGGTGCTCGTATTTCATTTATAGAATATTCTGAGCAATATTACAGCTAGTTAATTTACCGACAAAGTCAACATATCCATCTATAGCTATTGTCTATAATCAAGGGATTGCCTAGAATCATGGGATTGGGTTTTGATAAGAGATACAACATTATTGGTAGCATGATCTGAGGAGGATCTTGTGGATTCTTCTATAACCGTAATAGAGCAATAATGCCATGTATGGATCGATGGATGAGCTAGCTATCTATCTGTCTATTTTAAAAAACACAGCCGCTTATAAATTTTACTTACTGCGCAGTTGTGCTTTATAATGAGGCAATATTATAAAAGCTACTCACACTTGATAAAAGACGTACGTGGTCTCGCTTCCTTTCACACTTGGCTACTCTCAGTCAACGCTGGAAGACCTTGGGAAAATACATACCCATGTATGAAGTTGGCATGGAAAGGTATTTAGGCCCAATTTGGATTCGAGAAGTATCTTATTTCATCTCATAATTATAATTTTTTTAAATTTTTACACAAAATATAATAAATAATTTAATTTTTTTCAAATCTTAATTCAAATTTTTTATATCTTAAAATAATAATAATATTAAAAAATAATATTCTAATAATATTTTATTCAACTTTCATCTAAAATTATTTCATCTCATCTATGGGAGAGAATATTATTAGTAAGCAAGTTGATCTTTAAACTACAAATTTGATAGCTGTGCAATGGCTCATGTCGATTGATGATTATTTAGACTTTATTTCTTCTGGGAGAAATTTAAGCCGACTCTCTTATTTCTTTACACATTAATTGTTGGGAGCTAGTTTTTATTTTTATTTTTTTTGTGAATGAGTGTTTCATGAACATATATATACATATACACATCGCCTTCGCATGGGACTTGGGTAGTAGCTAGCTAGTACTGTTGAAGCCGGTTTTAATATTCACACTACTTCTTGTTGTCGTTCGGACATGATGTACCATGAATTTGCAGTTGGTCATGTCAAATCTAGCTCGCTAGAAGCGGCCGGTTGGACTGACTGAGTTTGCATCTAGAACCTCGCCATAATGCCATGATTAGAACATATCAAAGAAAACTTCGTGTTGGGGTTTCCAACCCATGCCGGCCCCTGCATCTATGACTATATATGTGGACATAGGTTCGATCGAGCTGCTATAATTTGCTGGATGCATGCATGGCCTTTACATGTGGGAGAAGCTTCATTAGCTGTGACAAATGACAATTATGAAGGACCTTTTCGTGATTTACAAGTAACGGATTAAATGGCTAATTAGATATATCTAAGGGCAATGCAAAAGAGCTTAATAATTATGAAGCACCCTCGTGATTTACATTATATTTCAATTCAGAACATTATATAGGTTTTAAATTTCGTACTGAACTACACTTGTCACGTCACATATCCATAGGTGAACCATTTTAACTTGAAATCCACAATAATAAAAACTTAGATACAATAATACAACATCTAATACCTAAAAAAAATCATTCCAAGTAAAATGAACTAAACACTGGCAAAATTTTCTCTTAATTAATTCAGACAAATCCACCTACGCCACCTGATACTTATCTCACATTTCTCTTATAATTTTGTCACATGTATGTTCATGTTAATCTAGGCTTAGCTTGTGTCGACCCACTAGTCATAGACCATGTTGGGGGGGCAGAGAGAGAGAGAGAGAGAGAGAGAGGCTTGCCGAGGGGGAGAGAGAAAGAGCTTCATTGAGAAAAAGGAGAGGCTGGCCATGGCTGTGGGTGGAACTGGCTGGGTATCTCAGTATAGGGCGTACAGTTTTGGTGTGATTTCTAGGAGACACAGAGGCATGTTGATACATCGGTGGCATTTGGCTTCGCTGGTGCAGTGGTTAGTTGGTGGTCTCAAGCGGCTTAGACATTGGTGCAATCCTCACGGTGGGACGTGGGTGGAGGTTGGCAACAGTGCTGCTGGTTCTGAGATGGGCTCGGCAGAGGAGATGTGTATGACGGGGCTTGATGTCTCTACCTAATTAGGCAGTGCATGGGGGAGTGAACATGCAACTAGAGCTAGCTAGGGGGCTTCTTTGACCTTCTCTTGTGGTGCATGGTCGTGGGAAAAATGGAGAGGTAGGGGGTGAGATGATGTCCTACGTGCATGAGGGAGGCTTATACACATGATACGGCTCTGGGGGATGGTTCGGGTCTAGTTTTTCATTTGCAACTGGGTCTTGGCTCATTTCCTATGGATTTTGGCCGGTCTTGCGCTTATTTCGCTCAATCACTAAACAATCTTAACGGGTTGATCTTAAATCCCAGCATAAGCCAAACTTGTCCAATAAATATTTTTGGACTTTAAATAGTTTATTGGATCCAACATCAATTAAATAGGGCCCACTTGGACATGCATGGTAGTTGTAAATATGATCCGTACAAACCTCATCCCAATTATTTTATACGTAAGTACTACGTACTCAATTGCATTTACAGTTTTTTAAATGAATATCCTCATTTTCAATATAACTAATCAATTACATTAATATTTTTTTTTGAATAAATACCCTTTAACTGATTTAGTAATATGATCTTATCAAGAATTTTATATTATAATAGATCATAAAAAAAATATGATTAAACTCATATCAAGAATTTTATATCTCTCAATTGATATGAAGTAAGAATAATGTGTCGTTGGACATATAATTATTGTTCATACAACAGTCCATATTGTTGATTTTCACTTGAAATATAGAAAAATCAACATACAAATATGAAAACTTGTCACATCAGCTAGCATAAATTAAAAGCTTCCAGCATTTTTGTGGCACTTTCGAACCATTAATACAACAGCCACAGCATTTTGAGCCTTTTCTTTTTTAGTATTTATCCATAATGGGTACAAACAATTCTAGCATAAATTAAAAGCTTCTTGCAATGACCACAGCTGAAGTAATTTACAGGATTCGAATTAGTCCATTAATTTCATGCACGTGAAGGCTTAATTTCTTGTCGGCCGCATGATGCATGCATGCATGCACAAGTCTACAATGTCGTGATCGATCTAGAGCCTCATATGTTATATGTACACGTACGTGACGCACATGAACACATTAACGAGCTAGGATGTCAGATGGCCGGATTGTGAATTAATGCTCATTTAATTAAGTTATACGTAGTTTTGTGCGGTAAAAGTAGCTAGCTTGCTTTAAGATCAGATCTTAATAATTAGGACAATATGTACATTTTATTTTTTATTTTTTCGAAACGTACATTTTATTAATTAATAAACATCGATCTAACGTAGGGAAGACCAACTTCATCCAGCAGATCATCAATATCTTTAGCTAGAAACTAACTACCCCGGCCCCATATGTTAATTCTTGGGAAATTTCCAACTTGTAACTATACATGATCTTTTGCAAGACAATCCACCTTGCCATATTATCTGCATGCATGTTCATGCTGGGAGCGATGTGAATAATCGAGGCCATCACTGGCCCACTGCAACAATTTTAAGCTTTTGGGACGATTTTTCTTTGAAACCAAATGAAAACACTTTAAAGATATTTTTTTGACAGTTGGGTACAGGCTGGCGGTGGGATCACAGCTTTGAAAAATTATTTATTTATAAAAAATACTTTAATTATTATTTAAAAAATAATAAATTTCATTTTCAAGGATTTACCCGCTATTTTGGTGTTGAACGTGGGATTGGCTCGCTGACCTCAGTCAAATCTTATCCTACTTTTAAGGTGTCAAAATTATTGATTAAGCAGTCGACCCCACCATGTTGGAAAAGTACCTTTGGGAGTTTCGAACTTCGAGTACGGGCGGTGCTACTCTGCAGATCAGTGTGCACCTCTCTTTGGATTGCATTTCATATTTTTTTTAATATATTTAAATATTTTTAAAAAATAAAAAAATATATTAATATATTTAAAATCACTTCTTTAATCACTAAATAACATAAAATAAAAAAAATATTTGTGACCAGCCGTCACTTTAAAGAACAAAGGGAGAGGAGACGATAGTGTTTTCCGAATAATTGATTTGAATAAATACTGAATTCACTCATATGATCTTATCCTCATCCAGCTTTAAGGTATTGAAGTATTTGATTAAGCAGACCCCACAAAGTTAGAAAAGAGTAGATGATTGGCATAAATACTGTCACATCTTATCCTTATTGTTGAAATTATTGATTAAACAGACCCCATAAAGTAAGAAAAAAGTAGATGATTTGAATAAATGCTGGCGCATCTTATTCTTATCAAGCTTTATGATATTGAAATGATTGATTTAGCAGACTCACTAGGCACTAAGTTAGAAAAGAGTAAATGATTTGACTAAGTACTAAATTCTATCGCATGATCCTGTCCTTATCCAGCTTTAAGGGTGGAAATTATTGATAAAGCAGCCTCCACTGAGTTAGAAAAGTGTTGTTAAGAGTTTCGAGTCATTGATTTGAATAAATACTATTTATTTATTAAAAAGTACTTTAATTATTATTTAAAAAATAAATAAATAAAAAAACTATCCCTTTTTTTCTTTAAACTGCTAAAAAGACAGGTAGCAGGCTGCTAGATAACCTTATCCACGATTTTGGTGTTAAAATAATTCAAAGTACCCCACGTTGTCCAATTATACGCGTAGCAGGCTGGAGGTGGTCTCTTGTTTTAGGTACGTAAAGAAATTTTTTATATTAATCTGTTAAATAGGCTTTTTGGGAGTTGGGATAATTTGTTTTAGACATGATAGTGGGTTTTAGACATGATATTATTTTAATCTATAATATGAGCGGTATCGTAGTACTCTTCGATTAGTCCAAATTGTTGATTCTGATCACTTGAAATATAGAATAATCAATATGAAAATTTATCACATCAGGCTCTGGTCCAGACCTGGGGCCCGTTCCCCTCTCACCTACAATTGTGAATTAATGATTATGACGTTGTCTTGACATGATACAATATATGTCATGTAGAGCTCATGAAGGGGAGGGATTAACGTCGACGTCGTAGTCATCATGTTGTTATATATAATGATTTGAAATTGATTGATTTTCTGTGTATATATAAGAAATGTTCACACAACTACGTACACTATCGAGTAGTCCCATATCAAGAATTTATAATATGAGAGGTACTGCTCTTTGATTAGTCCATTTCATGCACATCAAGCTAGGCTTAATTAATTTCTTGTCCACATGATGCATGCACATTAGAAATATAGGAAAAAATCATTAGTCTGTTATGAAACTAATGAAAAGATAGAGAGCAAAAGAGAGAGAGATGTTTAGAGAACTTTGTTTTCTCTTATTTCTTGGGGTCTTACACAAATGAGGACTCCCTCTATTTATAGGGATTTCTTGGTACAAAGGATGGTTAGGATTGTTACACTTGTCATCAATCCAATGGTAAAGAGTACAAAGGAGGTTAGGTGTACCTAAAATCACTATTGGGGGTAGGTGTACCTAAGATTACCATTGATGGCTAAATGTGGTCATACAATACAATTTGAACTTGGTTTCTAACACTCCCCCTTTGGATGACCACATATAAAGAATATGCCTCGTTAAAACCTTGTCAAGGAAAAACCCAGTGGGAAAAAACCAATGACGAAGGAAAAAGAGTACAATATTCTGTATATCGTCAAGTGCTTTAAGATTGCCTCATTAAAACCTTGCAAAGGAAAACCCAGTGGGATAAAACCTTAGCGAAGGGAAAAGAGTACAATCAGCACAAATCTTCAAGACATTTACTCCCCCTGAAAAGTGCATGATAATAGGTCTTCAAGTCTTCGCATTCCAATCTTCTGCACAAGTTTCTTAAATGTTGCAGTTGGTAATGCTTTAGTGAATAAATCTGCCAGATTATCACTTGACCGTATCTGCTTGACATTAATTTCACCTTTCTCCTGAAGTTCATGAGTATAAAAGAATTTAGGTGAAATGTGTTTGGTTCTATCACCTTTGATATATCCTCCTCTAATTTGAGTAATACAAGCAGCATTATCTTCGTATAAAATTGTTGGACTATCATTAATCACTGGAAGACCACACTTTTCTTGAATATGTTGAATCACTGATCTTAGCCAAACACATTCTCGACTTGCCTCATGAATTGCAATTATCTCTGAGTGATTTGAAGAGGTAGCAGATATTGTTTGCTTGACAGATCTCCATGATATAGCAGAATTTCCATAAGTAAATACATATCCAGTTTGAGATCTACCTCTGTGTGGATCTGAAAGATAACCTGCATCCGCATATCCAACTAATTGTGGACTTGATCCATGTTGATAAAATAATCCCATATCAACTGTACCTCGGAGATATCGAAGGACATGTTTAATGCCATTCCAATGTCTTCGAGTTGGTGCGGAACTATATCTTGCAAGTAAATTAACTGAAAATGCAATATCAGGCCGAGTGCAATTTGCAAGATACATCAGGGCTCCAATTGCACTGAGATAAGGTACTTCAGGACCAAGAATTTCTTCATCATCTTCACAAGGACGAAATGGATCTTTTTGCACATCAAGTGATCGAACAACCATTGGAGTACTCAGAGGATGAGCATTGTCCATGTAAAAGTGCTTCAAGACTTTCTCTGTATAAGTTGACTGATGAATGAGAATTCCATTTTGTAAATGCTCGAGCTGCAGGCCGAGACAAAATTTCGTTTTGCCAAGGTCTTTCATTTCAAATTCATTCTTTAAATATGTAGCGGTTCTTCTTATCTCTTCAGGAGTTCCAACAAGATTTAGATCATCAACATAAACCGCAATAATAACAAATCCAGAGTCTGATTTTTTAATGAAAACACATGGGCATATTGGATTATTCTCAAATCCTTCTTTCAATAAATATTCGCTAAGGCGTTTATACCACATGCGTCCGGATTGTTTTAATCCATATAAGGATCTTTGAAGTTTAATAGAGTACATACTTTTAGATGTACTCAAATTAGAAGCTTCAGGCATTCTATATCCTTCAGGGATTTTCATATATATGTCATGATCCAATGATCCATATAAGTATGCAGTAACCACATCCATTAACTGCATATCTAATCCTTTTGTAACTACCAAACCAATCAAAAATCTGAATGTGATTGCATCCATAACAGGAGAGTATGTTTCCTCATAATTAATCCCTGGTTTCTGCAGGAAACCTTGTGCAACAAGTCGTGCTTTATATCGCACAATTTCATTTTTCTCATTACGCTTACGCATAAATACCCATTTATATCCAACAGGCATTACACCCTTTGGTGTTTGTACAATTGGTCCAAAGACCTCTCGCTTTGCTAGCGAGTTTAATTCAGCTTCAATAGCTGATTTCCATTTTGGCCAGTCATTTCTACGTCGACATTCTTCGACAGTTCTTGGCTCAATTTCTTCATTACTTCTGGTAATGTCAAGGGCCATTTTATATGAAAATATGTTGTCCACAACGGTTTTATTTCTATCCAGAATTTCTCCAGTATTCATGAAATGTATCGAGATCTCGTTATTTTCAGGTACCTGTCCCTCTTCAAGGGAAGACATTTCATTAAATACCTCTTCAGGAGGTTCTTTTTCAGGAGATTTATTCTCTTCAGGAGTATCAATTACTCTTATGGCCTGTGTTGTGGGTATGGACTCTTCAGGAGTACCAAATTCATTTTGTATTTTTCTCTTCCGAGGAATTTTATCCTTTGCACCAATAGGCCGTCCACGCTTCAGGCGTATCTTGGACTCACCTGTTGCTGTTTTGGCAATTTGTCCTTCAGGGACTGCAATCCTTGCTGGAATATTAACAGCAGGAATATATGATTTTACCACACCTTTAGTGTCAGTAAATGCATCCGGTAATTGATTTGCAACACTTTGCAAATGAATAATCTTTTGAACCTCTAGTTGACATTCATTTGTACGAGGATCAAATTGGGAAAGAGCTTTATTTTTCCAAGTAATTTCCTGTCGTGCTTCAGGCACCGACTTCTCATTACCCAATGTTGGGAAAATGGATTCGTCAAAATGACAATCCTCAAAACGTGCCTTAAACATATCCCCTGTAAGAGGCTCAAGGTATCTAATAATAGATGGAGAATCAAACCCAATATATATTCCAAGTCTACGTTGAGGACCCATCTTTGTACGTTGTGGAGGTGCAATTGGAACATATACCGCACATCCAAAAATACGAAGATGAGTAATATTTGGTTGTTGACCAAATGCAAGCTGTAATGGAGAATATTTGTGATATGCTGATGGCCTAACACGAATCAATGATGCTGCATGAAGTATAGCATGTCCCCAGGCAGAAATAGGAAGTTTTGATTTCATAAGTAAAGGTCTAGCGATTAACTGAAGCCTTTTAATTAATGATTCAGCTAAACCATTTTGAGTGTGTGTGTGGGCAACTGGATGTTCAACATCTATGCCTATTGACATGCAATAGTTATCAAAAGCTTGAGATGTAAATTCACCTGCATTATCCAATCGAATAGTTTTAATTGGATAATCAGGAAATTGTGCTCTAAGTTTAATTATTTGGGCAAGAAGTTTAGCAAATGCAATATTTCTAGTGGAAAGAAGACAAACATGTGACCATCGACTTGATGCATCAATTAAAACCATAAAGTATCTGAACGGTCCACTTGATGGTTGAATAGGCCCACATATATCCCCATGAATTCTTTGTAAAAAAGACGGAGATTCAAAAACAATTTTTGAGATAGATGGTTTGATAATCAATTTACCCTGAGAACATGCAGAGCATGGATATTCATTGGGTAAGATAATCCTCTGATTCTTTAGGGGATGCCCATACGAATTATCAAGTATTCGTCTCATCATTATTGCTCCCGGATGTCCAAGGCGATCATGCCAAGTCATAAAGACTTTGGGGTCAATGCACTTCTGGTGCATTACCACATGTGATTCGATTGTTTTCATTTCTGTATAATACAATCCAGATGAGAGGGCAGACAGTTTTTCTAATACGAGCTTCTGGCTCGAAATTATTTTAGTAATGAGAAGATGCTCTTTATTGTCTTCGTCGGTGGTTTCAATATGACAACCATTACGACGTATATCCTTAAAACTCAATAAATTTCTTCTTGATCGTGAAGAAAATAGAGCATCATCGATGCAAAATTTGGTGCCATTAGGCAACACAATATAAGCTCTTCCGGAGCCTTCAATTAGATTCGATGAACCAGATATGGTATGAACGTAGGCTCTACTCAATGTTATATTTTGAAAATATTTTTTGTCTTTAAGAATTGTGTGAGTTGTAGCACTGTCAGCCAGACATACATCTCTATTATTCATCTCAAGTTCATCAGTAATACTCATGATTCTACAAAATATATAAAACTTTCATTAAAACATTGCAAAATATAAATAAAGAAAATACATTAATCAAAAAGGAACACTTCCATCACCAATCAAGTGATCTATTCTATCACTAGAATTTTCAAAGAAATCAGAAACATCAAGATTTGTAATATCTTCTCTATCTAAAGCATCTGATGATTCAGCAAAATTTGTTTCAAACTTTTTTGTTTTTTCTTTTATAGAAGTTTGATATAAGTCAACCAAATGCTTAGCTGTACGACAGGTACGAGCCCAATGTCCAGTCATACCACATCTATGGCATCCATCTTCATCTTTCTTTAAAGATTTATTTTGAGGACCTTTGCCCTTCTCTGAGTTGAACCACTTCTGGTGGTACGGTGTATATCTTCTATTATCCCTTTTAGTGTGGTCTCTTCTAGGACCTCCACTTCTGTAATCTTTTCTACCACGTCCTCGTCCTCGGTTTCTTTGAAAATATGCACCATTTGCTTCTGGAAATGGTGTAAATCTAGTATCATTCACTTCAGGGAATGATATAGAACCAGTAGGACGTGACTGATGATTTCTTAATAAAAGCTCATTATTTTGCTCAGCTACAAGAAGACAAGATATAAGTTCAGAATATTTTTTGAACTTTCGCTCTCGATACTGCTGCTGCAGGAGCACATTCGAGGCATGAAAAGTGGTATATGTCTTCTCTAACAAGTCATCATCAGTGACTTTTTCACCACATAATTTTAATACTGAGCTAATTTTAAAGAGTGCAGAGTTATACTCACTAACACTCTTGAAATCTTGCAACCTCAGGTGCATCCAATCATGACGAGCTTTTGGGAGGATCACAGTTTTCTGGTGCTCATATCTCTCCCTTAAATCATTCCACAAAATAAGGGGATTTTTCACCGTGAGATACTCAGTTTTTAATTCTTCATGGAGATGGTGCCTAAGGAAAATCATTGCCTTAGCACGGTCCTGCCGGGACCCTTGATTTCCTTCTTTAATTGTATCTCCCAGGTTCATCGCATCTAGATGGATCTCAGCATCAAGGATCCAAGATAAATAATTTTTCCCAGAAATGTCAAGAGCAACGAATTCCAATTTCGTAAGATTTGACATTTTCTACATATATAAATCAGGAACATAAGTATGTTTATATTAAGAAATACATTTACAAAATTATGAGAATAAACATAGAGTTTCATCAAGTAATATAACATTTCATATTCATATTGAGAATTACAAATAATATATTGAAAAACTTACTTGAAGTAGAAGACTACTAGCTTCAAAACCGTCAGAGACTTCGTGCTGATAACGTGTTATGAAACTAATGAAAAGATAGAGAGCAAAAGAGAGAGAGATGTTTAGAGAACTTTGTTTTCTCTTATTTCTTGGGGTCTTACACAAATGAGGACTCCCTCTATTTATAGGGATTTCTTGGTACAAAGGATGGTTAGGATTGTTACACTTGTCATCAATCCAATGGTAAAGAGTACAAAGGAGGTTAGGTGTACCTAAAATCACTATTGGGGGGTAGGTGTACCTAAGATTACCATTGATGGCTAAATGTGGTCATACAATACAATTTGAACTTGGTTTCTAACATAGTCTACTTATTCATCCACTAAACACATGATCATTGATCATGTGGGAACGTCCTATCATATCAATATTTGTCCATACGTGTCTACATCATTTAATTGGTCTTCGATACATTTAATTGGTCTATGTTACGCAAGTCATGGCCTAATCAATTTATTGGCCACATGACGTGTCTACGTCATATATCAATTATAAAATATATTTTAATATAATATTCTAACTTGAATAAATACTACGTGTCAACATTAATATTTATAGAGGTTTGAATAATCCGTTGGTGTCACAACTTGTATTAATGATTGGACAGTGCCACAAAGTGTGCATCACGTAAATATTGATGCACACTTTGTGTCAATATTGATGCACGCTGATCTATATATTGCCTTGAGTGTAAACAAGTAGAATTCAAATGAATGGTATAGGAAAAATTTTAGATAAATATATACCACATGTGTCAACATTAATGATTGAAACATGAATAATCTCGTATAGGGGTGTAACCAGTCTGGTCTGGTCTGGTTTTGGATAAAATTTAAGACCGAACTGGTATGCATCGATTTTGAATTTTTCAAAACCAATTACGCACCGATTACCCTCCTACACTGATACTCCGGTTTTCAGTACGGTTCGATCCAGTTTTTCGGTTTTAATATACTATATTATATATTATATCATATATAATATAATATATTATAGTATATAATACTATAGTGATATTATATTGTTGTATATTATAATTATATTATAGACTATAGTGATATATTAGATATAATATTAGTATAACTATCAATATGCACTATATAATATTAGTATAACTATTAATACAATAAACAAAACGATATTAGATTTTAAAATTTAATATTGTATTAATTAGTAATTTATCATATAATGTAAAACTATTTTATATATAATTATATATTATATATAAAAATTATATACAATAGAAAAATTTTAAAAATATATATAAATTGGTCCGGTCCGATTTTAGAAAAATAAAAATTGGAACTAGATCGATTTTGACCAATTTTAAGAAAAGTAAAATGGATATCAAACCGAACCAAATTCAAAACCAGACCGATCCCACCGGTTTACCAATTCATTGATTATTTTTTACACCCCTAATCCCATAGCTGTCGTATTAATGGTTCGACAGTGCCACAAAGTGTGCATCGATCACGTGAAAGATGGCCGACTCTATTTATTGAGATAGCAAAAAGTTTGAATTTAAGCGAATAGTTAAGACTTATTCAATTAATTCTTATATGAATAAGAATTGAGTTCGAGTTAATTTGTCGTCAACTTATATTTTATCTATAGGAACAACCAATTTTTTTTTTTTATATATACAAGAAAGTTCAAGCTTAAGTTTACAAACTATATATTTAATTTTGACAAAATAAATTTTTAATTGTATTATATATCCTAACTTTATCTGTACTTTTAATGATTAATAAATTAATTGAGTAAAACTCAAGTTTGATTAAACCAATCTTGGGTAGCCAACTTATTTATTTACAATCCTAAGGTAACGGATAACCTCTTGTTGATCATGATTTGGGCTCTAATTTGCACTTTAAGGATTTGGATAATTTATTAACTGTTTGATTTCCTAGGTATCATAATTCACACACGAGGTGCGATAAAAAAATAATTGCATAAGGGAAACATTTTCTTTTTAATACAAAGGGCCGGGGGTGGGGGGTTTCGAACCGGGTTTTCCATTGAAAGAATCGAGTTATATGCCATTAGACCATCAAGTTCTTGGCATAAGAGAAACATTAGATCCAGATCATGAATGTAGCAGAGAACTTAGGAAAGGAAAGAAACAAACATACAGGTGAGTCTAGAGAAAGAAAGCGTACGTGCAGCTTCATTTCTTTAAGGGGTAATGTGTAATAAGAGCTCCATGGGTACTATATTCTTGGGTCTGTTTAGGTATTTGCACAAAGTATATAATTTACTAACTGTTTGATTTCCTAGGTATCATAATTCACACATGAGGTGCGATAAAAAAATAATTGCATAAGGGAAACATTTTCTTTTTAATTCAAAGGGCCGGGGATGGGGGGTTTCGAACCGGGTTTTCCATTGAAAGAATTGAGTTATATATCATTAGGCAATCACGCTCTTGGCATAAGAGAAATATTAGATCCAGATCATGAATGTAGAAGAGAACTTAGGAAAGGAAAGAAACAAACATACGGGTGAGTCTAGAGAAAGAAAGCATACGTGCAGCTTCATTTCTTTAATTAAAGGGCAATGTGTAATAAGAGCTAGCTCCATGGGTACTAGATTCTCGGATCTATTTAGGTATTTGCACGAAGTATATAATTTATTTTTCATTATAGTTAATGCACTTTTCATATTTTTATTTATGTACTATTTAGGAACAATGCATGGACAGCAATAAAACATTGCCCGATCCATTTGTTTGCTTCCGATCACCCCTTTTGTTTTTTCTTTTTGTATTATAATGTGTGTTGGCTTTGAGAAGACTGTAGGGGACTCCCACCCAATCGAACTTGTATCTTGTTTCTGTTAGTTTATCTATTAATGTTCAATTTTCTAAGGAAAAAAAAACATTGCTTGATCCCGCGGTATAAACCCCATGGATAGGTCTTGTGTCCCAATCATTTTATATATATAATTACTCAATTGCATTTACTGTTTTTTAAATGAATACCCTTATTTTCTATATAATTAATCAATTACATTTATAATTTTTTGAATAAATACCATTTAACTGATTTAGTAATATAATTTATGGTGACTTAAAAATAATGCTCTTTTGAGTATTAATTAAGAGTAATATGCTACTCTTTATATCCTTGATTTTAAGTTGCTTGTTCTTTTAAATGGCTGACATATGAAATCAGTACTTAATTTGAATGCACTACATTAATAAATAGCATGACTGTAAGTGACAAAATCAAGGATGATGAAGAGATAAATATTTATCAACGATACACCTACAAATCTTGTTTACAATTATATTACAAAAATTAAACAAAACTAGATAATTAGTTTAATTTCTTACCCAAATTAAGTTGAAAATTAAAGAACTAAACCCTATATATAGTTCTGTGAAAAAAATAATTAATTAGCAACTTTCTCTTAATTCCAAAAACTATTAATTAATTGCCAAGAAATCATGGGTTTTATGTCAGTAGTACTTAAGAGTTAACGAATCATGATCTACATGATGATCAGCAGCCTCATGATGCATGCGTTGTGGTTGGAGGGATTGTGACACAGGGCCGACTTATTGAGTCCGTCGCCTAAGGCTCCATCCTATGTAAGGCTCTAAAATTAAAATGAGGTATTTTGTTTTATTTTTTTAAATAAAAACTATTTTATTAAATAAAATTTTAAATAACTTTTATAGTTTTCAATATATGCAAGGTCTCATAATACTAAATTTAATATTTAATACAATATGTGCACACTAATACAAGTAAGTTTTTTTTATTTAATAATTTTTTAATCATCCTTAACAATTAAGAAAAAAATATATAAATTTACTAATAACCACTTTCCTAATTATTAAGAAAAAAGAAAATAAAAAAAATAAAAAAATATGTGTGGACACATGATTTGATAAATATATTTGATAGTTATAATATATATCATTTTCTATATAATAAATTTCGCACTACAGACATTGTCATGTACAACTAGCTGAAGAGGGAGGACGCGACGTACTAAAGTCGTAGCGCATGTTGTGTATATTTTGATTAATTTTTTATATCTTCTATATATAAAAAGTGGCTATGAAACGGAAATTATTGTTTTAACGATTTTTAATTTATCCGTTAAACGCAAATCAACCAGATGGACTGGAAAATGCCGTTAAAGTTAACGGAAATGGAGGCAGTGAAAATTAATGAGGACGCTCTTCACTGGTGAGAGATACTTGCAACCACTCTTCGCCTCCTCGGACTCTATCAAAGAATCGTGTTTTACCGAAGTCGTGCCAAAAGCAAGAAATCTCCGAGAAAATTTTTCGGGTGCTCGACAGTACACGTAATCTCGAAAACTGGCCCGAGATTGAGTCCATATTCTCTTTCGAATCAATTGCCAGCGTCCGATCTCAAGCCATCACCTCACTTATCTGTCTCGGTGAGTCGGTACGCGCAATGCTATCGGACTTCGAATCAGCAATCCAAAAGGTCGACTCGTCCAAATCGCTGGTCCGCGATGGTGGAGTTCACCCCGTGATGCTCCACGCGATGAATTACCTCTCACTCCTTGCCGATTATAGTAACATCCTAGGCAACATTTTTGCTGACTGGCCTCAGCCTGCGAAATCCTCATAACTGGAATCTTAACAGAAGATCACGTCTATCTCTTGTTTACGTTCTTCTTCTTCTTCTTCTTTCTTCTTCTTCTGCTACTGCTCTTCTCGTTCAACGTCAAAATAATGCGTAGCGCAATCCTGAAGCTCTTGTCCCTGTCATCCTTATCGCTCTCTTTCCACAATGATAGCTTACTACTTATTAAAATTACTATCTTATTATTTTTATTTTTAAAATTTTTTTATTTAATAATTATGAAAATAACTATTAGTGAATCATTAAAAAAGGAAGATGTATCATTAAAAAAAATTATTAATTTTATGTGAATTTTAAATTTAGTCAATATTTTCAAAAATCATGTAAGAAATTAGTCTTTTCACATATAATTGTACCATGCTTAATTTTTAACAGCATTATATAGTTATACAGCGTATACATCATCTATTTATTACTAAGAAAAATGTTTGGGTGTCCGGCAAATATGCGTCCATTAAAGCAATGCAAGATGAGGAAAATGCTGGATTGTTATAGTATAATAAAATTATCTCAAATAACTTTTATAAAATTATGAGCGATGTTTATATATAGGACCATGTTATAGCTTATATTAATGCTCTTCTTTTATAATATATCACAGCGTATCATTATTTATAAATTATATAAACATTACATTATTATTTAATTAACAAAAAAGATTATATCCTTATTAATAAAAAATTAATTCTTAACAAAAAAAATTAAATATAAACTAAACAAACGTGCATTGCACGTAGTTTTCACCTAGTATATATATATATATATATATATATATAAAATAAAAGTACACACAACTACACAAGAGTACTGATCCCGTATCGTTTATAATATAAGAAGTATCGTAGTACTCTTCGATTAGTCCATTAATTTCATGCACGCGAAGGCTTAATTAATTTCTTGTCGGCCACGTGATGCATGCATGCACAAGTCTACGATGTCATGATCGATCTAGAGTCTCGTATGTTATATTTACACGTACGTACGTGATGCACATGAACACATTAACGAGGTTAGATGGCCGGATTGTGAATTAATGCTCATTTATGTTATAGGTAGTTTTGTGCTTGCTTTAAGATCAGATCAATAATTAGGACAATACGTACATTTTATTAATTAATAAACATCTAACGTAGGGAAGACCAACTTCATCCAACAGATCAATATCTTTAGCTAGAAACTAACTACCCCCAATATGTTAATTCTTGGGAAAATTCCACCTTGGACGACCACAATAATGCATGGCTAGCTTTGACGTTAATACGGTGCTTAATTAGATGCTCATTCATATAATAAATAACGTATATAAAGTTTACATGGACAGATGTATAGATTTACGTGCTTCAATAGGGAAGCTGCCTATGTACGTGTGATCTCATGAACATGGACATAGTAGTAATTGTAAACTTAATTGGCGAAAGACTTTTCTTAAGTTAGCCAAAAATATAATAATAAAATATGCACACAACATTTTATAAAGAATATACACGATTTAGAATACTTCATGTATGTATAGTCACTTTTAAATATATTTTATGTAATTTATTAATGTAATTTATTGTATTATTTTTTATAATTTAAAATAATTATTTTAATTAATCACATTAATAAAATATATAAAAAATATTAAAAATGATAGTACATAATAAAACTATTTCTTTAGTTATTCCATCGCGGCGCCATGATTATGATATATGGGCCGGACCGTCCGTGTTATATATATATATATATGAGGACTGCTACTCAGTAGCCTCACACTTAACACATCCATGTAAAATAATAAAGAGTAAAATGGTAAATTCACACTTTTTCAATGGTGTGAAAAAATGTGAGGCTGCTGAATAGATTTTCTGTATATGTATATATATATATATATATATGCAAAGGATGACGATTCAAAGGCATACATGCGCACTACGATATTTTTCTCGTCTGACACGTCATGTACACGTGTATTGATGACGTCAACTACTGATGCGTCATGGTATAGAGCGAGCCTGCAATGAAGATTGAGATCGATCAATGTTCTATAATCATCGATTTATCAAATAATCAAAAGCAAATATTATTATAATTTATTTTTTGTTTTGTTTTGTTTTATTTATTTTAACTGCTTATAAATTAGTTGAGAACGTATCCCCTTGATTCCAATATTTCTAAAGTATTTCTAAAATTAGAAATCTCTCCCACCCTTGAATACTACTATTCAAAATTCTCCTTTTGCCCTCTCAAAATTGAAAATAACTTCCATGATTATTGAAAAAATAAGAAATAAAACCCGTATATTGCTCTCAAAATATTAACATATATATATATAATAGTAATATATATACGCACACAGTATGTATATATTTAAGCTCTGAGATGGAATAAAAAGAATGAAATTGTATAATACAACTTTTAAATAAATACCACGTCTGTCAACATTAATTGTAGAGGCTCGAAGAATCGGTGGACATTGTTGTATGGATGGTTAATTCGACAGTACCACAAAGTGTGCATCGTGTGAATAATATAAAAATTACATAATTATTTTAATAAAATAAAGTTTAATATTAAAAAATTAATTTCTTTTATGTGGATCTCATATCCACTCTATTTTTTTTTCAAAAAAATAATTACTCTATTTACTGATATATCATTCCTCTTAATGAAAAGGCTATAAATATGGAGGCATAGATGGCAAGCAACCACCACTACCACAATTACCACCAAGTCACAGGCAGCAATCGCATTAAATATTTCATCCAATGGCTCATGAAGTTGTGAAAGCCGGATACTGGTTTTCTGCATCCGGCCGCCCGGTCGCCCAAATAAATTCCGCCCTCTTCACTCATCTCTATGCTGGTTTTGCCATGGTCAATCGTGTTCCGTTACGTGACAACCAGCACAAAGTGATCACCTTTCCTCTCCACTATGAGAAAATATTCCAAGACTTCCCCAATACCGCACGAAGCCGAAACCCTGCGGTGAAAGCCCTTTTATCCATCGGTGGTGAAGGCCATAATATATCTGACGCCATTGCATACGCAGTTAGCGATCCTGAGAGGCGTACAAGATTCATAAACGAGTCCATACAACTAGCAAGGGATTTTCAATACGACGGCCTGGACCTCTGCTGGTTGTACCCCTCCCATACCGACCATCATGACCAGCTTCGAGATCTCCTGATTGAATGGCAATCAGCCCTGGACGAAGACGTCCAAAAGACAAATAGGCCAATGTTGCTTCTAACTGCAGCGGTCTTTCACCACCCGATCATTCCTGCTCGTACGGTCGATAACAATGCTGCTGAGTTCCGATATCCTATTGCGGCTCTTTTAAACTTGGACCGGATCAACATACTGGCCATTGACTTCTTTACTCCCTCCAACTCACCCGAGAAGACTGGACCGGTTCATGCATGGAAAACTGATCAGCCCGGAAGTCCGAGCGGACTGGATGGCATTGAAAGCTGGACTAGAAATGGTGAAATTCCGACCAACAAATTTCTCCTTGGTCTTCCATTTTATGGCTATCAATGGACTCTGAGAAACAAACGTGAACATGGATTCTTTGCACCGGCTAATCCAGCTAATGCAAAGTCCTTAGAGTTCAGAAATATCCAGGCAAACTTTATCCAAGCTAATGCTGCCGGCACTCTTGTGGAAAATAACTTGTATGCTGCTCCCTACTGGTATTCCGACGCTACTTGGATTGGTTTTGAAAATGACCTTAGCATCTCTACTAAGATTCGAACGGCGGTTACCAAGAAGAATTTGGGCGGTTACTTTGCATGGCATGCGACCGCGGACGACGACAAGGACACTCTCTCAAATGCAGGTAATTAATTAGCATGGATTCAAAAATATTTGTACCTCAGTACTGCTGGGTTTACATAGATTTTTCATTAAAGTAAAGTTTATAAACTATTGCAACTAAACGTGATACGTTAGATCTATTTTATAAAAGAAAAAAAATTTATAAAATAGGAAGCCACTTCAGTATATCCTGCATGTATTTCTTAACCGAGTGTAATTAATTATATAAATGCATTTAGAATTTTCCAGCCCCATTAAGCAAACCATCACAATTAAACTGGCAGGTTTCCAAGTTCCTGATGCATGATGAGTGATGATCTCTACCTTAGTACTCCTACATATGTTAATTATAAACGACTGTTAATTAGGTCATTTGTGATGATAACTTTTGTAATTAATTTTTAACCAACGCCACAAGGGAAAACAAAAATATCTATCCTAGCTATTGATAAATTGTTTTCTTAAGTAGTTTATGCAATATGTTTAATCCGAGTTTTATTAGTCGACCGTACTCCATGATCGAGAGACTGAGAATTAAGGCAGAAGATAAGTACGTACATAAGTAGTACTCCTTGTACATGCAGCATTACATATTAATAATGCTTGAATTCTTATCTACTGTCCGCATTCATGAATGTGCTAGCTCGATCGCTCTCTTTTCTGGAAATTTTATTTTCTATTTTCTAATGAACTTTCTCTTTCTTTTTGTAGCTTCCAAGGCATGGGATCATCCGTAAAGGCTTGTATTGGGAACAATCATCAACAGCATGACCTGCAGTATTCAGATATGGTGTGTTTACTATATTATATATAAGTGTGTATGTGTTTGTGTGTGCTTGTATTATCAATGTTATGGCCAATGATATCGGATATAAAGATGTTGTGTTACAATTACATGTAACATAGACGCTTTTTATATCATCAACAATAAGGCCAATGGTTATGCTGTGATAATTGTGTGTAATATTATAGAAGAGTGTATTAATATCCCCAATAATATAAGGTCCTTCTATGGGCACTTGTACGATAAATGTTGCGTGTTCTAAATATATATATATATATATATATATGTTAGTTAATAATATATATTTCGAAACGCTTTGGGATCAAACTTTTCAGCTGTTAATTATAAGAAGTATCAAGATTTTACTAAAGATCACCTCAAATACATTTATCACTACAACAAAAATTGTTTTTTGGGACGATTTTTGTTTGGGACGAATTGAAAATCGTCCCAAAAAGTTAGATTTTGGAACGAAATTTGAATTTCGTTCCGAAAAAACGACGGAAAATGCAAACCGTTCGAACGCGTTCGAACGGTATTTTTAGGGATGAAATTTTTTGTCCCAAATAAATTAAACGTTCGAACGTTTTAGTTTTGACCGTTTGAACGTAATATTGGCGCGATGGAAGAGGAAATTGTGGAGGGAAATTTTCAAATCGTTCGAACGTTAAATTACGACCGTTCGAACGATGTTGATTTACCGTTCAAACGGTATATGAAGCGGTCGAACGGTTACAAGGGTTTTAATTTTTTAAATTTTTTGGCAAATTATATTTAGATTAACTAGTAATTATAAGAAATTGGTTAATTAAATAATATGAATAATCTAAATTAATAATTAGTTTAGAAAATATAAAACAATACTATTTCATACTTAAATACTGAATTTACAAAACACAAAATGTTGTCCATACAAAAAACAGTAAATAAATATAGAAAATATATCATAAAGTAATTAAGACCCCAAGTCTTTGCACACTTCCTCAACTGCAGCTATACGTTCCTCTATTTGTGTCAGTCGAGTACTGATGGTGACCTGAGTCGCAGACATGGCAGCAAACTCTGTACGAAGCTCAGACACAGCAGAATGGATCTCCATACGCACTGCATCGATCACTGCTGATGTCTGCTCGCTCATCGCTGCACGCACTATCTCAGCCATCTCCTCACGAGTAACACTGTGGACTGATGCCTCGGCCCGTGTAGATGTCTCAGCAGCTGCTGCTGAGACTCCATGATCTCCCGGCTGTGCATCTCTGTGAGGATCAACCGGTTCTGGAACATGTGCACGAAAACGCAGTCTCGAGTGTCCCGTGCTGCGTGAGAGGGTGGTGCTGTTTATCGGTCCCATCGGCTCCCGTTTACGCTCGGCAACATCAGGCACAACACCAGCACATAGTAGATATCGAGTGATCAGGACTCCGAATGGTAGTATATCCATCGAAATGTACCGAGACTCTGATCGAATCCTATCGAATATATACCCCACCAAGTCGATAGGAATGCCACGAGCGACCCGTATCATAAATTTCGTCCGATCAATGCCAACTTCTGTCTTGTGCTGCCGAGGGTCAATGTTATTGGCAATTATCAAATTTAATATCTTAAAGAAAGAAGATAAATCTGCCTGTTTGATGCTCTTCGTCCCGTCATAAGGTGGAGCATCTGGACCGACAACCAAATCCCTCACCTCATGATCAGCAAGGGTATCGACCTCATCAGTATAAACCGATGCCTCCTCCTCAGCTGTCTCCGCCTCAACTGAAGGATCAGACTCTCTAGGCACCACATTCGGATATGCATCTGGCAGCCTAGGAATACCGAGATGCTCAGCAAGTCCATCCCGTGAAAATACAACGGGTACTCCTCGGACAGTGAACCTGTAGGCCCCAGAATCATCTGCGCTAGCACTGCCGAGTTCTCTATAGAACTCAGCAACAATGTCAATGTAGGAGAGTGGCTCCCATGCTTCCTCCCGCTCATCCAATATAGGTTCCCAACCACGATCGCTGAATACTGAGGGCAATGAATGACCCTCCCAGAGAAGACTCTGGAAATCAGAAATCTTCACCGGTCGCTCCAGTGATACTGTCCTCTCCCGAACTGGACCACTACTACTCTCTCCAATATTGCGTCGCTTACGTCCCGGCCTAGAAGTAGACATTATAATCAACCTGAAATTTATAATTACAAATTAGATATATAATATTAACAAGAAAAATACAATAAAGAACTATTTACAGTAGTTTGAAACGAATAGCAATTTAATAACATTTTATATTATGAACAACAACATTTTGAATAAATATATATCTCAATATCAATATTAATTAGATAAATATTAATAGAAATATAACATTAAAAAAAGAATATTTAACTAATGGATTTATAATATTGAGATATTGGAACAATAAAAATTATTTTTAACTTAACGTTCGAACGCTTAAAGTAACGGTCGAACGGTAATCGTAGCTTATCGTTCGACCGATTACATAAACGTTCGAACGATAAGCGTAACGATCGAACGGTCCCAGCCTACCGTTCGATCGTTGCCTTTGACCGATGTTGATAACCGTTCGAACGCTATAAACAGCGTTCGAACGATGTTCGTGCCGATCCGTATTCCAGGCCGAGTCGACTTGGCCATGGAAATCTTTTAAAATCCTTCGATTCTACGGATTTTACACCAAAATAATCGCAATAGAAACCTAAATAAACATTCCTAACATAGATTTATGCAAATCTACCGATTATTTTGATGTATAAATCGGTTTATCCTAAGTTAAACAAATAATCTTGAAAAAACCTAAATATAAACGGTAAAATGCTTTAAAAAAGAGAAATACCGGTAGTTAGAGGAAGAGGCTTTGAGTGGGTACTGTTGACGGCGGCGAAGACGGCATTGAACGGCGGAAATGGACGGAAAGAGGCTTTGAACGGAGGAAATGCTCACGGATTAAGCCGTGAAAATGACGTCGGGAGCCTTTTATATGCTTTACCGTTCGAACGGTAAGTTATACCGTTCGAACGTATTAACTGAAAAACGTTTTCCTGCCTAATTAATTCAATTAAATATAATAAATTTGATTTAAATGCAATATTCGGTATTCAGAACATTAAATATTTTGATTAATTCAATTATAAAATATTTTAACATTAATTACATTAAATTAGCGGGGGATTTAATGCACTTATATATTATTAAATACTATATATTATATTTGTCATTTTATATATATATAGTATATATAAAATTATACTTAATTTTACCTTATTATAATACTGAATATTATATACTATATACTATGAGTTATATTATATAGTATAGTATAGACTAGACTACTATATACATGACACTATGTTCATAGTGTTATATAACATATATATGTGATATATAACTCATACATATATATATTTAATAATATATGTATTACATGATACATATCTATATTTTTCATTATATATTGCAATTATAGACTATTTATATGACACTCTCTATTCTAGCACTATAAATTACACTATATATGTTCAATTTTAGCTTGTGTATCATTATAATACACTATAATTGCATTTAGTATAGATGACACTATATATAATAGTAGATATCATTTTATTATATTATATTAATCTAATATTTATACACTATATATGCATGTGATACATATAACCCTATGCTATGATACCATATATAAGTACATATATAGGTTAACTTATGTACTTGACAATTATACTAGATGTAATATATATGATATTTTATACTATATATATTATATATGTTATTAAACTATAATATATAATACGTTGATTATATATTATATAGTTATATTACTATATAACTATATTATAGTATATTTATAGTTATGAGAATTTAAAGGTATAGTGAAAAAAAATACAAATATCATGATGTTATAATTAACCGGTCGAACGGTAAGTTAATACCGTTCAAACGTATAGTAATACGTTCGAACGGTAATTTTCACGTTCGAACATCAAATTAGCGGGGGAAAATTTTCCCGCTAATCTTTTTGACGTTCGAACGTTCACTAATAGACGTTCGAACGCTAATGTTTTCCATTTACTCGACAGAACCTCACAATATCACGCTCGTTCCAGTCGACTCCCTCCTCATTTTCTTCCTACCAACGCCATTATTCTTCAATTCAGCCCTCAAATATTATTAACTTCTATCAATCTCTTATATTTTCGGATTAAGAGGTTGTTTTTACCGTTTGGTGAAGAGTATTTAAGTTTTGAGCATTGGGTACGGGGATTCTCCGGTTTATTTCTCAAAATCAGGTATTCTCCTTAAATTTATTCTCATTTTAGTTTTTATATAAGTGCTTTCGTTTGCTATAATGAGTTCGTCATATACTTTGCTGTCTGTTGATGTAATTTGGATTGGAAATGTTGTGGTTTTCGGAGGTTGAAGACGACTGTGAATCTGGAATTTATGCGTTCGAACGGTATTCGTGTACCGTTCGAACGATATTCATGTTTCAAACGGTGTCTAGCACCGTTTGAACGCTAAACTGAGAAAATGCAAGAATTGAATTTAAAATTAATTATTTATAATCTTTGAATGAATAAAATGAATTTAAAATAAAATACAAATAATCTAGATTTACTAGATTATTTTACAAATAGAATGTTAATTAAAATACAAATAGTTATAATTATTAACTAGAATTAATTAAAATACAAATAGTTATAATTATTAACTAGAATGTTAATTAATACAAATATCTATAATTATTAACTAGATATTTAATTACAATACAAATAATGATAAACAGGGACTAGAATGTTAATTAAAATACAAATAGTTAGAATTAATAAAATATTTTGAAATAAATAAAATCAACTATCTAATTATTTAATAATATAATTACTTAATAATTAGCATATCTTGTAAGTGTTTGTTTGATACATGTTAAATATTGGCATATCTTAATTTTACATGTTCATCAAAATTAGCCTTAGACCCGTTCGAGAGTTATCAATCCGCCTTAATTGAAAGATTGATAACTCTTGAATTGTCCAGAGTGGACAGTTTGGAATTGTAAGATCATTATCGCAAACTATCGATCTATATCTGTTATACGTCCAGCATTTTAGTTTTGGCAGATTTATCCCGTGTTCTCTGGATATGCAGTTTCGGTTATGTTGTATCGACGATTAACCTCGTGGGTGCACACAACAAAACGAGCATATTTGGAGAACTATGGGGAGATGCTGCCGAAATTTTGTTGGACGTGACAGATTATAGAGATTAGGTTTGCGAGTATGATCTTACAATTCCGAATGGGATAGGACCAATTACCCGGTGAAAGGTGGCATAATCATTGCTTTTTATTATATTGTGGTTAATACATGTTTGTTTGTTAATTGGAATGTGATTGTTTGTAATGAAGATAGTCGACATGGATAAGACTTGGATGCGAGTTAACGATCGTTTGGGTCAGAATTACAGCGTATATGCTGAAGGTGTTAAGAAATTTCTAGAGTTCGCATTGGGATCATCTGATAGTGATGGGCGTATTAGATGCCCATGTAAAGAATGCAGGAATTTGCGTTCTCATAAGATAGACTTGGTGAGAGAACATCTGTTTATCAAAGGTATTGACAAGGGTTATACTGAATGGGTTTTACACGGTGAACCATATCCAACTTCATTCGAGGTTCCACCTGAAGAAGTTGAGAACGATGAAGACGTAGAACCAGATGTTGGAGACGAATATGATGAGGATATGGAGGAAATGTTAGGTGACATCGGTGCGGGAATGTTTATGAATGAAGGTGACACAGACACATCAACTTCAAATGATGGAGGTCATAACACTTTTGCACGATTGTGGAAAGATTCACAACGTGAGTTATATCCAGGATGCAGAAGACACAGTAAGTTGTCATTTACTGTAAGACTACTTCACATAAAATCAATGTGCCGTTTATCAGTTAAGGCTGTCAATATGTTACTGGAGCTGTTTATGGAGGCACTGCCATCAGATAATACTTTACCTCGTAACTTCTATGAAGCAAAAAAACTGAAACGAGGACTTGGATTTGATTACAACGTAATACATGCATGTAAGAATGACTGCATATTATATTGGCAAGAGAATGAGCAGTTGAACGAGTGTCCCATATGCCACGAATCAAGATGGACATCGGACAAACAAAATGTGCCGCAAAAGGTTGTACGCCACTTTCCATTGATACCTAGATTACAACGATTATATATGTCACGTGCAACGGCTGTTGACATGACATGGCACTCATCAGGTAGAGTGGCGAACAATGGTATTTTGTCGCATCCTGCTGACTCCCAGGTGTGGAAAGAATTTGATCAAGAACACCCATGGTTTGCTGAAGAACCTCGTAATGTGCGACTTGGGTTGGCAACAGATGGATTTAATCCGTTTGGGAACATGAGTACTAGTCATAGTACTTGGCCAGTTGTACTTATGCCGTATAATCTACCACCGTGGAAGTGTATGAAAGATCCATATTTCATGATGAGTTTGCTAATTCCAGGTCCGAGATCACCAGGAAATGATATAGACATACACTTACAGCCATTGATTGCAGAATTGAAAGATTTGTGGGAGAATGGGGTTGTCACATTTGATTCATCAACAGGGAAGTCGTTCAAGATGCATGCTGCCGTGTTATGGACAATAAATGATTTTCCAGCTTATGGGAACTTGTCAGGTTGGAGTACTAAGGGAAAAATGGCATGTCCAACTTGTAACAAACATACTAAATCTGAATGGCTAACTTACGGGAGGAAATTATGTTTCATGGGGCATCGTCGATTTTTACCTACTGACCATATATGGAGGGGAAATTCACAAATGTTTGATGGTACTCTCGAACGGGGCCAACCTCCACCATACATGTCTGGTGAAGATGTACTTGCACAATTTGTAGATGTTGGTTGTAATGAATTTGGTAAAAAACAACGAAAGAGAAAACGAGCTACATCTGAGTTGAATTGGACTAAGAAGAGTATATTTTTCGATCTCCCATACTGGTCAAAGTTAAAGTTACGGCATAGTCTTGATGTTATGCATATTGAGAAAAATATATGCGAATCCATATTGGGAACATTGATGTCAATTGAAGGAAAAACGAAGGATACATTAAACTCAAGAAAGGATTTGAAGCGGTTGGGAATAAGACCGGAAATGCAATTGCAAGAAAATGAGTCGTCCGTTTACATGCCGATTGGATGGTATACATTGTCAAGGAATGAAAGGGCTACATTTTGTGAGTGGATAATGAAAATTAAATTACCGGACGGTTATGCATCGAATTTCACAAGGTGTGTGCGAACAAATGACTGGAAAATAACTGGATTAAAAAGTCATGATTGTCATGTCCTTTTACAGCGTATCTTGCCTATTGGTATCCGTGGGTACTTGACAAGAGACGTGCGCGTGGCTTTGACTGAGTTGGGTTTATTTTTCAAGGATTTATGTGCTAGGACATTAAATGTAGAAGCTTTGGATCGAATGGAACGGGAAATTGCCATAATCTTGTGTAAGCTAGAAAGTATTTACCCACCTTCATTCTTTGACGTCATGGTTCACTTAGCTGTCCATTTGCCACGTGAAGCAAGACTTGCAGGACCAGTTCAGTATAGATGGATGTATCCTATTGAACGATTCCTTGGGAAGTTGAAACGTACAGTTGGTAACAAGGCTCGCCCAGAAGGATCAATTGCAGAAGCATATATTGATGATGAGTGGCATACCTTCTGTTCCAAGTATTTCCACGGGGTTGACACTAGGTTTGATCGGCCGGAAAGAAACTTTGACGTTGACCGAGCAAGACAACGAAATGAGTTTTCTGTGTTTTCCCAACAAGTACGACCACTTGGTGCAATGCGTGGTTATGACTTATGTGGCAGAGAGTTTGAGAAAGCTCAGTGGTACGTGCTGAACAATTGCCCTGAGATAGAGAATCACTTGAAGTAAGTTATAATGTTTTCTTAATCTAATATTCGCACATTTACTTTCATGAAATATTACGGATATAAGAGAATTGTTGTAATTATCAATTTCAGTGATCATATTAACATGCTCAAGGAACGAGGAGTAAATGATATAAATCAGAAACATGAAGAGGAGTTCCCGAGATGGTTTGAACAACGGGTAATGACATTACATATGCTTTACTCATCCAATAGTTCATTAAATATTAATTGTTTTTTTTTTATATAATACAAGTTTTACTCAATATGTAGGTTGTACAAATGCATGCAAATAATCCAAACGATATATCGGATGAACTATATGCATTAGCGCGTGGCCCATCGAGGCGCGCTACAAGATATTCTGCATGTATTTCTCGGGGAAGTAGGTATCACACAGTGGATAGGGATTGTTATAGGAAAACACAAAATAGTGGTGTCCTAGTTGAGGGAAGTCATGATGGAGAAAATATTGATTTCTATGGAGTTATTGTTGATATAATTGGAATGAAATATTTGGGAGAACTTGTAGTGTATCTGTTTAAGTGTGATTGGTGGGATTTAAGCAATCCTCGAACTGGAGTCCGTGATGAAGAATATTTTTTGAGTATTAATACCTCAAAAAAATGGTATGAGGATGATCCTTTTATTCTAACTTCTCAAGCATCTCAAGTATTCTACTTAGATGACCCGAAGTTAGGAAATCAATGGCGAGTAGTACAAAAGTATTCTCCAAGAAATATATATGATGTTATCCCTCAGGCGGAAGGGGGAGATGAAGAAGCAGATGATCCCTCTACTCAAGAAGCATACCAAGAGAGTCAGCCCGTCTTTAATTTGTTTGTGGATTTGAGCCAGTATGAGATGATTCCATTAAATAGAGAAGATATTGAGGCTGAAATTGTTGATGCGACAATTGAGCAAAATGTTGATTCCACTGAAGTATCTACAGATGATGAGTCTGAATTGTCAAATGATACTGATACAGATAGTGATTGACAAATTATGTTTGCACATATAGTTTTCTGAAATTATGCCTCCGAAGAGAAAGGAAGTTCGCATCCCATCTCCACCTGTTCCGAGCTCTCCTTCAGACTCACCATTAGAGATTGACTCTACAGAACAAGGTAAAATTCTAAGACTCATAAAATTTATTAATTAAAGTTATAATAGAAAATTGATTATAATGTTATATATCATGATGACTTCACAGTACAATCTCGTCAAGGTCGAGGCACTACTAGAGGCGTGACGTTAGAAAAATATCGTAAGGTGGGTAAGATCAAAGTTAACATTCTTGATGAACATACCGGAGGCGAAGGACAACCAGCAGCTTGGCTTGCATCGCATGTGGGTGCTCTTACACGAACTTATGCACCTTTGGCAACAAGTTCATGGAAGAAAGTCCCTCAAGATGTTAAGGACCTTATCAAGAAGCGTTGTTTGGTACAGTTTAAAACACGAAATTTAATTGGTGAATTTTTTTATTTTACTTTAAAGTTAGAATATTATAAATGATAATATCTTTGTCTAAATTTTTTTCTGTAAGGATGATTTCGAATTAAATTTTGGTCGGAGAGAGGAGCGTAAAACTGTGGAAGAGCTTATGAGTAATGCATTCCGCAAGTATAAGGCGAGGTGTCATGAGCATTATAATAAGTTTGAGAATAGTGAAGAAGCACGCCAACATCCTTTTCAAGATATGCAACCTTCTGATTGGGAAAAACTTTGTGACATGTTTGAGGATCCATCATATAAGGTATAATTAATTTAATTATTTTAGTTGTCCTATTTTTTATTTCGCTTTCTAATATTTTCAATTCTTATGTAGGAGCGAAGTTCTATAAACAAAACAAATAGATCAAAATTGAAGATTACTCATCATGCAGGCTCAAGATCTTTCCACCGCCTCTCTAAGAAATTGGTATTACTATTTTTTTATTTGTATATAGTTAACTGAATATATGAATCATAATGACTTTATATCTTAACAAATCTTTATTATAGCAAGATTCAGATGCCGATTATGATCTGACAAAATTATATGCTGCATCACATACTAATCGTAATGGAGAGTGGAGTCATCCTGATGCCCGTGAAAATTATGTAAGTATTATAATTTGTTTTAAATAAATATATTTGAATTTTTATGATGATATTAACTCTTTATCTTATGTGTAGGATAAAATGGTTGCCCTGCGTGCTGAATCTGCGTCAGATCAAAATTCCTCAAATAATGATGTTGAGATTTTTACACAAGTTCTGGGTGAACGTTCAGGATATTTGAGGGGTTTGGGTCGCTGTGTAAAACCTTCCCCCTCTTCCTCTTCTTCCGGGTCTGCCTCTATAGCGCAAGAGAATGCGAATCGCAGAATTGAAGAATTAATTGCAAAACAACAAGAGTTAGAGGCTCAATTGGCGAGACAAGGAGACATGGAGATGCGCCTCAAACAACATGAAGAAGAACAAGCACAGTTCAGGAGAGATATGCAACTCCAAATGCAACAGCTTATGCAACAGTACAGGCCTCCAACCAACTGATGGTTTCTTACATCTAGCTTATGACATTATCTAATTATGTATGAACAATGCTATTCTCATGGTTATTTATTTGTTCGCACTTATTATAAAACTATTGTGAGTAATTAAACAGTTCCTAATTTATGTTTTTCAAATATTATGGATGTCTATTTAGTTTTTTAATAATTATTGGTTAATAATAAAATTACAATCTGTTCGAACGACCGTGTAACGTTCGAACATTGGGTGCCGTTCAAACGATAATATACCGTTCAAACATTAATGACAAAACGTTCGAACGATACAGGATGATCAAAAAAACGTTCAAACGCGGTTAGCGTTCGAACATAGACGATCACCGTTCAATCCCCCATACCGTTCGATCTTTTCCTATACCGTTCGAACGTAATGCTATTGAACGTTTGAACGTATCTCGATAACCGTTCAATAGATACATTAACGTTCGAACGGTAAATTGAAGCATTCGAACGCCATTCTGGAACGAATTTTAACCGTGACAAAAAATGTCATTGTTCGAACGGTATCGAACGGTCAATTTCAAAATCGTCCCAAAATATATTTTTTGGAACGAAATTGTGATTTTCGTTCCAATATATCTTCTGGGACAGTGATGTTGGGACGACCTTGGGACGAAAAAATTTCATCCCAAAAAATCTTTCGGAATGAAATGTATATATTTTGGGACGAAAATTTTCGTCCCAAAAAATGATTTTTGTTGTAGTGTATGTCTTTAATTTTAATTAGAATTTTCGAAACAACTCATCGATACATCATATGACTGATTAGAAAGCACTTAAGCTACATCATGTGCTAAAACTATTTAATTATTTCGAGGATATAATATACTGCAACAGATCATACCTTTTGTGACAAAAGAAACTATCACTCAAAAAACAAAACCAGCACTAAATACATTACAAGACGGAAAAAACTATCGCCTAACAAAGTACACAAGAATAACTGTGTCACCAAATTGTCTAAATAGATGTTGTGTTGGTTTATTGTTTAACCATCACAGAATGTATATTTTGTGACCGTTGTATTTCCACCGTTCTTGTTATCGTCTGAACGTGATACCCATGTTATCGCTTAAATAACATGTGATAATTTGTTTTCATCACTCAAATAACGTTCGAACGTATGAGTACCAAACGTTCGAATGTTATATCATCAAATGTCGTGGCCGAGTACTCTATGTATTGAGATAGCAAGACTGGGAACAAGTTTGAATTTAAGCGAATAGTTAAGACTTACTCAATTAATTCGTATATGAGTAAGAATTGAGTTGGAGTTTATCGTCAACTTATATTTTATATTTAGGAACAGCCATTTCTTTTTTAATTTTAATTTTTTTTTTACATCCAAGAGAGTTCAAACTTGTTTACATACTACAAAATAAGTTCTTTGTATTATATATTCTAACTTTATCTATAATTTTAATGATTAAATAAATTAATTAAGTAAAACTCGATTTTGATTAACCAATCTTTGGTAGCCAACATATTTATTTACAATCCTAAGGTAAGGGATAACCTCTTGTCCCTGCAACACAATTACTCTTTTGTGAGAGAGGAAACCGGCCATCACAAAAAATGACCAAACGTCACCATTTGGTGACGGTTTAAAACTGTCCCCATAGTTTTAAACCCATGACCGTCACCTAATGTGTGTCACAGAAAACAATTAGTGACTGTTTACTGTTCAACCATCACAAAAAATATTTTTAGTGGTGCTTGGAGGTTTTCCATTTGATATAATGTTCGAATGTTGGATTTTTTTGTGACGGTTGAAATCTGTCACAGAATGTAACGTTCGAACGTTCAACCAAACGTTCAAACATCAACTCGACTGATTTACATTCGAACGAGAGAAGTTGACGTTCGTTGGTTATGGTTTGAATTTATGATCATATTTACATTCGAACTCAAGTGGTACGTGCAGAGGTGAGTTCAAACGTTGTGTTTTTTTTAGGGTTAGTACATTCAAACGTTGGATCATACATTTGAATGGTATGTCATAATTTTGTGTCATTATATTCGAATGTTGGTTCAAATGTGAACCAATCTCTGAATGTTTCTTATATACATTCGAACCTACAGATCAAAAATACTAATTTCATAAAATTAGAAAACATACAAATGCATCTCTGAATCAGATTGTCGCTCCAAGAGAGAGATTCTAACTCTTGCTATCTTGACCTCATATACTTATTTTCTCGACGTGCTGTTTCAAAATCTTTGGTAAGATGATTAATTTGTGAAGTCGATGAGGTCGAGAAGAATGAACCAAGATGCTTGAAAAAACGTCCCAAACCTCTTACTATACAAGACTTGGTCCAGAGCACTTACGTGAATATGTTTATTTTTCATTTGCATCTCCATCATTTTTTCCTGCAATTAGAAACTTAGAAAAAAATACAGAATAAGTAACGTATTAAAAGAAGTACAAATAAAAAATAAATTATTCACATGTTGCATAAATTTATTTAACAAAATTAACACTGCTTACATAATCTGCAGCACTAGAATCTATCCACTCATTACGTTCATTAGTGTGAGCAGCAGTATAGACATGGATGAGGGAAAAATTTTCAGAATCATCATATTTCTAACAAAGCCACATTGACAATTTTAAAAGATGATATTAGTACTTAAATAAAAGAATATCAGAAAAATAAATGCTTTTCTATAAGTTATTAATTGCCATTTTATCAGTAAGACAGTGGAATGACCTTGAACTAGTACGATGGTGGACAGTCAGATAGGATCTATTCTGTGCATTTCTAGAATTTAAGTGCTACAAAATTAATTAAGAATGTTAATTGTAATATATATACATATAATATATAGAACGAATATAAATTTAAATAATTAAAGGATATAAACCTAGAAAACTTGATAATCTGGACTTGCGAAAAAATTACAACACTTCCTCCAATCGTTTAACTTCATCTTCTGTAAAGGGGACTGCGCAGCCTCTTCCAACGTTTCAAGCTTCTTGAAGTGATCATGACATCTTCCATTGTAACGTCAGAATAGTATAGCCATCAACTTATTCACAATTCTCAAATCCTTGCTACGGCTAAAATCAATGTCGAATTTATCCTAATAAATGAATTACGTCAAAAAAATCATAGTGTATAATTTAGGTGAAAAAAATGTATTCTGAAAGTGTGATACCCCGTATTTACGTATATTTTTATTGAAGGATTATTTAAATTCTTATAAATAATGGCTCTCTTATTTTAAATTTAATGTGTTCCTTGTTGGATTATTTTATGATTTCTAAGTTGTGTAATTTATTTTAATGTGCTTTCTTGATATTAATTATTATTTTACATTTAATTACTCTCTAGTCTAAATTATTTTATTGTTGGGCTTTAATTATGATATGTTATTTATATTGAGTTGTAGTATTTTTACTTAGCTTTTATTTATTTTTATTGTGCCATTTTATCTTGTTGGATTTCAATTTTTGGACTGGGCTTATTTTTAGTGAGTTTTCCCTTTGTTTTTCGGCCAAGCCCCTTCATATTCGGGCCTAGCCCATTGGCTTGTGACCAAGCCCCTTTATCCCTCTTGAATGGCGTCGTTTGGCCAGCATCCCTTAGGGCTTTGTTCCTTTTTATTTTTCCCTTGCAGTGTGTGATACCCCATATTTATGGGTATTTTTAAAGGATTATCTAAATTATTATAACAAGTGGTTCTCTTATTTTAAATGAAACGTGTTTTCGTTGTATTGTTTTATGATTTTTAAGTTGTGAAAATTAAATAATGAGTTTTCTTGATATTAACAATTACTTCACATTTAAATTATTCTCTAGCTTGAATTATTTTATTGTTGGAATTTAACTATTTTATTTTATTAATATTGAATTGAAGTGTTTTTATTTGTATTTTATTTATTTTATTGTGCTTTTTATTTTAAAATAGTTTATTGTTGAATTCTCATATTTTATTTTATAAAGTCACTGTGTTTAAATTATTTCATTTAATTCGTCATTTTAAAATTTATTTTCGTTGGATCAGTTTGTGACCCCGAGTTAAAAGACTGGACCTCATTTCTTTTCCCCATCTTTTATTTTTCTCTTTTTCTTTTCTTCTTCCTCTTTCTTTTTCTTGCTTCTTTCATTTTTCCCTCTCTCTCTCTCTCTCTCTCTCTCTCTCTCTCCCCGTGCACTCTCTTTTCCTTCTCTCTCCACTGTTGTTTGCTTCGTCTGCTCAGAAGCATCGCCATTTGCCTCCGTGCAGTACACCACCCCTCCCATTTTCTTCCCCTCCGACCCTTGAACCTCCCCACCAAAACTCAGCCCTATTCGAGTTGCCGTTAAGCCGCACGCACCACTCTAAGCCGCAGCGTTCTTGAGCTCCAGCGCCGCCATCATTCCACCCCCGGCCACCATTTCTTTACCACTTCATCACCGACCTCTTTCTGACCTAACCCACCCATTTCCAACTCTGATCTGTTACCGGAGCAACCCCCACGAGCTCAACTCCGTTTTGGCCATTTTCACTTCCATCGTCCTTTTTTTTTCTGCCACTAATGGCCAACCACCACTTCCACTAGCTTTGTAAATACCTCTAAGCTATTCCGTATCAATCCCAAGTCTTGGTTCATCCCCATTCAAAAATGGGTAATTTAGAACCCATGACCACAGTGTATTTTACACTGTTACGTAGCCCATTGATCATCCGAAAATAATTTTAAGCATTGTAAGTATTTTTCAAACTTTCTTTTAGATTTAAATATATTTTTACTTTAACAATAAATTGTGGTTGGTTGGTTATGCCGGATTGAGTCTGAGGAGTCGAAGGTCGGATGTATTGGAGGACAAAGTTTTTTGTATGTTGGTTGATGTTGAGAATTGTTGGATATATTTATGTCTTGTCATTTGCATTGTATAGTGCATGCATGTACATGTGTTGAAAAACGAAAACTGGATTTTCATGTGATTGCATGCATGTTCATGTGTTGGAACTTAAAAATTGGGTTTTCAAGCGAGAAATGATTTTTGGGTATATTTGAATAATTGGATTGACTAGTTTGAGTCAGAGGTACTGTAGGGATGGTGGTAGAGTCCCGCTTGCGATTCCTGCCTACGGTGCACGCGGCTTAGAAATGATGGTAGAGTCTCGCCTGCGATTTTCACCTATAGACGGACATGTAGGGATGGTGGTAAGCAGGGATGGTGGTAGAGTCCCATCTGTGATTCCCGCCTACGGTGCACGCGTAGGGATGATGGTAGAGTCTCACATGTGATTCCCACCTATAGTGCTCTGATGGTTTGGTTAATTGGCCATTTTCTGGAAAAATGAAGAGATTAGATTTTTGGGCCATTATCTGGGATAGTGGCGAGAAAATATTTTGAAGGAAATGTTTTGAGCCAAAATGGGATTTTGGCGTGCGTTGAAAAAATGAAGATTTCCAGAACATATGCATATGGCATCATGTTCATGCATATTGTTGTGGCATGGATATATTTTTTATCTTGAGGTTTGGTTGGATTATTATTTACCTGCGGTACTGTAGTTTTTGATGCAGAGGTTGAGGAGGAGTAGGCTGAGCCTGAGGAGGTGGCTCCGCCAGATTACTAATTTGGAGTTGTATTATTTTGAAAATTATTTTACTTGCTTTAATATTATGTAATTAGGATTTGAAACAATGTTGAAACTTGTAATATTTTTGATATGCTTGTATTTAAGTGAGTTTGATTTTAAATCTGCATTTAAAATTCTGGTACTTAGTTGAATGACTTTTATGAACCGCTGCATCATTTTTGTATACATGTGTTGCATGTACATACTGTGACGCCCCAGCTCCCATGTACAGACACGTGGAAACCGAGAAGTCGGGATACTGACAACACGGTCACATATCCCATCGCCAAGTGCCAAAAGTGTGTGCACATGCAATATGTGTTCAAATAAAAACACGCAGCGGATAGAAAAGCCATATAACTAAGTACCAGAATTTTTGTTTAATTACAAACCAGTTTAAAACAAGCGTAAATAAAATATTACATGTTCAACATTGTTTCCAAACCAAAAACATACTAATAAAAACATCGTCAAATATATCACATAAAAGCCATCCAAGCTACTCCTCCGGCGGACCCGCCTCCTCAGGCTCAGCCTCCTCCTCTTCTAAATCTGCATCAAAATCTACGGTACCAAAAATGGTGCCGCAGGTAAGTAAAATCCAAACAACGCAAGATAAAAACATATTACAACCAAAACAATATGCATGAAGTATGCCCAATGCACATGACCCATAAAACACATTTTTCCACACACGCCAAAATCCCATTTGGCCCAAAAAAACATATCCTTTAAAACCAGTCCTCGCCATTATCCCAGATAATGACCCAAATCTAGAAACCACCATTTTCCCAGAAAATGGATTACAAAGCCACATATCACAATCTCGCCATTATCCCAGATAATGGCCCATATCCAAATCAAATCCAAATCAAATCCAAATCCATTCCATATTATGCATGCACCATGATCTACCCTAGGGATCATCCGCACACTCTGGCTCTGTGCCACACCGCAGGTAACGGCTACGCATGTGACACCTAAACGAGCGATGCCCAGACTCGCGCCCAGCGCGTACCTGGCCAGGCCATCCTCTAGTCCCCGCCAGCCAAGGGACCACGGAGTCGGTGAGTAGAGCGATGCCCAGACTCGCGCCCAGTGCGTACCTGGCCAAGCCATCCTCTAGCCCCGCTCCTGTCGTCACCCAGCGACAACTCAGGGGATGTCAATCAGTTTTATCCACTCCCGAGTGACCAGAGGAGCTCCACCGAGATAATAACCCATCTCGGCTTGGGCTCGTGAGACACACGCACCCGAAAACCCATTTACACGTAAAATCCAATTTTAATTAAAATACACATGAATATGCATGCACAATGCCATGCAATTAAAATCACACAAATTAACCACATATCCCAAACATCAATAACAACCAACAAACAACTCCTTCCTCAATTCCAACCGACCCCCGACTCCTCGGACTCAGTCTGGAATAACCAACCAGATCACAATAAATTATTGTAAAGGCAATAATACATTTAAATCTAAAATGAAGTTTGGAAAATACTTACAGTGCTATATATTATTTTTCAAAGGATCGGCGTGCAGCAAACGGTGAACGGAAAGCAACGTAACAGTGTAAATGCACTGTGGTCGTGGGTCGCAAAATACCCACTTTTGAACGGGGACAAACCAAGACACCAAATTGATAGGGACTGTTCTAGAGGTGTTTATGAAGCTAAGGGAAGTGAGCTTTGGCCGTGGGTGGCGGTGGAAATGGCGGTGGAAGCGAAAAACGGGTAAATCGGAGTTGAGCTTGTGGGAGCTGCTCCGGCGACGGATCTAGGCCGGAAATGGGTGGGTTAGGACGGCAAGAGGTAGGGGAAGAAGTGATGAAGAGGTGGTGGCTGGAGGTGGAGCGACGGCGCCGAAAACGGCTCAAAATAGTGCAGCTTAGATGGGCTTTTCCGACTAAACGGCGGCACGGTTGGGGGAGATATTTGGTGGGGGTGTTCGTCGGCCGGACGGCAGTGGTCTGGGCGGAGGAGAGCTGAACCCGAGGGTGAGGAGAGAGAGAGAGAGAAATCGGGTCCGAACGGGAAGAAGGAAAACGCACGGAAGAAAAGGAAAAGAAAGAAAAAAAAAGAAAGAAAAAGAGAAAAAGGAACAAGGAAAAAGAGAAAAGAAAAGATGAAGGAAAAGAAATGAGGTCCATTCCTCACCTCTGGAGTCCAACAACTGATCCAACGAAAAAACTTTAAAAGCAATAAAAACCAAGAAAATATTTTAAACACAACGTAAAGCTAAAATATATTAAATAACTAGTAAAAACTAACTATTTAATTTTAAAACCAAAGACAAGCTAAAATAAATTAAACAACAATTTAAATTCAAATAACAAATAAACCAATTTAAAATCCGATAATTTTAAAATACAAGAACTATTATATTAATTAAATTAAAATATTCCCTCAGTGAAAATACACATAAAAACGGGGTGTCACACATACACTTAGTACGTAGCGATGAGATGCGTGACCTGTGTTGTCATCATCCCGATGCCTCGATTTCTACGTGTCCATACGTGAGAGTTGGGGGCGTCACACGGTGCCTTTGTCTTCTTCTTCATCCTCTGAAATTGTTTTCTTGCCACAAGCTACTTTCTTCTTCCTCTCTTGTGCTACCATCTCTTCCACCATCTTCGTTTGGTTAGCTTGCAGTTTATCTCTTGTATTTTTGTTCCTTTTTTGCTTTAAACCCAAGCCCCCTCTCTTCTCTTCTCTGCATTTCATTTCATGGGTTTCTCACCATTTTTGCATGCAGGTTTGTCTGAGGCTCCATGTGCTCCTCATTCCTCTTCTTCTTTTCTTGTGTATTTCTAGTTAGTATTGTATAAAACCCTTGCTTTTCCTTTGTTTTTCCCCACAAAATCATGCCCTATTTATGACCCAAAATTGATGCTCTGTTTTGGTCCCCATCCATGAGCCTTGAAGCTAGATCTTTCCTCTCTTTTTTCCCTTAGTATTTTCGTGTTCTAGTTTGTGCGTAAGCCCTTGAAATTTTGGGTGATTTGGCCTCCAAACCGTGTCCTGATTTTAGCCTAAACCGTGAGCTTCATTTTGAGTTTCTTGTTGAGTTTTGGTTCTTGCCGTGAACCACATTTTGAGCCATCATCTTCTAGATTTTATTTTAGTACATCAGCCCTTTTATTTCACAAAAATTTTCTTGTTTTTGAAACCCATTTTGAGTTCCAAAAATTGTGATTTTTGGTATTTTTGTTCCTTTTGGAGTAAACCGGGTGCTTGATTTTTCATAAATTTTCCTTTAGCATTGTAAGTAGTTTTTCAAAAAACTTTACAAGATTTAAATATATTTTGCATTAATAATTCTTTTTGTAATCTGGTTGGTTGTGCTAGACATTGAGTCCGGGGAATTTGGGGGTTGGCTGGATTAGAGGATGGAGTTGTTTGTGAAATTGGATTATGGTGGGAAATTTTCTTTGTGGTGTTCGATGTCTTAGCATTTATCATTGTGTTCATGCATGTTCATGTGCATAATTGAAAATTGGGTTTCCATGTTGAGAAAATATTTTTGGGTGCGTGTGTATTATGACCCCAAACCGAGATGGGACATTATCTTGGTGGAGTTCTTCTAGTTACTCGAGAGCATAATATACTGAGTGATGTCCCCTGCATTGTTGCTGGGCAACAACGTGATCGGACGAGATAGTAATGCTCTCGTGTTGACTCTGTGGCCTCTCTGCTGGCAAGGGCTTGAGAATGCTTGGCAACAAATGCCCTGGGCACTGAATTGGGTATTGTTCGTTACGAAGTCACAGGCATAGTCGTTACTCGTGGTGTGACGAAGGGAGCCAAGATGTGCAGATGATCCTGAGAGGAGATCATGGTGATACGGTTTATAATTGGACATTTGGGCCTTTTTTGGGAAAATTGCGGGTTTAGATATAAAGGATTTATTTGGGCAAATTTTTGAAAAAATGGCTGGTTTTGGATAAATGGATTTATGTGAACCACTTTTTGGAAAAATGGTGGATTTTTATACTGGGTCATTTTTCGAAAAAATTATGGATGTTTATTTCTTTAGAAATGGTTTTTGGTCAAATGGGATTTTGGCATGTGTTGGAAGATAATTATTTTTGGGAAATGATGATTTTTTTGGGTCTCATGCATATTTAATCATATGCACGCATATTTGTTGTTTCATGAATGTATTTTCATCTCTTAGGCTATTTGGTTTATTACTTGCTGAGATTCGCAATCTCATGCATGGTATTTGATACCTTGTGGTAGCGTTTTATGGTACTGTAGATTTTGATACAGATGATAAAGTAGAGCCTGAGGATGCGATTCTGCTGGAGGAGTGATCTGGGGTCACTTTCTCGTGTATCTAGATTTGTTTCCCTTTTTGGATATTGTATTTTAGTTTATTCATATCTTCACTGGATAATTGTAATACTTTTTGGAACACGAATGTATTTTGCGAAATGTTGATTTTTGATTAAGGCAGCGAGAGCCAATTGAGGAGTGGGTGAAAATTCATGATTATGAGAGACTGAGTATCTTCTACCAAAATGTGGTAAAGGTTTTCTTGTGAGTAGGCGTTGATTGAGATTGTACTTGATAATGTTAATTTATGAGGGCATAGCCTTTATGTATTGTGGTGAGTTATCAGAGTGCGTGCGAAAGCTTGATTTTTGGAGATAATTAGATATTCAAATTTTGTGTTGATTTTGAAGAATTAGTAGTGATTTCAAATTTTAATGGAAGATTAATCATTTGGTTGTGCAATTAATGCTTATTAATGGTTTACTTTGAAGTGGCTATTAGGTTACCAAGGGTGGAATACAATGAAGGTTTCGAGGTTATAGCATAGGAGTCGATTGAGGTTAGTACTGTATTGTAGGAAAATAATAATTAATGGAATTTATTGGGTGTTGTATTAAGGTTCTTATGGAAGTAGAGATTTCGGATTACATAGCCACCTTAGGAGTACTAGACGTGATGGTCACTGCAAGACTAGTGCAGGTATGATGGAATCACCTATAGGAGTAGACATGAGAGAGAGATATCCTTAATTGTTTGGGTGTTAATGATGGTATGTTTCTCCCAAATGTGCTTTGAGTTGTATCTTGTATCCTGCTTTGGCAATGATGTTTGACCTTACAAATTTTGAAAAAGAAATTTATTTTAAGGGGGCAAGATGTGATACCCCGTTCTTACGTGTATTTTTATTGAATGAGTATTATAATTTAATTAAAATATTGGTTATTTTGTTTTAAAGTTACTGAATTTTAATTGGATTTATTAGTTGTGAAATTTATTTTGAGGTGCTTTCTTAGTATTAGCTATTATTTTGTGTTTAAATTGCTATTTAATTTAATTTAGTTTATTTTTATATTTAAAATTTTGTTGTTATTTTTTACTAGTTATGTATTATATTTTAGCAAGGTAATGTGTTTAAATTATTTTATTAAATTTATTGCTTTTAAAATTGTTTTCGTTGGATCAATTTCTAGACCCTAAATATGAGGATTGGACCTCATTTCTTTCCATTTTTTTTTTCTTTTTCTTTCTCCTTCCTCTTTTTTCTTTCTTTTTCTTCTTTCTTTTTCTTTCTCCTTATTTCTCCCCAGCCCCGTGTGACGTCTTCCCCCTCCCTCTCCGTCCGTTTCCTTCATCTACCCAGCTCGTCGCCGCTCGCCAACGTTGCCCTCACCACCCCCACCATTCGGTCCCCACCAGTCGGCACACCTACCCACTGATTTCCAGCCCCTCCCGTGCCACCGTTAACCACCATGAGCTCCTCCAAACTGCTGGGTCATTTTGCTATAGCGTCGTGGTCGTTCCACATCCGGCCACCAATTATTCACCACTTCATCGCCGACCTCTTGCCGACCTAAACCACCAATTTCCAGCTCCGATCCGTCGCCGGAGCAACCCACATAAGCTCAACTCCGTTTTGGCCTTTTCTTACTTTCACCGCCGTTTTCGCCGCCACTCACGGCCAACCCTCATTTCCCCTAACTTCATAAACACCTCTAAGTCATTCCATATCAATTCCAAGTCTTAGTTTGTCCTCATTCAAAAGTGGATATTTTTACAACCCACGACTGCAGTGTTTTTACACTGTTACGTTGCTTTTCCTCTGCCTTTTACAGCCCATTGTCATTTGAAAAATACTATATAGCCCTGTAAGTATTTTTCAAACTTCATTTTAGATTTAAATATGTTATTAATTTTACAATAAATTGTGACTGGTTGGTTATTCTAAACTGAGTCCGAGGAGTTGGGGGTCGGATGGATTTGAGGTGGAGTTACTTATTTTTGGTTGATGTTGAGATTTGTTGAATAATTTGTGTTTTGATGTGTGCATTGCGTGGAGCATGCATGTTCATGTTTGTAAATGAAAAATTAGATTTTTCCAATTTTTTGCATAATGGCATAAATGTACATGTGTTGAATAATGAAAACTTGGTTTTCATGCGTAAAGGAATTTTTGGGTGCGTGTGTATCACGACCCCAAGCCAAGATGTGCTATTATCTTGATGGAGCTCCTCTGGTCACTCTGGAGTCCCTAGGTTGTCGCTGGGCAACAACAGGAACGAACGAGATGATAACGCTCTCATACCGACTCTGTGGCCACTCTGCTGGCGAGGGCTAAAGAATGCTTGCCTATGTACGCGCTGGTCACGGAACTGGGCATCGCTCGTTATGAAGTCACACACATGGTCGTTACCTATGGTGTGACGAAGGGAGCCATGGTGTGCAGATGATCCCTAGGGGAGGTCATGGTGCATTCAGTTAAGGAAAAAATAGAAATTTATTTGAGACTTGGATTTTGGGCCATTATTTGGCATAACGATGAGGAAAAGTTTTAAAGGAAATATTTTTGGGCCAAATGTGACTTTTGGTATGAGTTGGAAAATGAATTATTTTTGGGCCAAAAATGGAATTTTTGGCGTGCGTGGAAAAACGTAAATTTTCGGGACACATGCATATGGCATCTTATTCATGCATATTGTTGAGTTTTAATATATTTTTATCTTATTGGTATTTAGATTATTACTTATCTGCGATATCATCTTTACTACCGTAGATTTTGGTGCAGATGAGGAGAAGGAGGCTGAGCCTAAAGAGGCGGCTCGGCCGAAGTGCTGATTTGAGGTTGTATTGTTGGAAAATATTTTTCCTTGCTCTTATTTTATGTATTTTGGATTTGTAACAATGGTAAACTTGTAGTATTTTATTACGCTTGTTTTAAGCGAGTTTGTATTTAAACAAAATTTTAATACTTAGTTGAAAGACTTTTTATTATCGCTATGTTATTTTTATGTACACATATTGCATATACACACACTTGGCACTCGGCGATGGGATGTGTGACCTGTGTTGTTATCATTCCAATGCCTCAATTTTCACGTGTCTGTATGTGGGAGTTGGGGGCATCACAGTCCAGGGAGGCCAAATCTAGTGTCATGTGAGCAGAGGCACCAGTGTCAATGTACCAATTTGAGGAAGAACCATTGGATAGAGAATAGGAGCTTTGGAAGGCCTCAGCGAGATGTGCCAATGTTTCCGAGCGGTCATAACGGTTCTTGCACTTATCAGCCGTATGACCTTCAGTTTTACAAATTTGGCATCTTGGGTTGTAGGGACGCCTGTTGTGGCCTGAGCCATGGGATTAGCTATTGCCAGTGGTGCCTGAAGTTCCATGAGAACCACTACGAGAGCGACAGTTGTGAGACTAGTTTCCACGTCCAGTGGGGGAACGAGTGATTGTAAAGGCTGCAGAAGATAAGTAGTTAGATTGCAAAAAGGTTTCAAAAAGAGCATAACTTTCAGCCAATGGAACCAGATCATGGAAGGGAGGCAGCGAGGAGAGCACCAGTTGAGTGGAGGAGAAGCTAGCAAAGTTAGTGCCAAGACCACGTAAAAACCAGTGGGATTTGTCAACTTCATCCATAGGACATCTGATGTCCAGCAACTTATCACAGAGAGACTTGAAGTCTCGGGAGATTTTGGCAACAGACCGGAACCGTTTCTTCATCAATTGCAACTCATCTTTAAGACCAAGCTCACGAGTCATCGATCCGTGACTAAAAGCATGCTCAAGAGCGAGCCAAACATCACAAGAGGTGGGGAGACCAACAGCGGCAGCCATGGCTTCTTCAGAGAGAGAAGAGAGAATGAGGCTCAGGATACACTGGTCTTTGGCTTTCCATTCCAGATACTTTGGATTGACGGTTGAAGAACCATCAATGGTGGCAGCAAGCTTCGGCAACGAGCCATCAACAAAACCAAGGTAGTCTTGGCAATCAAGAAGAGGAATGAGCTGGCTCTTCCAAAGCAAATAATTTGTGGCTGAGAGTTTAATGGTAACCATATGGACCATAGTATTAAAAGAAAGAGACTCGGGAGCCATGGGAAAGAGGAAAGAACAGACCAAAAAATGGGATGTTAATCTGAAAAAATACCGTCTGATACCATGAGAAGGTTTGTGAAACAACCACGCTTAGAGAGGTGGAGATGTATTTCATTTATAGAAGATTACATACATGTATGTCTATGGATGAGAAAGGAAACAAATTACATAAGGAAATAAATCATACAAGAATAATATAGCATGGGTCAACTATTATAAACAAGGAAAGAATTGCTAATCATCAGGAGAGGATTCTGGAGTATCCTCAACAAATCCAATATTGTTTCTACATATTCAAACTCATGCTTGTATTACTTTTAATTTGTGATCATACTTGAGTTGCGTAATTTTTTGTGATCAGAATAGCCTGCTCGATTGGTTAATTTTCAACAAATAATTCTTGAAACAACATAAAGAATTAGGTTATGTTTGGTCGGACGCGATTACTTCAGATAATCTGTGAATAGTAATAAAAAATAGTGAATAATTTGCGAATAGCAATAAACTGTTTATAAATAATATTAAAATAGTCTCTTACCAAAGACAGCCAAGAGTTAAGTATTAAAATAGGTTCTTGGATTTGATCTTGTCAAGTGGTCGGGCAATATCTTTTCAAAGCAAGAAAACTATTCAATTGTGGTAAGTTATTTCATATAAAAATGACTATTATTATCTGTTAAAATGAGTTTATTTTAGTTACAAATAATCATTCTTATCGCATATAATTCGTTACAAATGATCATTTTTTTATAATGAATTTATTACTACATACTGCACTTTTTTGGATTTCTAACTTCTAAATTCTAATGCCTAAATCTTACTGTTCATGATGCAGCTTCAACTACATGGGGATGATCATAAAGATTAGATTAGCTATAGAGACTATATATATATATATATATATATATTTACTAGTAGTGGGCTACGTGCAAGGCACGTTTACCCCTATGATTAATGATGTGTGATAATATTGAATAAGAAAAATAGTGAAGTTAGGAACCGGCGATTAATGCATATTTATAACATCGATAGTTTTAGCAAAGTTTCATGTGATAAGTTTAATACAAGCACAACAAAAATATTAGTTCAAAATATAACATAATCCAACACATATTTATAGCATCGATAGTTTTAGCAAAGTTGTCTGCGATAAGTTTACTACAAACGGAACAAAGACATCAGTTCAAAATATGAGTCATTTGATGTTTTTACTCTGATCCATCATTGGTGTCATCCTTTACAGCATCAATAGAGACAACATTGAAATTCTTGTACTGTTTTTGATTGAGTCGATCGAGGTCTACTAAAAGTTCAATCTTCCACTCTTTTTGTGAAACTCGTGCCACAAGATTTTCTATATATGACAAATGTTCCTGCAAAGGGAATTTTTAATTATAATTGCATGATTAATAAGAATTTAAAGACCTTATATATGCTGGAAATTTATGTCTTTTAAATTAACACAAGTTTTTGAATGCAATGTTTTTAATTAAATTACTATGCATGTTTTTAAATAAAAATAAAATTGACATAATAGACAAAGATATAAAAATCAATTTAAATGATTTTTGTTATAATTTACTTTTAATAGTTTTTTTAAATATAAACCTCAATGTATTTATAGATAATGTATTAAATATGTTAAAAATTTTGAGATAGACTTTTGAGATAGCCAATGGAAAATAAGAAAACGTATATCTCCAGTATGATTCATAAGCTCAACTGCCGAACAACCGAATGCTTCTTTTACAACTTCACCAAACATAACAGCAGATAGTCTTCTTGTACCATCATCGAGTTCAACATATACTCGGCAGCTATAAATTTGATGGAAATATCATTTTAAATTAGAATCAATATAAATTATACATTAAATTTATTACATAAATTATCAAACAAAAATTTGAAAGATACATACCGTGGTTGAAAAATGCTTTGGTGTTTGTAATGGTAACAAAGGAATGTATCATTGTAATCATATCCAGTTCCTTTATTACAGCCAATACATGACATATAAAAAAATATCTGGCGTAAATCAACCACAATTATCTTCGCCTTTATCAAAAATTTTATTTTCTGCATCACATTAGAAATAATTTTTTAGAATAATTGATTGAATAAATATTTGAATTTGTTACTAAGAATAGAATTTTACCTTCATGGGTTGCAAACTATTGATGAATTCAGCAACATCACAATTCTTGATTATTTCCCAAATACCAACAGAAGATAGAGATACAGATGGGTATGTCAAGTTTTTTGCAATAATACTCTTGAGTAATAAATCATTAATCGCCGCCCTTAAAATTCATAAAAACAAATACAACATAAGAAATAAAATACGGAGATTTCAATATTCAAATGGTATGAAATAAATAATGACTTATTTGTGACGATTACCACTCTTGCAATGAAGTTGCCTCAGGAATAACATGATTGATCATAAATTTACTTTTCGGACGTGATGTTAGAGATAATCCTTCATTAAAAATAGGCATCATCATTAATGCAAGCATATACAATCTAAAAGAAAATATAAGATTGTTAATTATTAAAAATACCATTATAAGAACCAACTCTTATTTTTGTTGCGAGTATAACTTTTATTAAATTATAAGAACCCGCTGTCCTATTTTCAGACTCAATTATTAAATTATTCACTTTTTTATTTTAATAACTATTATGTCTGCTCATTTGGATATTGTTTGCATGTAAGAAATCTTTCCGTTACTTTTATTTTATTTTATCTTATCTAATTATTATAATTTTTTAAATTTTTATATAAAATATAATAAATAATTTTATTTTATTAAAATTTTAAAATAAAAGTAATGTTAAAAAATAATATTTTATTTAATCTTTAACTTTCATTTTAACTCACTATCCAAATCTTCTTTTAAATAAAAGTTGAAAGTTGAATAAAGTATTATTAAAATATTATTTTTTAAAAATTATTATTATTTTAGATGTAATATAAATTATAAAATTATATATTTTATAATAAAATAAATATAATATATTATATAAAATTATGTCAATTTATAGATATATTTTAATAAAATTTCATTCTGACCATAACACTTATGATCTCATAATATTGATCTCTCGGTGGTAATATTTATCTAATGGGGTTGGGGTGAACATAGAAAATTTTAATATTAAACAAAAAAGAATAATGTTACTAATTATTTTAATTCTTATTATCCTCTCATCATTTTATAATATATTATTAGATAATTAAAAATTATTTATCATATTTCAGTTGTAAATTTATAATCTAATACCACATTATAAAATGATGAAAAAATATTTATAATAATACCACAACGTTTTTAGTTCCTTGGTGATGGGATAGGAAAGAAAAAAAAAACAAAAGGGGAAATTTAACTGATCAATTAAAGAAAAGAAAATAATTGTGGAAGCCAATTATTTCACTTGATTAAAACATAAGCCACTGAAAAAAAAATAATTAATAAAAGAGCACTAAGGTCTATAAGATTTACTTAATTTATATGTATGATGAAAGGAAGTCAAGAGGTTAATGTATCAAGGACAGTTGGGTCAGCAACAATATATATTGTTTTTGCAAGAAAGAAGTCCGGCCATAAAAAAATTAACCGACCAAATTGAAAAAAAAAAAACACTATCATCGGATTGAAACTGTTTTAATGGACCAAATCAAGATATATATCTATAGTTATTATATAAGCGGCAATCTGCTTGCTACAGTGTTAAGAACAGTAAAATCTTTTTCCCTTTTTTTTTTCCCAACATTTTTTCCCCATTTTACCCTTTACTTTATTTGAAATTACCGCAGTTTACGTTTTACTTTTATTCTACTGACAGTTATTTTTGTCTTTCTGCCTCCCACCGACAGATTAGTTTTGTTTATTGTCTTTCTGATTTTGCCCTTATTTTTGTTGTTCAGTTCGTTATTTTCAGTGTCGTTTTACTTTGCCCGCTTGATGTTATTGTCTTTTTGTCGTTAATCCTTATCTCTTCATCTGACAATTTGAATCCAACTATAGTTTAAATATCAAAATTTTTTTCATTCCGTCTTGTGGCTCTCTACTGTGTTCTGTTCTCTTACTCAGCATTGTAGGTACGTTTTATTTGTTTTCCTTAGTATTATAAAAATTAACTGTATTGTATTAATCTATTTTTTACGTTATGTAATTACATGATATGCATGTGTATTATAGCAAAAAAAAAAAAAAAATGGAAAGATAAAACTATATTTGCATATTTATTATATTTGCATATTTACATATTTATTTACAGAGTAAACGCAACAAAAAAATTAAACCCATCATACAAATTGGATCTTCTGAAATTTAATCTTCAGGTTTGTTTGTACGTCCTGAGAATACAAAAAAAACTAGCAGTTAAGAGTGAAAAAACAAAACGGAGTTCCAAAATTTTTGAAAAAAAAAACTATCCAGTTGAAAAAATTTCCTCTAGATGTAAAAAATATCTATCTATATTGATAATATACATTAATACGCGAAAATAATGAACAAATGAAAAAAATTTCACCTTCCGGCATGGTCCTGGGCTGCCGACTGGCCATTATCAGCCGATGTGAACTGCGATGTTAGGAAGACCCAACAAAGAATAGATTCAACCGAAAAACCCAGAAATATCCATCATGAAAAACAAAAACTTCCTTAAACCAAAAACAACAGATCCAACCAACAAACAGAAAATATCGATCAGATAAAAAAAAATTTAAAATAAAAAATTTAAAACCCAAACAGAGTACGTTAATACACAATGGTGAAATGATACACAAACGAAAAATATTTCACCTTCCGCCGTGGTCGTCGGCTGCTACGCGCGGCCATAGGCAGCGGATCTGAGCCACCACCCGAGGAAGAACCAACAAAGAACAAATCCAACCAAAAAATTCAAAAATATGCATAAAAAAATAGACCCAAACAGAGTGCCTTAATACACAAGAGATGTTGAAATATACACAGAGAAGCCGTGAGGAATGAGTGGTTGTCACCGGCTAAGGACGACGGATGCGAGGATGGTGCTTCACGGTCGTATATATTGTGGTTGTGCATGAAGGATCCGCACGTTACATACATCATTTGCAAAAAAAAAAGTTCTTGTACAGATCTGAAAATTTCAAACATCAAACAACAAAATAAGAGAACGGAAGAACAAAATAAGGCAAGAGACAAAAACAAGAACAAAAAACGAGAAGGAAACTCAAAAGATGAACAAAAAAAAAACCAAATAAACGCAAGAGATGAGTAGTGCGGACGAAACTGCAAGAGATTAAAAGAAAAAAAAAACTATGGGAGATGTTTCCGAATATGGACCTTGAGGACAATGATCCACTTGACGGGGGAGGTAATGATAAGCCATAATGGTCAGCAAGGGCGCCTAGGCCGAATTCCAAATACGTGGGATAACTGCACGACTAGGCGGTCAGCATAGGCCACGAAGGTCAGCAAGGGCGCCTAGGCGGCCGAATCCCAAATACGTGGGATAACTGCGTGCCTAGGCGGTCAGGATAGGCCAGGAAGGTCAGCAAGGGCGCCTAGGCCGAATCCCAAATACGTGAGATAAAGGTGGGACGTGATCGTTGCAGCGAAGATGTTAAAGGCACGTGAAGAAGGAACAGGTTGTGATGGGGTGGACTGGGTCAGTCGACTGGGTCACTTGCCGTTGCGCATTTTACGTTGTTTAATATATTGCTGTTAGTTTGTTTATCATTTATACCGTTTATACGTTAGTATCAGATTAATTTTGAATATTATTATTTTTTTAATATTTTCTTCTAATCATTTAAACTTTCTATTATATTTATTTAGTTCCAATTATTTACTCTTTTTATTATACTCATATTTATTATAGTTTTAAATAATAATTTTAAAATTAATTTAAATGAATTTATTATTCCTAAATTAATAATGTATATAATTTGTTTCATATAATTTAAATTTTTCCTTTTAAAATTCAATCTATTATTTTTTGGTTAAATTTACTTGCAAACAAGAAATTATTTATACATATTTACATATATATATTAACATTTTTTCCCTAGAAAATCTTATAACAAACAGAAAATTTAAGCTTTTAAGCAATTTGCCTTTAATGTCATTCAAAATGATGCCGAAATAACTTTGTAATATATTTAGCTATTGATTTAAATTGTAACTTTAGTTGCAAAAGTTTATTTATAATCTTTTTACTAACGTTTCTTTATTACAATTAAATGACATCAAAATTATATGTATTAAATAATCTATTTAATAGTATGTCTTTAATGGTAATTAAAATTTTGAATTAAAGTATTCAAAAAAATAAGATATCTTACATTTCCAAACATATGAAATCAAAAAATTCCTAACAAATAAATTATCTTTCTAATTAATATACCTAAAATTATTAAAATATATATTGGTTGAGTAAAATTTAACATATTTCTTTTGATTATTCTTTATCATTGTTTGTGTAAATAAATGTTATATTATTTCATTTTTAAAAAAATATATATTCTTGTTAAAAAAATTTAATGTATTTTTTGTTGTTAAAAATAGTGGCTATTTTGTCATCAAAATGATTAAAATTCATCCAATATTATAATATATTAACAACAAAGATAATACTTAAATTCTCATTTTATATAATATAAAAAACATAATATATAAATATATAATATATAAGTATAGAAATATAGAAATAAGAAATAACAAAAAATAGAAATAATAAATATAAATAAATGAAATAAAACAAAATGAAATATAATTAAAAAAATCAAAATGATTCAAAGCTTCTAATTGATATATCTAAAGTCATTAAAATATAAAATAGTTTGGTTATAATTTACTGATCTATTAAAATAGGAATTTTTTTTTCTGAATTTTTACAAAAACATAAAAAATTTATTTACAAAAATTTATTATTTTGAATGTAACAATAAAATGTTAACATTTTTTGCTTAAAAAGTTTGATTAAATTCGAAATAAAATTTATCACATTTTTTTCGGTGATTTCATTTGTATAAATCAACTTTAGATTATTTTACATCTTTAGATAAATATATTCTTATTAAAAAAATTCTAATGTATTATTTGTTGTCAAAAATAGGGACTATCTTGTCAACAAGAGGATCAAAATTCAGATCAGATTATAATCCTTTGGTAAGAAATTTGTAAGTGTTCATTTCTTTTATGAATATTAAACATTTATTTTTTTTCAATTATATATTTAATGGTACATATTTGTTAAAACTAATAAAAAATTAATGTATTATTGTTTGTCCAAAATAGGGCATTTTTTGTCAACAAAAAGATCAAAATTCAAATGATGTTAAGGATTTCTAGTTGTTTGATAAGGATTTCTAATTATTATGTTAAATATTTATTCTTTGTATAAATATATATTTAATATTACATATTTAGTCTTAAATATTTTTTGTTTTAGCTCTTGCTAAAATATTGCAAAAATCTATTTATCATATTTTGGCTTTTATTTTTTAATAAACAAATGCTATGAAATTTTAAAAAATATAACAAATTTACTATATATTAACTTATCTTTCTTTTATTTAAAATCTTTGTGTATATTTACAATATGTTTTTTATATGTTGTTAGTTCATAAATTCACCCAACATCTTTTTTTTGTGAAATTTATTCGATAACAAAAATGAATTTATACATTTTTCCTTAAATTATTTGACTTATTAACTGTTTGTATTTTCTTAAACATTTATTTGTCCTTAAACATCGATCCATCCAGAACTTTAATATTAATGTATATCTTAGAAACATTTATTAACATCAAAAATTAATAATTAAAAAAAATTTTGCTTATTATTTTTTCCTTTTCCCAGTTTTTAAAAACTTTCAATTTTATAAATATGTTTGTTAAAATTTAATATTTAAACACAAAATCTTTACATATAAATTTAAATGTTTTGGATGGATTTTTGTTTAAGGGTGAATATTTTCTTTTTCTATGTAATAGAATTAAGAATAAAGCTATTTTGCCGCCCCAAATGGACCGCTTGGTTTGACAGCTGGGTTAAATTTTTTTTTTTTTTTTAACTTAGTGATTAAGGTAGTGATTTTAAATGTATTTGTGTATTTTTTTTTACTTAATCATTAAGAAAGTGATTAAAAAAATAGGAAATAAAAAATGAAAGAAAAAAAAAAACCACTGGGCGGCACGCCCAGCGGTATGGGTGAGGCGGCAGAATAGCCTCACCCTAGAATTAAATACCAACAGTTATAAAATATTGTGTTATCACAATATTATATATAAATCTCAAATTATTCTTAGATATTATTATATAATTATAACTATAAGTGTCTTAATTTTATTTGTTCTTTAAAAAGATTTGCATTTTATTTGTCCATCTATATTTCAATATTTTGTTCCTTTAACAATAGTTTCATTTATTCAAACATATTTCATAATAATTATTATATAAATGTTACTTTTTGCATATATTTGTTCATTAACGTATGGTCAATAAAAATTTTAATGTAGATTTCAATAGAATATAGTTATTTTAATGTAAATTCACTTATAATCTGTTTGTATTTTTCTAAACATTTATTTGTCCTTAAACATCAATCTATCCAGAACTTTAATAATAATTTATATCTTTAAAACATTTTATTAACATAAAAAATTAATAAAAAAAAAACTTCTAATTATTATTTTTCCCTCTTTCCAGTCCTTAAAAATTTTTAATTTTATAAATATGTTCATTAAACTTTAATATTTAAATATAAAATCTCTACATATAAATTTTAATGTTCTGGATGAGTTTTTGTTTAAGGGTGAATATTTTGTTTTCCTATGTAATAGAACTAAATACCAACAGTTATAAAATATTGTCTTATCTCAATACAATATATAAATCTGGATTTATTCTTACATATTAATTACACAATTGTAAGTGTCTTAATTTTATTTGTTCTTTAAAAATATTTACATTTTATTTGTCTATCCATATTTCAATATTTTGTTCTTTTAACAATAGTTTCATTTATTCAAACATATTTCATAATAGTTATTATACAAATGTTAGTTTTTGCAAATATTCCTTGATTAACATATGGTCAATAAAAATTTTAATATAGATTTCAATCTAAATCATGGTGTTTGCATCAAGTTTTAATCTCAAAATAACTATAGAATATAGTGATTTTGAAAATAATATCATATTTAGACATTGATTTCTATCTAAAGTTGAATTTATCAAGCTATAAATTTATAGCTATAAATTCAAAACCAATTTTACGACCAACTGTTTAATTGTAAATATTTGTAAAATAAAACATTATATTTTTATGACGTTTATGAATTATATTTGTTAGATTTTATTTTCATAAAATTTAACCCTTTAAAATAAATGTATGAATTAAAAAAATTTAAAATAAATACAAACTTAATATATAATATAATTTTTTATCACTTCTTTTATATAATTCATTAATTCAAAAATTCAAAAGAAATTCTTAAAAAAACATTTTAATGTTATTAACATTTTAAATTTGATGTTATAATAACAAATGAGTATTGTTACTATTATATATCAGTTAAACATCAAGTTCTTGCAATTTCGTTTATTGATTTGTATTACTTTTGTGTTTACAAATAATTATTATAATATCCCTCCTCAAAATTAATTGCAACAAATTAAAACATCTTGATCTCTTTAAAAAATTTTTTAAAAAAATATTTTTTTATAAAAATAACATACTTTTTTTTAAAAAAAAAATAGGGATTATATTTTCAACTAAAACATCTAAAGTCAATAAATATTGTGCTAGATACAGAAATTGTAAGTATTTTCTTCCCTTGTACATTACATCCCTCGTCAAAATTAATTGTAACAAATTAAAACATTTTGATCTCTTTAAAAATTTTAAAAAATGTTTGTTTCTAAAAATAACATACATTTTTTTTTAAAAAAATAGGGATTATATTTTCAAGTAAAATATCTGAAGTCAACAAATATTGTACTAGCTAAAGAAATTGTAAGTATTTTTCCCCTTATATATTACAAATTCTATCTTTTGTACAATTCATGTTTAAAACTATATCTTTATTTAGCAAGTATTTTTTTATTCAATAAAGTATATAAATAAATATATTTATTATATGTTCTTTTCTGTTCAAGTCAATAAACTTTTGAGAAAATTAAATTGCATCATTGTTTAAATATTTTACATTAGATTGTAATTATTGCTTTATGTACTTTTTATTTTATGTCAATTTAAAATTTTTAACTTATAATTTACTTTATTAACATATTGAATGATAAAATTTTATTATTTAATTACAAAATTGAAATAATTAAATAAAATTCTGCTTCAAAAACAATCAACAAAAAGAATGTCATCTAAAGATCTTCTGCAAAACAAAAAAGATCAATTGCAACAAAGAACAATAAAAAGACATGCTCAGAAACAACTTTCGAAAAGAAATATGATTGATTTCCAAGATTCAATGTCATCTGATATTGATCAAATGATTATATCAATCGATGATACATCAGATGATCATCTCCAATCTATTAGCAATATTGAAAACTCCAATATTCAACAATGTCATGGAAAGAGATCCAGAATTTCTCGCTGTAATTTTAACATTCTTGGAATGACCTCCTCAGAAGAGCCTAGCATATGTCTAGATGTTCATGTCCTTGGTAAAAATTCAGAAGAATCTACACAATTAAATATTTCATACAATTCTTCTGTTGGCTCAGGTTTTGTAAATTTGTTAAAAGGAAAATCAACAAATGCACCAATAGAGACAAGTCAACTTTCTGAACAATTTATAGTCTAACAGGTTTAGTAACTTTTCTTTTTTCCCGTCATATATTTTATTTATTTACTTTCATTCAATAATTATTTTTTCTTTAAAATAGGCGCTCCCTGTTGATCAATCACAATCAAGACCTCAAAAAAATCTACGAACACGTACTTTTGGTAAGAACTAAAAATAAAATAAATTCTTTAATAACATTATATTTTATTCTTATTTATATTTAAAATATTGATTCAAAAAAAATTATTTAATTATTTCTATTCAAATTTGTTATATTTGTTTTTTCTTTACCCCAACTCAATAGGCACATTATGTCGTCATAATGTTGTACATAGACAAATATTACAAAATGTTCCAGTTGAAGCAAATTATTTACCAAATGTGCCACATTGTAAGTATTGCAAAGCGAAAAGATTCTTTCATGAAATAAACAGTTTATGCTGTGCTGATGGATCAATCTCTTTGGTTACAAATGATGTTCAGATCAATTCTATAATTTGTTTGTTTCAAATATTGCTGAATCTACACAATTTCAGACATATGTTCGAACGTACAATAACAAATTTGCTTTCACATCTTTTGGAGTTAAATTTTACAGAAATTTATGTAAAAAAAAACAGAGGAATATATACATTTCGAGTTCAAGGACAAATTTATCACTATCTCCCTGATTTGATTCCTTCAGATGGTCAACCTTCTAATTTGCAGCCATATTTCTATGACATTGAACATGAATTTGAGAATTGCATTGTTGACTCAATCAGAATGAATCCTTCTATTATTGCCCAACTTATGGATTTCCTTCGTGTAAATCCATATTCAACATTTTTTCGATCTATTGGTGATTTACCAAATTTAGAATATGTATAAAATCAGATCCTGGTTTAGATCAACGAGTGTTTAATGCCCCAACATCATCAGAAGTTGCACCTATTTGGGTTGAAAATGATGATTCAGAACATTTAACACCTCGTGATATTTTCGTATCTAACCATATTGGCGAGAGTCATTTAGTTCAATATTATTTTGGATGCTATGATCCGCTTCAGTATCCTTTGCTGTTTTCTCTCAGAGATATTGGATGGCACCAAGGCATACAAAGAATTAACAAAAGAACTGCATCTGTATCTACCAATAATTGCACAACTGAATTAATTGATCCTCATCAATCAACATCAGCGGAAGAATTACTCAGAAGAGAACAACAAGGTTAAATTTTTTATGCTATTTTTTTTATACAACAACTTATTATTAATATATTTCGTATGTATTTTTCTAAATAATTTTTTATTACTTTTGTAGTTTTAAAGAAAAATAGAAAAGATCCCATTGTTTTTTGCTGTGAATATTACTATTACAAGTTACAAATCAGAGAAAATATGAAATCTATCCTTCTAATCTCTGGCCGACTTCTTCAACAATTTGTTGTTGACATGTATGTCAAGATAGAGACTTCAAGGTTAGATTATTTTCGTTGCAATCAACAACATATTCGATCTGAATTATATCAAGGCATTGTTGAGAGCATTACTCTTGGAGAAACAAACGCTTCAAGAATTGGCAAACGTATAATTTTGCTTTCATCTTTTATTGGAGGCCCAAGATATATGCAAAAAAGATATTTGGAAGTAATGACTTTAGTTCAACGATATGGCAAACCAGATATTTTTTTTACAATGACATGCAATCCAAACTGGAAAGAGATCTCAACTCAATTGTTACCACATGAGGAAACCCAAAATCGACCTGACTTAATTGCTCGAATCTTTAGAGCAAAATTAGAGGATCTGAAGTACCAACTCTTCAAATAAGAAATATTTGGAAAAATATCAGCATATGTTTATGTTATTAAGCACCAAAAAAGATGTGACACCCCATTTTTACGTGCATTTTCACTGAAAGAATATTTTAATTTAATTAATATAATAGTTCTTTTATTTTAAATTATCGGATTTTAATTAGATTTTAATTGCTGTTGAGTTTAAATTGCTGTTTAATTTATTTTAGCTTGTCTTTGGATTTAAAATTAAATAGTTAGTTTTTACTAGTTATTTATTATATTTTAGCTTCACGTTGTGTTTAAAATATTTTCTTGGTTTTATTGCTTTTAAAGTTATTTTCGTTGGATCAGTTTTTTGGATTCCAGAGGTGAGGATTGGACCTCATTTCTTTTCCTCCATCTTTTCTTTTCTATTTTCCCTTTTTTCTTTTCCTCTTTTCTTTCTTTTTCTTTCTTTTTTTTTTCTCTCCTTTCTCCCGCGCGTTCCCCTTCTCCCCCGTGCGATTTCTTCTTCTTTCTCTAATCTCCCTCGTGCGTCCGTCCATCAGCCCAGTACCACCACCGCCGGCCGACGTGGCCCACACCACCCCCACCAACTTCTTCCCCTCACTCCGGTGAACCACCCCACCAACTCTCATCCCCAACCGTGCCGCCGTTTAGCCGGAAAAGCCCATCAAAGTCGCACAGTTTTAGCCTCGATTCGCCGTCATCGTTCCACCTCCGGCCACCACCTCCTCACCACTTCATCACTGGCTTCTTGCCATCCTAACCCACGCATTTCCGACCTCGATCCGTCGCCGGAGCAACTCCCATGAACTAATCTCCGATTTGGGAGTTTAAGCCTTCCACCGCCTTTTCCGCCGCCACCCACGGCCAAACCCTACTTCCCTTAGCTTCATAAACACCTCTAGGCCACTCCCTATCAATCCCGAGCTTTGGTTTGTCCCCGTTCAAAAGTGGGTATTTTACAAACCACGGACACAGTGAATTTTCAATGTTACGTTGCTTTTCCTTCGCCGTTTGCTACGCGCCAATCTTTCGAAAATTAATATATATTGCTGTAAGTATTTTTCAAACTTCGTTTTAGATTTAAATGTATTATTGCCTTTACAATAATTATTTGTGATTTGGTTGGTTATTTCAAACTGAGTCCGAGGAGTCGGGGGTTGGTTGGAATTGAGGAAGGAGTTGTTTGTTGGTTGTTATTGATGCTTTGGATATGTTGGTGAATTTGTGTGATTTTAATTTCATGGCATTGTGCATGCATAATCATGTGTTATTTATTGGAAATTGGGTTTTACGCTTAAATGGATTTTTTTGGGTGCGTGAGTATCCCGACCCCAAGCCGAGATGAGGTATTATCTAGGTGGAGCTCCTCTGGTCACTCGGGAGCGCAATATACTGAGTGACGTCCCCTGGGTTGTCGCTGGACCAGTGACAACAGGAGCGAGCGAGATGGTAAAGCTCTTGTACTGACTCCGTGGCCCCTCTGCTGGCAGGGGTTAGAGGATGCTTGGCTACGAACGCACGGGGTGCGGAACTGGGCATCGCTTGTTACAAAGTCACATGCATGGTTGTTACCCATGGTGTGACGAAGGGAGCCAGGGCTTGCGGATGACCCCTAGGGGAGGTCATGGTGCATTTGATTAATGAAAATTGGAAAATGGTTTTGAGACTTGAATTTGGGCCATTATCTGGGATAATGGCGAGGAAAATTTAAAGGAAAGGTTTTGGGCCAAATGGGACTTTTGGCATATGTGGAAAAAAAATGTGTTTTATGAGACATGTGCATTGGGCATATTTCATGCATTTTGTTTTGGTTGTAATATGTTTTATCTTGCGTCGTTTGGATTATTACTTACCTGCGGCACCATTTTGGTACCGTAGATTTTGGTGCAGATATAGAGGAGGAGGAGGCTGAGCCTGAAGAGACGGCTCCGCCGGAGGCGTAGTTTGGATGGCTCTTTTTATATATTCTATGTGCAATTGTTTTTATTAGTATGTATTTGGATTTGAGATGTTGAACTTGTAATATTTTATTTACGCTTGTTTTAAGCTAGTTTGTAACTTAAACAAAATTCTGGTACTTAGTTATATGACTTACTATCCGCTGCATGTTTTTATTTATACACATATTGCATGTGCACACACTTTTGGCACTTGGCGATGGGATGTGTAACCGTGTTATCATCATCCCGACGTCTCGATTTCCACGTTGCCGTTCGTGGGAGTTGGGGTCATCACAAAAGAGGACTTCCACATGCTCATTTCCTAATTATATTGCGTCAAGATTGGAAATTATATGCACCAGAATCTTTTGATGAAATCGTATCTGCTGAATTACCTGACAAAGACAACAACTTACATCTCTATATAGTTGTTGTTAAGCATATGATGCATGGCCCATGTGGAGTTCTAAATCCAACAAATGTATGCATGAAAAAAATGGTTGTTGCAAAAATAATTACCCAAAACAGTTTGTCCCAAACACTGTTGTTGGAAATGATTGCTTCCCAATATACAAACGTTGCAACAATGGAAGAATAGCCAAAATCAGAGGACATGATTTAGATAATCGTTGGGTTGTTCCATATAATCCTTATTTACTTGCAATGTTTGACTGCCATATTAATGTTGAGATATGTTCTACAATAAAAGCTGTCAAGTATCTCTACAAATACATTTATAAAGGCCATGATCGTGTTGCCTTCAATCTGGTTTCTGAACAAAGCATCCAACAAATTGATGAAATTGACTGATTTCAATCAGCTGGATGGATTGCTCCACCAGAGGCTATGTGGAGAATATTTGGGTTTATTATCAATGAGGTTTATCCAGCAGTTTATAGCTTACATTTACATCTTGAAAATTAACACCAGGTCACTTTCCGTGCACATGAAAACTTAAGAAATGTGATGAACTCTAACCTTTCAGCAAAATCAATGCTAACTGAATTTTTCGCAACAAATCAAGTTGATCAAAATGCCAGAAAATTGTTGTATAGAGAATTTCCTGAATTTTATCTTTGGAGCAAACAATACAAAATGTGGACTATTCGGAAAAAACAAGTTGTGATAGGTCGAATTGTTACAGCAAATCCTTTTGAAGGAGAAAGGTATTATATGCGGATATTATTAAATCATATAAGAGGTCCTTTATCATATGATCATCTCAAAACTATAAATGGTATCTTGGCCCCCATATTTCGTGAAGCTGCAACTATGTATGGTTTATTACAGAGAGATGACAGTTTAGAAGAATGCTTATATGAAGCCTCTCTTTACCAAATGCCTTTCAATTTAAGAAGACTATTTGCAACAATTTTGGTTTACTGTAATCCTACAAATCCAAGAGATCTTCGGGAACGATTTGAACAATATATGTCTGCTGATTTTCAATTAGTTGAAAGTTCTTCATCAACTGTTAGAACTGAAACTTTATGCTCTATCTCCACAATATTTGAATCAATGGGTAGAAACATCAATTCGTTCCATCTTATCAACCAACACATTGATTTTGATCAAGATGAGTTTTTGTTTAGAGAAATTGATAATGAATTAGCTGTTCCAATTCCGGAAGAAGATCTTCATGCCTCAACACTACTTAATTGCGAACAACAAAATGCTTATAATTCTATCTTACAAAAAGTTTTGTCAAATGAAGCTGTTATATTCTTTATTGATGGTCCTGGTGGTACAGGAAAAACATTTTTATACAAAGCACTCCTTGCTACAACAAGATCAAAGCAATTAATTGCTCTTGCAACTGCTTCATCTGGTGTAGCTGCATCAATCTTACCTAAAGGTTGAACTGCACATTCACGATTTAAAATTCCACTAGATACCAACAAAAATCTCACATGTAGTGTCAGCAAACAAAGTGGACTTGTAAAATTACTACAAAAAGTAAAGTTGATCATATCGGATGAAGCTCCTATGTCAAGAAAAGAATCTATAGAAGCATTGGATAAAATGCTAAAGGACATTAATGATTCAGAATTATCTTTTGGTGGAAAAGTTATTGTATTTGGTGGAGATTTTCATCAGATTCTACCTGTGGTCCCAAAAGGAACAAGACAATAACAGATTGATGCTAGCTTAGTTTCTTCCTACATATGGCCAAAATTGACAAAAAATCGTTTGACTGAAAATATGCGTGCAAGATTAGATCCATACTTTTCAAAATACATATTAGATTTAGGGAATGGGTTACCACCAATCACAATTAATGAACACGTCAAAATTCCTACAGTCATGTTAATTCCATATGAAAATGATGCTGCTTCTTTGGATCATTTAGTAGATACTGTTTTTCATAATATTTCTGATTATTTAGCAAATATTTCAAGCATGATGAATCGAGCTATATTGACACCAAAAAACAGCTATGTTGATGAAATAAACATTTTGCTGATTCAGAGATTTCCTGGAGAGTTAAAACAATATTACAGTTTTGATGAAACAATCGATGCATCTGAACAGGCAGTCATGGAAGATTTCTTACATATTTTAACACCAAATGGACTTCCTCCACATGAATATTGTTGAAACAAAACTGTCCAATCATGTTATTGAGAAACATCAATCCTTTAGAAGGACTATGCAATGGAACACGACTGATCTGTCGCAATTTTGATCGTAACGTTATTCATGTAGGAATTGCAGTTGGTCATCACAGTGGCAAAAAGGTTTTTATTCCAAGGATCCCATTTTTACGAAATCCTAATGAAAACAGTGGTTTCCCATTCAAACGAACTCAATTCCCTGTTAAACTAAGCTTTGCAATGAGTATAAACAAGTCACAAGTACAGACATTATGTGACGCCCCCAAATCCCAACGTACAGACACGGGAAAATCGAGACGTCTGGATGGTGACAACACGGGTCACCACCCTATCGATGAGTGCCAAGTGTGTGCAAGCGACAAATGTGCACGATGAAACACGCAGCAGATAGCAAAGACATATAACTAAGTACCAGAATTTTTCTTAATTTAATACAAAGCGGTTCAAAACATACATAATAAAATATTATAAATACAAATATCGATTCAAAGCCAAGTACAAAGCATAAACTCCAACTCAGAACTCCGGCGGAGCCGCATCCTCGGGCTCAGCCTCCTCCTCCTTCTCGATCTCTGCATCAAAATCTACGGTACCAAAAAATGGTGCTGCAGGTAAGTAAAATCCAAACACCACTAGATAAAAACATATTAAAACTCAAACAATATGCATGAAGTATGCCCAATGCACATGTCCCATAAAACAACATTTTTCCATGCACGCCAAAATCCCATTTGACCCCAAAGCATTTTCTTTAATCATATCCTCGCCATTATCCCAGATAATGGCCCAAAAACCAGTCTCGCCATTTTTCCAGAAAATGGCCCATTAACCAAACCATCAGAGCATTGTAGGCGGGAATCGCAGGCGGGACTCTACCACCATCCCTGCTCACCACCATCCCTACGCGTGCACCGTAGGCGGGAATCACAGGCGGGACTCTACCACCATCCCTACGCCGCGTGCACCATAGGCGGGAATCGCAGGCGGGACTCTACCACCATCCCTACACGTGCCTCTGAATCAAACCAATCAATCCAAACGTTCACGTACATCACGTATACCAATAAAACATATCTCTCTCGAAAACCCAGTTTTCAAGATATAACACATGCATATGCGTGCACAATGCAATGCAAATAAAATTACACAAACTCATCAACATATTCCAAATATCAATAACAACCAAATAAACAACTCCTTCCTCAATTCCAATCGACCCCCGACTCCTCGGACTCAGTTCGGAATAACCAACCAGATCACAAATAATTATTGTAAGAGCAAAATATATTTAAATCTAAAAGTAGAGTTTGAAAAATACTTACAGTGCTATACGGTATTTTTTGAAAGCTCGCGGCGTTGCAAAAGGCGGAGGAAAAGCAACGTAACAGTGTATTTTACACTATGGCCGTGGGTAATAAATTACTCACTTTCGAACGGGGACAAACCAAGACACGAAATTGATAGGAAATGGCCTTGACATGTTTATGAAGTTAAAGGAAGTGAGTTTTGGCCGTGGGTGGCGGTAGAAACGGCGGTGGAAGCAGAAAAAGGCCAAATAGGAGTTGAGTTCGTGGGAGCTGCTCCGGCAACGGATCGGGGCCGAAAATGGGTGGGTTAGGTCGACAAAAGGTAGGGGAAGAAGTGGTGAAGAGATGATGGCCGGAGGTGTAGCTATGGCACTGGAAACGGCTCAAAACTGTGTGGAAAGAATGGGCTGTAGGAGGTGATCGACGGCACGGTTGGAGCTAGAAATTGGTGGGGGTGATCACCGGCCGGAGGGGGACCGAACGACGGTGGCTGTGTCGGCCACGTCGCTGGTGAGCGGCGGTCTGGGTGGTGAACAGGTCGGCGAAGGGAGAGAGGAGAGAGGGAGTCCGTGCGTGCGCGGGGAAGGAGGAAGAAGAAAGAAAGAAAAAGAAGAAAAAGAAAGAAAAAGGAAAAAAAGGAAAAAGAAAAAAAAAAGAGAAAAGAAAAAGAAAAGATGAGGGAAAAGAAATGAGATCCAGTCCTCACCTCTGGAGTCCAAAAACTGATCCACCGAAAACGATTTTAAAAACATAAAACGACTAAAAAAAATTAAACACCACATCAATTAAAATAAAACCAATTTAAAATACAATAATTAAAATAAAAGAACTATTATATTAATTAAATTAAAAACACACCTTCAGTGAAAATACACGTAAAAACGGGGTATCACACATTAGATTTTGTTGGGATATACTTGCCGCATCCAGTTTCTCACATGGACAATTATATGTAGCTTTATCAAGAGCTAAGACTATTTCTACAATCAAAATTTGGATACGACCAATCTCAACTGATGAACCAAAAAAAAACTGCATAAAAAATATTGTCTACACAGACTTATTAACATTGGCCTCCTCTGATTGATGTTACACAGGTAATAAGTTTTTTTTCATATTTAATTTTAACTGCTATAAATAAATTAGAACTTTCCTACAAATTATTTTTTCCTATTTTCAATATTTTGCTAATTTATTCTTGTTAACTAATTAATACATATATTTTTTCTTTTAGTTTTTATTTTACAGTTTAATTGATTCAATTTCTTACCTTTTATATTCATAGACTTTATTTCTTTTTGGTTTATTAGTTTGCAAGATGCGGATCACTTATACATCAATTAAAGATATTACTCCCAAGACAAGGGACTGGAAAATCACAATGCTCGTGGTTGAAAAATCCCCCAAACGAATTGGGCAACACTCATCAGTAAAATACCAAAATTTAATGTTGGTTGATGAACAGGTACAATATTTTTTTTTCTCTACTTACAATTTATTCTACAAATATACATATATATACTTTATATAACATATCTTACACATTCTATGTAATTATATTTGCTTCTAAATTTTTTTTACTTTTTTTAAAAACAAATTCCTTACTTATTATAAAAACTAACAACCTACATTTTCTTATATGATATAGGGAAATTGTTTGCAAGCAACAATGTTTGGAAATGATGTTGATCCAAGAGAAGACTCTCTACAGCTATTTCTATCCTACTATATTATAAACTCATATGTCAAGCTACTGGATCTTAGATATAAAACTGAATCACATCAATACCAATGGATTATAAATGCAAAAACAATCATTGAAGAGATACCAGAAAATGAAGAACAAGTAGAAATGCCAAAGTACAACCTCATTCCCATTAGTGAGTTGGATGCTTATAAGAATTCAATTGCAGAAATAGGTAAATTATTATTTTTTTTAATTTTTTTTTACTAAATAACTAACAACTTCAATATTCTTAATCAGACCTCTTAGCAGTTGCTCTTCACATCAAACCTCCAAAAGAAATAACATTAACAAATGGACCAGCTGCTCTTCAAGAAATCTATGTTATAGATCAAAGGTAAATTTTTTTTCCCTTTTTAATCTTCTAAAATTATTTTATAATCTTTGTTTTATAAATTCTTCTTAATTTTCTCTTTTCATATATTGTAGCTTCAATCCTATCTCGTTAACTATGTGGGGTCATTTTGTTCAAGATGAATGCAAAAAAATTTCTGAAATAATTGAAACAAAACCAATTCTACTTGCAACAAAGCTAAAAGTTCGTTCTTACAATGGTAATTTTAATAATTCAAGTTCTTAATTCTTATTTTACATCTTACATTTTTTAATTAACAATTATTTATATTAATGAAACAGGACTATCTCTTTCATCTCGACCAGCAAGTGCATTTACAATCAATCCTCTTATCCCTGATGCAGAACCACTTTAAAGATGGTAATTCATATTAATTATACAATTTTTCATTAACACATCTATTAAAAATGTTCCATTTATAATTTATTTTTTTCTTTTTTAAGGGTTGCAATCAATGATTCAAGACTTGAAAGCATAATTGCAAAATCATTAAAATACCCATCTACATCTTTATCATCAGTTGGTATTCGACAAATAACACAAAATTGTGATATTGCTGCGTTACTAAAAAGTTTGCAACCAATGGAGGTAAATTATTTTTGTTAACATCATATTTATATTTATATCCCTTCTCATTAAATAAAATATTGTTCTTAATATAATATAGAAAGCAAAATTCTGGATCAAAGCAAAGATAAATATCATAAATTTGCGCCAAATCTTCTTGTATATGTCATGCACCAATTGTAACAAAGGAACTGGGCATGACCAAAATGAAAGCTTTCTTTATTACCACTGCAAACATCAAAGCGTTGCTCAACCACGGTACACATTTTCTTAACTTCAATAATTAACAATTCATTCCAAAATTATTTATATATTAGTTTTATCAATACTAACAAAAATAATACTTTTATTATTTATAGTTGTCGAGTATATATTGAAGTTGACGATGGCACAGGAAAATTCGCAGCTGTTATATTTGGTGAACTTGCGGAACAAGCATTGGGTCATTCAGCCATTGATTTCATGAATCATACTGGAGAGGTAACTTTATTTTTTTTTACTAAATTTTCAAATGAAATTATAAATAACTTATTTATAAATTTATTAATTATCTAACCTCACTAAATATTTACTACACAGGAACATTTACCATTTATAGAAAAAATGGCATCAGAAACTTTAGAAAATCAATGGATGATTCAACTTGCTGTAGACCCATAAATTTTCAACCAGCAGAGACACAAAAACTTTAATGTTATCTCCATCGGTCCTGTCCAATATGGACCTGCACTAGAATGACACTAAGACAAAAAAACAAATCTATAACTTATTTTGTTGTTTATATCTGTGTAATATTTTTTGCAGACAAATTTTTGTAACTTAATGATAAGCCATAATGGTCAGCAAGGGCGCCTAGGACGAATCCCAAATACGTGGGATAACTGCGCGCCTAGGCAGTCAGCATAGGTCACGAAGGTCAGCAAGGGCGCCTAGGCCAAATCCCAAATACGTGGGATAATTGCGCGCCTAGGAGGTCAGCAAGGGCGCCTAGGCCGAATCTCAAATACGTGGGATAAAGGTGGGACGTGATCGTTGCAGCGAAGATGTTAAGGGCACGTGAAGAAGGAACAGGTTGCGATGGAGTGGACTGGGTCAGTCGACTAGGTCACTTCCCGTTGTGCATTTTATGTCATTTAATATATTGCTGTTAGTTTGTTTTATTTTACGTGAGTTTGCACAATCTGCTTTTACGTGTTTTACGTGTATTTTAGTTTCATTGTTAACTACCAGTTTGCTTGTATTTTGGGGTTCTTGTACCAGGCTTTACTTATTTAAAATAGCCGCAATTATCAATGAAAAGGTACGAAAAAATCAATTGTTATCCACACTTGCGGTACTTTCTTGCCCGAAGAGAAATAATTACTTAATATTCTGTGTTGGGACCTATCAATTGGCCTCAAAGCCAGGTTACTATGGGAACTAATAAAGAGCAAATTGAGAACTTGGAGGCTGGGCTCGATGGAGTGCAAGAAGGGTTACACCGAATGGAGCTCAGCATGGCGGATAGGCTTCGTCATTTGGAGGAAACTCTTAACTGTCTCTCTGATGTACTACTCGCAAACCAGGAGCCTCCAAATCCTGGTATCCAAGACCGTGAAGGTCACGATGGGGGACGGCAGGTGGTATCCTCCAAAACAGTGAAACTGGAATTTCCTCGATTCTCAGGAGATGATCCGACGGAATGGTTCAATCGTGTGAACCAATTTTTTGAGTTCCAAAACACTCCGGAAGCCCAAAAAGTTTCTTTGCCTTCCTACCACTTAGAAGGAGAGGCCAACCAATGGTGGCAATGGATCCGTCGGACTTTTCAAGAGGAAGGTCGAGTTCTTTCATGGATCAATTTTGAAGAAGAACTATGGGCACGCTTTGGGCCTTCGGATTGCGAAGACTTTGACGAAGCTCTTTCAAGAATCAGGCAGACTGGCTGCCTGCGTGAATACCAGCGGGAATTTGAACAATTAGGCAATCGGGTCAAAGGCTGGACGCAAAAGGCTCTTGTGGGAACATTCATGGGTGGGTTAAGGATGGAGATCTCGGACATGATCCCCATGTTTAAACCACAAACATTAAAAGATGCTATCCACTCCGCGCGGATGAGAGACGATCAACTCACACGGCAGCAGGAGTTCTTACAACCACCCCCACTTACACGAGCTCCTCTATCTCTTGCACCAACAGCTCGTGTAGCTCCTGCAGTACCTTCTAATCCGATCAAGCGATTATCATGGGAGGAAATGCAAAGGAGGAGAGAACAAGGCCTTTGTTTTCATTGCAATGATCGCTTTACAGCCGGGCATAGATGCCAAAGACCCCAATTGTTTCTCTTGGAGGGACATGCTGGTAACGTGCTATGTGAGGACATCACTAATGAAAGGACATTGGAGGCTAACCAAGGTAGAGGGGAAGTGGAATGAATTTTAGAGTAATGGAAGCATCTTCTAGCCGACGAGGCAACGTAGGATCCAAAAAAAAAAAAAACTATGGGAGATGTTTCCGAATATGGACCTTGGGGACAAGGATCCACTTGATGGGGGAGGTAATGATAAGCCATAATGGTCAGCAAGGGCGCCTAGGCCGAATTCCAAATACGTGGGATAACTGCGCACCTAGGCAGTTAGCATAGGCCACGAAGGTCAGCAAGGGCGCCTAGGCGGCCGAATCCTAAATACGTGGGATAACTGCGCGCCTAGGCAGTCAGCATAGGCCACGAAGGTCAGCAAGGGTGCCTAGGCGGTCAGCAAGGGCGCCTAGGCCGAATCCTAAATACGTGGGATAACTGCGCGCCTAGGCGGTCAGCAAGGGCGCCTAGGCCAAATCCCAAATACATGGGATAAAGGTGGGACGTGATCGTTGCAGCGAAGATGTTAAGGGCACGTGAAAAAGGAACAGGTTGCGATAGGGTGGACTGGGTCAGTCGACTGGGTCACTTGCTGTTGCGCATTTTACGTCGTTTAATATATTGCTGTTAGTTTGTTTTATTTTACATGAGTTCGCACGATCTGTTTTTATGTGTTTTACGTGTGTTTTAGTTTCGTTGTTAACTACCAGTTTGCTTGTATTTCAGGGTTCTTGTACCAGGTTTTACTTATTTAAAGTAGTCGCAGTTATAAATGAAAAGGTACGAAAAATCAATTGTTATCCACACTTGTGATACTTTCTCACCCGAAGAGAAATAATTACTTAATATTCTGTGTTGGGACCTATCAGGTGCTTAGCCCCTACGCCGAAAAAGGCGTCATTTTGGAAAAGCCCTAGGGCTTCATCGCTTGCCCTCTCCCCCCTCCTGCGCCGCACTTCACTTCTTTCCTCTTCTATTTTTCTTCCTTCTCCTTCTTTCTTCATGTCCTAGCCCCTTCATTTGGCGTGTAGCTCTCTCTGTGAACACAAATCCCTCTCATCCTCCCGAGCTCTCTCTGTGAACCCAAACCCCGAACGGCCACAAGACAAGATTGCAGCCACTCCCTGGACCACCGAACGGTAAGTGCCTCCCGCTTGTTGCTTCCGTTTTCTCTTTCTCTCTTCTTTTCACTCTACTGTCTCCCTCTTGCTCATCTCTCTCTCTCTCTCTCTCGTACGCAGCCGCTCAGCTCGATGGCATCTTTGCTGACCACCTAGTACTGCCTCGATTTGTTGTCATGAGCTCCCTCTGGTGAACAAGGCCTTCGTCGCACGTAAAAACCCTACTTACAAAATTTTTTTTATTTTTTATCTCCTCGATCTGTTATAGTCTAGATCCTAGAAATTCGAACATCTATTTTTGTTATGTATTGAAAGATCTGTATCTATTCCTTTGGATGCATTTGTTTTATTTTTATTTGCTATAAATATCAAAACAATGTCTCTAACATCCTGATTTAAGGTAGAAAGAACCATTATTATAGTGTATGTGCTTGTAAATGCAGATGTTGATATTAGACATGGTATAACTAATTGGTGCTAGAAAACCTGGAGCAAGAGTAGACATTATTGTGATACTTTTGAAGTTGACAATATTCACCAAACAAGTTATCTAGTGCCTGTTGTTATTATTAGTTTTTTTTTTCCCTTTTCGGAGGATGAATGCTGTTTTTCATGCTCATGGTGTACCAAATCATACCCCATTATCATCTTAACTTTTTTGAAGTTATGATGCCTGTATGACATTGTCATAATATTTTTCTCTTTATCATGTGCAGGTCATCTGAACAAGGTGCTTCCGGTAAGACATTTTTAGTTGTAACTATATATTTGTTTTCCAAATTGGTGTTGCTGCCTGGATGCCTTATTTGTTTTTATCTGTTTGAGTATAAATAACCATTTGCTTATTTCTCGACTTTGTCGTCTTTTATAAGTTCATGGCTATTTACAGCTTGTACTGTTCTATAACTATGTATAGTTTATTGTTTAATGGCCTTAGTTTATGGTTTCTGGTTTTATTTCATTTTACACTTTGGTTTTGGTTCCTTTGTCACCCTAAGGTGTTTGATTTCCATCAGTAAGAGCATCAATAAAATTTGGATCCTGTCCTCTTAAAAAAAAATGCATGAACTGTTCACGGAATTCAGCCTATTCCTTGGATAGCATAATTCCTATACCTTATGGTGAAGATGATCTTTGTTATATTTAAGGAATTCAGCCCATGCATGTGGTTATTCAAAGTTTGTTAGTCCTGGTCAATTCATCTGGAATCATACTCTACATGGCATTAGGTTCAAGAACTTGGGACTTGGGAGTCCCCTATAGAAGAGCTTTTTCAATGGGCTTTGGTTGAGTAAAGTGGGAAAACTGGTATCATGATCAATATTTTGAAATTTAATCGATCCACGATGCTGCATTTTTTCTTTTATATATTTTCTAGCAATGGATAATTTATTAACTTGTTTATTTCTAAAGAATGTTATAGTTTGCCTCTCCTACAAATGGCCAAAAAATAAATTCGACTAAAGCTTATAATCACATACATTTGCTGGTGGGTTTTCTTTAATTTAAAATTTCCCTGAAGTCGAATGCTAAAATTTCTTTTTCTTAAATTCTTAGGTCCATTGACAGCAATATGTTCCTATGATGTTTACTGCTTTGGCAAACATTAGTGTTGATGTGATGAATAGACCATATGGGGTTTAATGTTTTTTTGTGATTTTTTATTTTAAACCCCATTTTAAAAATAAGAATAAATTTTGGTTTGCATGCATGTTTTGGTTTGCATGTCATTGTTTTAAAAAAACAAATACATGTTTCTGACCTTACTTTTTTGGTTTGCATGCATGTTTCTGACCTTACTTTTTTGGTTTGCATGCATGTTTTGGTTCATATAGAAATATCTTCATTGCGGAGTCCCAAAGGGTGACTTGTTATGTTTTCTATTCAGATTCAAAGGATTGGTTTTTTTGTAAGAGAGAAGTCCCAAAGGGTGACTTATGTTTTTTTTTTTTTTTTTTTTTTGAATTTTGGGTTTGAAGTTCATGATGGTTTGCAGTTTGTATATGGATAGATGTATAATTTAGCTTGGTTAGTGTTGATGTGATGAATAGACCATAAACTATTTATTTTAGATTTAGATGTGATCAATATACATACATTTATGGGTTTTATTATTTTGGTTTGCATGTAATTGTTTTATTCTCTTTTTCATTTTTTGATTTAATTGATCTGATTTATTTTTTTGATGGCATGTGATTTAACTGTTCTTCCATTTGTTTACAGTTTTTTTAAAAGTTTTTATATGTTTAGATGCATAGGAATTGTTTTGGTTTGCATGCAATTTCTGACCTTACTTTTTTGGTTTGCATGCATGTTTTGGTTTGCATGTCATTGTTTTAAAAAAACAAATACAACAGAACACATAAGTATAAATAAGATATTGTAAGAGTTAATTATAATAGTGTTAGTGTAGAGTTTGTTATCTTCTTAGAACATAAGAACATAACCAAGCACAACATTGAACATAACCAAGCCAAAAAGACAGCACAGAACATAACAAAAAAAATCAAAAGAATTAAGAAAATAAATACAACAAAACTCATAAGTAGAAAGAAAACACTGTAAGAGTTAATAATAATAACCTTAGTGTAGAGTTTTTCATCTTTTTAGAACATAACAACATAACCAAGCACAGCATTGAACTTAACCAAGCCAGAAAACAGAACCCATTATCTTTTAAGATTTTTTCATTACTGCACCTTCTTACATACAGTATAAGCCAAACCAAAAAATAGCATAAATCTGAACAACATTAAATCACACTATATACTTACAAAGATAAAAACTAGAAATGCGTGGAATACTGAAAGTCCCCAACTAACAAGACCTGAAAAAAAAATCACAAGAAAAAATCAACAGCAAACAATAAGCACTGCAGTAAACAATGGGAAAAAGAAGAAAGAAAAGTAAGAAAACCTAGCAAGAATCGAAAATAACCCATAAAGAAGAAAAAAGAAGTAAGAAATAGCCCACTAAGGAAATAGGTACTTCTGAAAAAATCACCAAATTCTCTCACAACCAGCTAGCAGTAAACCAAAAATAATCCATAAAGACTCTTTTAAAGTGCACTCTTCTATAAAGAAGAAAGAAGAACAAAGAAATAACAGACTAAGAAATATGTACCTCTTAAAAGGAAAACACCAAATCAGCCGTACGAAAAAAGCCAGCAGTAAATCACAAATGAGCCATAGAGACCCTTTTAAAGCGAACTGTTCTCCTTAAGCCTCCAGGATGTCCCATCACCTGCAAAACCACTGCTGCAAAACCAGGTTTTTTTTTTCCTTTTTTGTTCAGTAATGAAAGTGGCCCTTAATAATCTGATTCTCGATCACTCACTACAAACTCTATGTAAACAAATGTCCTATCACCTGCAAAACCACTGTTGGAACCTGCAAAACCACTGCTGGAACCAATTAGATTGTTGGAAAACCAATTATACATAGGAAAAGGGAAAACATAGAGTGGTTTACATAGAGTGGTTTATTTACATAAAGTGGTTTATTTACATACAATTCTATGTAAATCCCGTGAGTTTATTTACATAGAGTGGGTTTTTTTTTTCCTTTTTTGTTTAGTACCCATATTTCTAGTTTCTAGGAACTAATCAATCTCACCGGATTTGAACTGTACAATATAGTCAATCATGCTTTGAATTAAAAGTCTTTCTTGGTCAAATTTGATGGCATAGTAATAATCAGACCATTTCTCAGTTCAACAAATCAATGGCTTCCAAAGTTGCACCTGTTGCTTAGAATGGGGTTTAGGTACGTTGATATCATTGACATGCATTCTTCTTTAAAAAACTCTTATATGTATTTAATTTTATTTTGTAGGAAAGCACATTATGGATGACACAATATGGAAAGCACAATATGGGGTTTAATGTTTTTTTGTGATTTTTTATTTGTTTAATAGGCTTTTATTTTGTTTGTTGGCTAGTTGAGATGCATGTAAACCGGGCTATAAGGATTTATTTGTTTTCTCGGATTTTATATATTTATTGGCTAGCTGAGATGCATGTAAACCAGCTGTAAGCATGTTTGTCATTTATATATATTTATTGGCTAGCTGAGATGCATGTAAACCAGCTGTAAATTGAGATGCATAAGCACACTATCTATATGCATGCACTGACCAGGACGCATGTTGGCTGAGACAACTACAGAACTGGACTATGTATGACACGATTCTTTGGACTGTCAACCAGATAAAATATTCAGATGATAACACAATTCTTTGTTCTACCAAGGCACTTGCACGGACAATATGCACAAAAAAGATAAATGGAAACGGAAAGGGAATTGATACTGTTCATCACTGTATCATTGAAATAGAGGCTTTTTATAATAGAAAGATATATTTATATAGGTTATGGAAGCTTATGCTATCCACAATATATAAGGCTAATATATAATCATATATAGATGTTGTATTTATAAATAAGGCCTGATGGGTACTGTAGTTTATATAAATGGATGAGATTAATAATTTGCATTGAGAGTTATACTATTGTATCTTATATTAAAGTTTCATTTTTCCTATAAAATCAGTTGGCCGCAATGATATGCATACAACTCTTCGATCTACGTCTATCTTATAATCCATGCATTTTAAATCAAATAATGCACTCATGTCACTTTATTAAAATGAATTTTAATTTAATAAAATTATCTTGTATTAATTTATATTGAGTTGTAAAATGGTTGTAAAAGAGTTATAAATTAATTATTTTATAAAAGGAAAAACATAACTTGATAAAAAATTAATATAGATAGTACTCTTGACACGTGGATGATATATATGCCCTCTATATATTTCGGTCTATCTTATCAGTAATAAAATTATACCCTTGACGAGAGTGGGAAAATTTCAGCAATATATTAATATTGGCGTCATGCATGATCAAGTACCATGAATATTCTCATATAAAAAATCAATATTTTCTTTCGAAAATATGATGGCGTCGAAGCTAGCTTGGGGCTTGGGCTCGGTTGCATTGAGGCCTAAAAAATAATTCATGTTGGATTTCAGCCCGGTTGGATTTTCAGGATAGACCCAATATTCGATCGAGCCCATTAATATCCAACTCAATTATGTGCGAATTAGTTGGTTAGTAATAATCACAAGGCCCCGTTTGTTTATCTAAACTTAAACTATCTCATCTCATTTTATCGTTATAATTTTTTTAAATTTTTACACAAAATATAATAAATAATTCAATTTTTTAAAATTTCAAAACAAAGCTAAAATTATAACAATATTTTATTCAACTTTCAACAAAACATCTCATCTGAACTGTGTAACCAAACTAAACCTTTTTTATTTTTTGTTTAAAAGTTTGAAAAAGTTGTAATGATTAGTTTGAAAATTTTGTATTTGAAATATGTTTGGAAAGGAGATGGAATGAGATGTGATGAAAATTTTGAGATGAGATCTATTTCCAAACAAGGCCAAAGTGGCACACATTAAGCCTGGAAACAATTAAATGCATTTTTCTTGTTTTTTTTTTTGATCCACATATTACTTTCATGTTTTTAAAGGCTAGTATTATTATATAGTGAAGTGATATTTGTAGTCATAGAGTAAGAAGTACTGTATACTCTTTTTATAAAAAGTAAGTGATTAAACATGAAATATACATGAAAAAAATTTAATTTTTTAGTAGGATTCTACTTTTTTTCAAAATCAGTATGTGATGCTTATACAACATGACATAATTGTATTTAGCATTATTCATATATTATATATATATATATTATATGAAAGGGATAGACTTATCCTATTAATTGAAAGGTATTGAAGTTGGCTACATCTCATGTGATATGGACAAATGATGTTAAAATGATTCTATTTCATTTTGTACCGTAATCCAGACCAGCATGTTCATGCCGCATATCCATATAATTATAAAATTCTGCCACGTGGAATAGCTATTTACCCATAATTTTCTCCATTGGTCCAGTACTATCTTTTCTCTTTAATTAAATAGGTATCTAGCACTTTTCACGTACATGAATGAACCAACCGGATCACGCTACACGGTTGCATGCGTGACTATATCCGGATAAGCTAGTACGGATCCATCGTACTAGCTAGCTTATCCACCTTATAAAATGCCCAATGGATGGCGAATTCAATGTCATATGATCACATAAGCCTAGGTAAGTGCTTGTCCGGCCAACTGAAGTACTGATGAATTAAAATTTTCAAGTATTTATAACCTTTATTTTTTAAAAAATATATTAGTTATAAAAAAATTACATAAAAGTGAATTCATAAACTGGTGGGCTTGATGCAGTACGTCAAATTATAAAATTATTTTTAATATAAAATAAATATAATAAATGGGCACTGAAAATGAGATATTGATTCCTTAGGGCCACTTCGAGCTATCAAATACCAATAATGTTAGTCCTCAACGATTCCGACGGAGAATTGTATATCCCTGCAGATGGCTTCTGGATACATGCAGTTAGCTAGCCTAGCAGCACTAAATTAAAGGTGTGACTGCAGAAAAGCATTCATTCCTTCGATTGATAATGCATGTTCGCACAATTGTCCGCATCTCATTTGGAATGGACGTCCTGAATGCATGCATGCGTGCACAAGTGGAAGCGTAACCTACGCTAGCCAGCCATCCACAGATAGATTCGCCATGATCTAATTAAAAGCCTAGCCCAGCTGTCTTGGATTCGGACAATGAATTAAGTGGCAGTGTCGTTGTTTGGGACAACATGAATCGATATTGATCGATGATCGATCATATCTTTATGGTCATGAAATGGCTATATATAGGCGTGCTCTCCCTTCTCAAATCTGCGCACCAAATCCCACATATAGTTCTAGCAACCAAAGATCGAGTACTACGTAAACTGCTCTGTCTCAGTCTTCGATCTCTTCAAATATGGCTTCACCTGGCGTTGTGAAAGCCGGATACTGGAATTGCGGAAGCGCATTCCTGGTGTCTGACATAAAATCCTCCCTTTTCACCCATCTTTTTGCTGCCTTTGCGGATGTCAACTCTAGTACCTACCAAGTTACCTTTCCTACCCTATACAAGCTCCAGTTCGAAAGCTTCACCCAAACTGTGCAAATAAAAAACTCTGGAGTTACAACCCTTTTATCCATCGGTGGTGGAGCCTCTGGTGTAGCTTCGACCTTAGCTTCAATGGCTAGCAAGCAAGAAAACCGTAAAATATTCATAGATTCCTCCATAACTCTAGCCAGGGAAAAAAACTTCCATGGTCTTTGCCTCAGCTGGCTGTACCCCTCCACGACCTCGGAAATGACCAACCTCGAGTCCCTCCTCAAGGAATGGCGAGCAGCGGTGGACGAGGAGGCCAATAAAACCGGAAAATGTCGGTTGCTTCTAACCGCAGAGGTATTTCACTCTTCAGCAATAGGCTCGGCGAAGTATCCCTGCAAGTCTATTTCAAGCAAGTTGGACTGGATCAACGTATTGGCCTTCAACTTCTATAGCCCCGGTTCGTTACCCACGAAGACTGCACCCCCTGCTGCATTGAAAAACAAGGAAAACGCATCACTTTGCGTTGAAGCAAGCATAACAAGCTGGATTAATGAAGGTTTGGAAGCTAAAAAAATAGCCCTATGCCTTCCGTTTGTTGGCTGGGCATGGACTCTGACAAATCCATTGAAGCATGATTTATTTGACCCAGCTGCGGGACCAGCAACTTCAATTTCTGTAGATGGATCCATTTCTTTTGCCCAAGTGAAGGTATTCATAACCGACCAAAAGGCCACAACAGAGTACAATGACACCTACTCCACAAACTATTGCTACGCTGGTGTTACTTGGATTGGTTACGATGATTTGGAAAGTGTAACCAATAAGGTTAAATATTATGCACGCAAGGAACAACAACTGCTCGGTTACTTTGCATGGCACGTGGGCGCCGACAATAATTGGTCTCTTTCTCAGAAAGGTATGTATATCTTTTCAAATTTTCTTGATTAATTATCAATTTGTTTGTGATATTACTGAAAATTAATGTCTTTTTGGTTCTCATTTCTAATGTGTACTTTTATTTTTGTCTTCACAGCTTTCGATACATGGGATAAATGTGCTACTTCTAAGTACTGATCAAGGTGGCTTGAGTACCAATAATAATCAACAACGTACAAGGCGTGGAATCCTATATATAATATATATATGGTGTGTTCGTAATATATGTAGACGCTTTTATTCTCAAGAATAAGGCCAACCTTATGGCTCATGGTGTGAGATATGGTGTGCTATGTGTGTTAGAAGCTTGTATTATCATCGGTATGCATGGCTAATAATATTAAATTATATGTTTGCTTTTTATATGTAATGGTCTTCTAAATACATGATGTTGAATGGCATACGTGCATGAATGATTTTTCCCTAAACCATATATATATATAAAATCTTTTTGGGGGGTTGGGGGAAGAAGAGGATTTCAAGAGCCAATTTACAACGTAAGATAGTATTAGTTTCAACAATAATATCAAAACTGTAAGCAATAAATATGAACTTGATATAAAGCATACAAAAAACCGGACTTTTTGTTGCGAGCAAAAGTCACTGCAAAATTGGTAAATAACTGCCGCGACTTCTGCTCGCCCCAAGTATTTTGGTTGTTAATGCCATATATATGTTGTACGTGGCGCTAAAAAGATTCAGCTAGCGAAAGTAATAGATCATATATCCATGACCCAAGTGTAAGGAGAAAGTAAACATGACCATCTGATCAGGAGAAGAAAGAGCCATGCATATTGATCATGTAGAGGATCCAGATATGATGATAATGATGAGATGAGAGATTCCACATTGATAGCGTTGGACTCTTCGAGAAGGCAGCTGTTTGGCGCAAATATGGTAGGAAAATGTGAGCATTCGTCGGATTGGGATAATCTTGCACAAGTGTCAGTATTTTGCCTATAACTTTGGTTACGAGTATTAGAATCCCTGGTATAACCCCAACTCGGAAAGCTTTTCTCGGCATGCATGTCATAGTCACCCCACTATGCTTAGTGGTCCTCACTTCGACCTTTAAAGCAACCGCTTTTCCTCTAAATCATCAAAGTTATTTTTCTTTTTATGAAAATATTTTATCTTTCATTTTTAAAGATGATTTTGTTTCAATTTGCGCCAGATTTTATTGTAAGATTCTTATTTTATTATATAATTTATTTTTTATGTAATAATTAAGATTTTACCTTTTTTTAGTTCGGCTCTTGGGTTTTAGCATGAGTTTTCAAATTTTATCAATAAATCTTACTCTCAGGGTTTCTTTTTGTTTTACATCTTTTCTCAATCATCGTCTCTAATTTTTATTGATTAACTAGCAACCAAAATAGTTATTATTTTCATGAGTATTCATCGGATTGGGATAATATTATTTTCCTATAACTTTGGTTACGAATATCAAAATCACTCATATAATCCCAATTGGAAAGCTTTTCTCGGCGTGCATGTCATAGTCACAATGCTATGCTTAGTGGTCCCCACTTTGACCTTTAAATCAAGTACCCTTTTTCCTTCCGAATCATCAAAGTTATTTTTCTTTTTATGAAAATGTTTTATCTTTCATTTTTAAAGATGATTTTGTTTCAATTTGGACCATATTTTATTGTAAGATTCTTATTTTATTATATAATTTATTTTTTATGTAATAATTAAGATTTTACCTTTTTTGAGTTCAGCTCTTGGGTTTTAGAATGAGTTTTCAAATTTTACCAATTAATCTTACTCTTAGGGTTTCTTTCTGTTTTACATTTTTTCTCAATCACTGTCTCTAATTTTTATTGATTAACTAGCAACCAAAATAGTTATTATTTTCATGTCTGGTCTCTTTCTCTCTCTCTCTCTCTCTCACACACACACACGAGAAGCGGGGCTTTTGTGGCTAAAATTTAGTGATCAAAAGGACTATTTCTGATGAAAACAAAATTTAGTAACCAAATGGACTATTTCCGACGGTTTTCGTTGGAAATAGTCCTTTTGGTCACTAAATTTTAACCACAAAACCCGCTTCTCTTGTAGTGACATATATATATATTTTAAACTTCAAATTAGATTTAGCAAGAGGCAAAGTCCATCCTACTAGAATTGGTCTATGACCATGATAACTAAACTGGTAAAAACTTTAGCTGCAATGCTAATTTAAATCAACACAATTAGCTAACTTCAAAGGCTTTGAAGGTCTTAATACGATTCTCATATAAATTATTAAACAACTGCTTGTGTCATGCATCAACTATGTCTTAATATTCTCATAACCTTCATGATTATCCCATCCTTAGAAATCATTCAGATAGGATTTTCAACTCATGCTACAAGAAAATCGAGCTTTTGTAATCAATTTATTGTAACAAAAAAACTATTTGCAATCAATTTTAGCTAGAAATAGTTATTTTGCTGGAATTAACTGGTCACAAATAAGCAATTTTCTTGTAGCACAGCTAGACCCAATATTAATTGAGCCCATACTTAAAGTCACAACCTTAGTAGTACTGTCCGCCGAGGTATTGGTTGGAAATTAAAATATAACTGAGACAAACTAGAATGAAACACTGGCCTATAAATTAGCAATTAAATGAAACAGACCTAAAGCCCGGGATGCTCTAAATAGGTTCCAAACGGGTCCGCAGGTTCTAAACTAGCATGTGATCATCATGGTGGTCTCTAGAACCCAAACCCAATCCCATTTTATCACGTGTCGTATTATCGAAACTTCAAAAACAATTTTGTGAGAAAAGTATTGATGAAGTTATGTTTTTTCAATTAAACGGTGGGACAATGCATGGTGAAGAGCCTCTCTTTCAAAATCATAAAATTGTCACCAGAATTCGCGTGTGGGGTCTCGAAAGTTTGGGGAGACTTTGATGGTACTTAAGTTAATAAGCTGATCTTTACTTGAAATTAATAGAGAGAGTTCAAGAACAATTTAGCTAATTATCTCGTTTTTAAATATAGTCTCCACTCTTAATTGGATATTTCCCATAAATAGGAGCCATAGATGTTTGCTTATTGTTAGGCTTAGAGCTGTTGATCTGCATTGAAGTGGTTAGTTCTGATAAAGTATGATTGAACTCTAATTAAATAAAATAAAATAAACTTTCGTATGAGCCACGGGCCCATATTGGTCTTCAAGTCAAATATTTGGTTTTTTTAACATCGTGGAAGGCACAATATTTTGTTTCATCTTCTCTGTAAAATTCTCCCTTCCTTCATCAACATCCTCCATAACCTGCGTAACATCATCTTACCATTTAGTATGAGATTCAAATTGATTGTCTCTGGATTCTACGAGATCCTTTAATATCAATTGAACATTTACACCTTCATCTCAGCCTTCCCTTTAGGGATATGCCCATCATTTTTGAAAATGTCTGTTACAGCTTTACTTGAAATTTTTGAATTCCTCTCGCATTGTCCATTGCAACCACAAGAGCAATTGCCGAAGTTGAATGCCTAGTTTCAAATTTTCGATTCCATCGTTTCCCACCACCATCTCCATTACCCACTGCTCTGATCCACTATCTATAAGGGAATTCGTCTTTCTTGAAAGTACCTTGTGCCGTTTGCCATAGCTCAACTTCCTATGCCCATGGCCGGCCACAATAATAGCAGAAATTTGGGAGTCGCTCGTAAGAGAAACGAATCCAATTTGGTGTCTCTGATCCAAAATTTATCTTCTTCCCTCTGAGTAAAGACTTCGTAATATCAATTGTGATCCTCACTTGCATGAATTCTCCCCATGTGATACCTCGTATTTATTGTATTTTTATTGAAAGAAAGATTTAAAATTATTATAATTAGTTGTTCTTTTATTTTAAATTAAATGTGTTTCTTATTGTATTGTTTTTTTTTTTAAGTTGTGAGATTTAAATAATTTGTCTTCTTGATATTAATAATTATCTCACATTTAAATTTATCTTTAGCTTGAATTAATGTTTTATTGTTGAGCTTTAACTATTTTATTTTATTAATATTTAGTTTTATTGTTTTATTTGACTTTTATTTATTTTATTGTGCTCTTTATTTTAAATTAGTTTATTATTGGATTTTATTATTTTATTTTACTAAGTTACTGAGCTTAAATTATTTTATTTAAAATTTATTGTTTTAAAATCTATTTCATTGGATCAGTTTGAGACCCGAGTTGAAAAGACTGGATCTCATTTTCTTTCCCTTCTTTTTTCCTTTTCCTCTTTCTTCTTTTTCTTTTTCTTTCTTTCTTTTTCTTTCCTTTTTCTTCCTCCCCTGCCTTCCAGCCGTGAGACTCCCCTCCCCTGCCTTCCAGCCGTGAGACTCCCCTCCCCTGTTCTCTCTCCGTGCGATCTCTCCTCCCAACCCACCACCATCTGTCAAAGTCTGGCTTCATCGCCCACCTAGCCAGCTTCCCCTCACATCGACGACCACTTCCCTCCGATCCTAGCTCCTGCCTTGCCTCCACCTTCCCCAACAGCCCTCTCCAAGCCATGGCCTCCTATTACTCCAGTGCCGCCGTCCGAGGTTTTCAGGCCACCGCACCACCGCCAATCACCTACTCCCTCACCGGCGACCTTTCCCCCATCCCTATCTCTAGCCCTAGTGGTCCCTCTCTCTCCCCGTGGAGTTGGAAACCCATTCGGGTTCATTGCCGTTCTACTGCCGTCACTCCACCAGCGACCACCACCTCTTCACCACTTCATCACCAACCTCCCAGCTACTAAAACCACCCATCCTCAGCCTCGATCTGCCATCATTGTAGTCCCTTGTGTGATACCCCGTTTTTACGTGTATTTTCACTGAAGAAATATTTTAATTTAATTAATATAATAGTTCTTTTATTTTAAATAATTGGGTTTTAATTGGATTTTAATTGTTGTTGGATTTAAATTGCTGTTTAATTTATTTTAGCTTGCTTTTGGATTTAAAATTTAATAGTTAGTTTTCACTAGTTATTTAATATATTTTAGCTTTACGTTGTATTTAAAATGTTTTCTTGGTTTTATTGCTTTTAAACTTATTTTCGTTGGATCAGTTGTTGGACTCCAAAAGTGAGGATTGGACCTCATTTCTTTTCCTCCATCTTTTCTTTTCTCTTTTCCCTTTTTCTTTTTTCTCTTTTCTTTGTTTTTATTTCTTTTTTTTTCTCTCCTTTCTCCCGCGTTTGGCCCTCTCCCTGTGCGATTTCTTCCTCTCTCTCTCTCTCCTCACCCACGCATCCAGCCTTCAACCGCCCAGACCTGTCGCTGCCGGTTGACGTGGCCGACACAGCCACCGGCGTTCGGCTCCCCTCCGGCCGGCGCACCACCCCACCAATTTCCAGCCCCATCCGTGTCGCCGATCACCCCCTACAGCCCATGTAAGCCGCACGGCTTTTTGCCGTTTCCGGCGCCATCGCTCCACGTCCGGCCACCAGCTCTTCACAGCTTCTTCCCCTACCTCTTGCCGACCTAACCCACCCATTTCCGGCCTCGATCCGTTGCCGGAGCAGCTCCCACGAGCTCAACTCCGATTTGGCCCTTTTCATCTTCCACCGCCATTTCCACCGCCACCCACGGCCAAAGCTCACTTCCATTAGCTTCATAAACATCCCTAGGCCATTCCCTATCAATTTGGTGTCTTGGTTTGTCCCCGTTCAAAAGTAGGTATTTTACAACCCACGGCCACAGTGCATTTGCACTATTACGTTGCTTTCCGTTCACCGTTTGCTGCACGCTGATCCTTCGAAAAATAATATATAGCGCTGTAAGTATTTTCCAAACTTCGTTTTAGATTTAAATGTATTATTGCCTTTACAATAATTATCTGTGGTCTGGTTGGTTATTCCGGACTGAGTCCGAGGAGTCGGGGGTCGGTTGGAATTGAGAAATGAGTTGTTTGTTTGATTGTTATCGATGTTTGGAATATGTTGGTGCATTTGTATAATTTTATTTGCATTACATTGTGCACGCATATGCATGTGTTATTTATTGAAAACTGGGTTTTCGAGTGAGATATGGTTTTATTGGTAAACGTGAATGTGTGGATTGACTGGTTGGATTCAGAGGCACGTGTAGTGAACGTGTGGATTGACTGGTTGGTTCTATTTTCATACCACATAACCATCTATATGATATAATTTGATTTAAAAAATAAATTTTAAAATTTGAGTTTTAAAAATCAAGTTATGTTATGTAGATTATGTATAATGTAAAAGCCTTCAAATACCATTACTCTAATACGATATATATTTATATATACACATTACTTAATTTCCTATATCTATCAACTTTCATATTGTAATATAATTTATACAATAATTTTGTAACTTATACGTACCACAAAATTACATTTGTAATCATCTTTACCATCGCTTATGTATTCACTTTTAACGTTAAAACTAAGTTTTAAAGTAATTGATCAGCTTCATTTTTTACGGGATTATTCTTAGAGTTCATTTTTATCTCTTTCGTGCGTGGTATAGCGAGATTTGTGTTTCTTATTTTTTTCCCCTTCACGTACGCCAGCCGTCAGTTATCTCCTTCCTTATTTCGTGCATAAGTCATGTCTAGCAAAATTCGTGGCTCTTTTATCGTGAACAGTAGCTTCCCTTTAGTAATTTTTTTTCCTTCTCCTGCATGAGTATTCTATTTTTTTTTTTTTTTTTTTAAGTTATTCATCTTCACGTTTGAGTTACCCACGTTAGACGCCAACAAAGACTTCTTGGAAAATTTGGCTATCTCTCTACCCATTTTATATTTGTGTTAGCACTTTTGTAAATAAACCAAGTGGCACCACTATCCATATCAAGAAGGTCATTTGGGTGATAAGTTTCAAAAGACTAAGTAGCATTATTCTAATTAAATATATTTGAACTTAAATAATAAATACCTAACATTCGAACGACGTTTATTAAATACATTTGAATGTAAATAGCTAACACGGGAAAGAATCTTTTCAATCAACAATCTTTTATTCTTAAATTTGAGAGAAACCTGTGGAAAATAGTAATGACTAAAGAAAATTGTAAAAAAAAAAAAAAAAAAAAAGGTGATTGTAATTTCTTTTTTAAAAGATTCATTTGTCTTGACCGACTTTACCTTATTTGTACGAGATAAGTTTAAAATCAAATCATAGCTAGTAATTAAGTAAAAATATGTATACAAAGACGTAAACAAAACTAATATTTACTGCACTATCTTAATGAGAGAGTAGCTGCGAAGATCTAAACATGAATCAATAACATAGTTTAAATAAAAAAAGAATTCATATGAAAAAAATTCAATAAATGACATCAGAAAAGTAACATAAAAATCAATCATTTCCATCCTCATCATCCATGTCATCTCCCTCATTATCATTGTTGAGTTTTGGCTTGATTTCCTGCTGAAAATGTATTTTTTGGGGCTTGGCTTGACTGTTGCTTGACCCTGGCTTGACGCTGGCTCGACTGTGGCTCGACCCTGGCTCAAGCTAAGGTTGGCTCGACCCTCCGCTCGACAGTCCGCTCGAGCGAACTCATCCAGAGAGTTCCGCTCGACCTCCGCTCGACAGTCCGCTCGAGCGAACTCTTCCCGAGAGTTCCGCTCGACTTCCGCTCGACTGTCCGCTCGAGCGAATTCTTCCAGAGAGTTCCGCTCGACCTCCGCTCGACTGTCCGCTCGAGCGAATAATGCAACCCTAACGTGCGCTCGACAGTTCGCTCGACGTCCGCTCGAGCGAATGTTCTGAATCAGCGCCTCAGCTATAAATACATCATTTTCTCTTCATTTTGAAGAGCCCTTCAGCAGCCAACTTAGAGAGAGTTTTGAGAATCCTTTTGTATACAATCCTAAGAGTCCATTGGGTGTATTGGAGCTTTAGGATTAAGGATTTTTTGTGTTCAATACTCTTGTACTCCATCTTTTGTTTATAGTGAATTTGTTGAAACATAGCCCGACAGTAGACGTAGGCTCACATTGAGCTGAACCACTTAAATCTTGGTGTTTCTTGTGTGCTTGCTGTTTATTTTGTTGCTTCCGCTATTATTTACTTCAACTTAGTCTTTGTTTGTTCGGTCCATTCCCAACAAACTGGTATCAGAGCATTAAGCTCTTTGCAAAATCTTGAGGAATGGCTATGGCAAAGTTTGAAGTGGAGAAATTCGACGGTCAAAACAGCTTTAGCTTATGGCGCATCAAGATGAAGGCTTTGTTACGACAACAAGGCTTGTCGAAAGTTTTGGAAGGGAAGGTATCCGAGGATTCTCTTGCACCGTCAAGAGAAGAAGATGAGAAGGCACATAGTGTCATTTTGTTGTCACTATCAGATGGAGTTTTGAGGGAGGTTGCTGATGAGGAGACCGCTTCCGGTCTTTGGTCCAAGCTTGAGAGCTTGTATATGAAGAAGTCGCTCACCAACCGTTTGTATTTGAAGCAGCGACTATACACTCTCAAGATGAGGGAAGGTACTCCTATTTCCGATCATCTAGATGAATTTAATAAAACTATTATGGATCTAAGGAATATTGATATTAAGCTTGATGATGAGGATCAAGCATTAATTTTGTTGTGTTCGTTGCCGGTATCATTTGAAAGTTTTGTGAACTCGATGTTGTATGGTAGAGATACCATCTCCTTGGTAGATGTAAAATCTGCTTTGAATACTAAGGAGTTGAGAACAAAATTGGGCGTACAAGGCACGAACAATCAAGCCAATGGTTTGTTTGTGAAATATTCCTCTGGTGGTAGATCTAATGGAAGATGTTCGGATTATGGTGGGAGTAGTTCCAGTAGTAGCTCTAAATTTAACAAGAAAAATGTTAAATGTCACTACTGTCATAGATTTGGTCATTACAAGAATGAGTGTCCCAGATTGAAGGAGGAAAGTAAAAGTTCCTCCAATGTTGTTAGTGTTGAACCGTCTAACAACTCTGATATTGTCCTAGCAGTCAGCGGCTCTAGTGGTCACTTTGGTAACAAGTGGGTCATGGATTCAGCTTGTACATTCCATATGTGTTCCAGGATAGATTGGTTCACTACCTATGAATCAATCAACGGTGATTCCGTTTTGGTTGGAAATGATATGGCTTGTGATATTGTTGGGATTTGTTCAGTTGAGATTAAGATGTATGATGGAACCGTTAGAACATTGTCTAACGTTCGGCATATTCCATCTTTGAAGAAAAATCTTATATCTTTGGGCATTCTTGATTCCTTTGGTTACCAGTATTCAGCTGGAGGTGGAGTCATTCGAGTCTACAAGGGCTCTTCGGTGGTAATGACAGGGAAGAAGACAGATGGTCTTTATTTTCTTCAGGGCAGTACAGTGATTGGTGGAGCATCTTCAGATGTTCCAGATTCAGGTATTACTCATTTGTGGCGCATGTGATTGTGCCATATTGGTGAATGAGTATGGTCATGTATGAGTAGGCAATTTTTTGCTTTGTGTTTGTACTCATATTTGTTGATGACCATTTGAGGAAGAGTCTGGATTTGTTTATCTCTGTTTTGTGATGTGTTTGATGTGTTCAAGCATTTGTGAAGGCTAGTGATCGACAGACAAGAAGGTAGAGCGTTGTTCATACCATACAGTTGGGTCCACTCCACAGAAATGGAGTAGTTGAATGGAATGAGTCGGACTCTTGTGTGAGAGCCCGTAGTATGCTTTTGGATTTGCCAGGCTTGTCTACAGATTTGGGTGAAGCGGTCAACACAGCTTGTTATTGGGTGAACCTTCTCTTCTTTACAATTTGTTTTTCAGTTGTTGTTTCCACAGGAAAGGAGAGCATGGTTATAGCAAGAAGGTGGAGTTGCTGGGAGAGCTTCACAACAGAGTGCAGGTGGTACTCTAGATCATACTATTGAACTTAAGTATGATTTTGATTTTGGCATTGGCGTACAGTGAGAGCAAGTCTACAGTTTCATCTGGTAGATAGAGGAGACAGTTTAGTCACCTTTGGGATATGCTCATGCAAACTTTGAGGTGTTCTTACTTTGGCAGAGAATATTTGTTGTTAGCCTCCGTGTGTATTCAGAAGCCGTTGTTCAAGTAAGCAGTCTGTTCAGTGGTGCGTTGCCTTTTGTGTGAAGAGGTTGATTCTTCATTAGGACCAAGCTTGTGATTTGGTCAAATTGTCTATGGTGTTGAAGACTTTTGGGTGGAAATTGAGTTCTTCAAGGATAGACGTTGTGTTCGGGTTTGGTGATTCCCCTTTGGTGATTTGTTGGTGGGAATCGATTATTTGGTTAAAGGTTTTTTGTTAAGGCTTGACGGAATTCAAGCCAAGGTGGAGATTTGTTGAGTTTTGGCTTGATTTCCTGCTGAAAATGTATGTTTTGGGGCTTGGCTTGACTGTTGCTTGACCCTGGCTTGACGCTGGCTCGACCGTGGCTCGACCCTGGCTCAAGCTAAGGTTGGCTCGACCCTCCGCTCGACAGTCCGCTCGAGCGAACTCATCCAGAGAGTTCCGCTCGACCTCCGCTCGACAGTCCGCTCGAGCGAACTCTTCCCGAGAGTTCCGCTCGACTTCCACTCGACTGTCCGCTCGAGCGAATTCTTCCAGAGAGTTCCGCTCGACCTCCGCTCGACTGTCCGCTCGAGCGAATAATGCAACCCTAACGTGCGCTCGACAGTTCGCTCGACATCCGCTCGAGCGAATGTTCTGAATCAGTGCCTCAGCTATAAATACATCATTTTCTCTTCATTTTGAAGAGCCCTTCAGCAGCCAACTTAGAGAGAGTTTTGAGAATCCTTTTGTATACAATCCTAAGAGTCTATTGGGTGTATTGGGGCTTTAGGATTAAGGATTTTTGTGATCAATACTCTTGTACTCCATCTTTGTTCATAGTGAAATTTGTTGAAACCGACCCCGACAGTGGACGTAGGCTCACATTGAGCTGAACCACTTAAATCTTGGTGTTCTTTGTGTGCTTGTTGTTTCTTTTGTTGCTTCCGCTATTATTTGCTTCAACTTAGCCTTTGTTTGTTCAGTCCATTCCCAACAATCATGATCATCATCCTCTTCCACTTCTTCATCTTCATTGTGATCCTCTGCATCGACGTCATTCCTATTTTCTTCTCTCTCATTATGAATGGTACCTACAAAATAATATGCATACATTCAATAAGAAATTCATAAACACATTTATATCATAGAAAATAATCCATAACAGCATTAAAGATGAAAAATTAATTAAAGGCAGTGTTTTCTCTCAATTATGTTGCAGAACATAAAAATCACCTGTTTGATTTGGTGTGAGAAATTTCTGAAGTTCATTTGGAGATATTCCTTCAAGAGGATTTCTCCCTTCAATCTACATACAACATTCAATCATGATATCAAAGATAAATGTATAAAATTACTTATAATAAATAAAACAAGCTAGTTCATATGAAACAATTTTTTTAAGAAGTAACCTGTGCTTGAATGTAGCCAGAAAACATGTTTTTGAACATAGTTAACTCGTTCTGCATCATGTCCATCATTGATTGCATCTTGGCAATTTGGCTAACGTCATTGGATGTTGATGTAGATGTTGAATGCGTGCTGCACCCCTTTTTTGTGGTTTGCCCAAAACCTAAACCACGCACTCGCCCATGACATTCTGGGCCCATGACCTTGGAATAAATATCATCAGTAGACCAAGTCATGGTCCCTCCAATACCTCCTAGTCTGGAGGTGGGGTCATGGGGAAGGAGCTCCTCCATTTCAGTCTACAAAAAAACATAAAGAGAATACACGAATATGCTTATTAAGGTACTTCATAAGATGAAAAAGAAAGAGTAAATGCATAAATCAAACATACCACTATTTTTTTAGTTTCATTGTTCAAATGTGTGCCATCCTTACGTTTGTGGGTATTTACAAATAATTGTGCTCGACTTGGCAAGGCTCCGGTCTTTTTTTCCTGTAAAATAATTGAAGAGTTAAAGTATATATAGGAAAGTAGATCAAAAAACACATGGAAAAAAAATACCAAATGAATACTAAAGACATAAATTAAATTGCATACCCACTCAGTAGCAAATCGAGCATAGCTTTTGGAGCCTGTACTATGAACCAACTTTTGCTTTCCACGACATTCCTTGTTTTTTTCAGATTTGGCCTACATTAATCCCAATGTTTGTGACATCATTTTTGTGAGTATTACTTATAACATATTTCAAAACCTTATAAGAAAATATTAAATGTTACCTTCCATTTTTCATCAAACCAAGTTGTTGCTAAATCTGCCAATTGGCTCAAGTTAACCTTATTGGGATCTGCTCTTGCCACAACTGTTGCAGGAGAGGTATCATTTTCTTTAAGCAACATCTTCTTCAACTCGTGCTTATAATCTTTCCATTTCTTCCCCATATCCCTTTCTATAAACGAGTGGAACCCCTCAAGCTTATCATTGGGAACCATAAATTTAGACTACATTCAATACCAAATGTCAACAATATTAGTGTCATGTAAAGCAGTTTTCAAAGATTAAATAGATTATAATTAAGAGTGTTATAATCTTAATTGAATACCTTGATAATGTCCCACATTGTATCCTTAAAATGTTGAGGCACCAACCTCCAATCTGAGAAATTAATTGGTGCCAATTGGCGATCCCTCACCAATTTTCCAGCAAACCTTCTCACCTTTGAAGATTTTAAATTCATGGGATGACACATAACATTGAGATCCATCTCAATTAATTCATCTTTCGGCAAGTGCCATATATCATTGATGGAGTTTAATATCCGTTGCTTTTTGTTGCCATTAATATCTGCATATGAATTTGTACAACATATTGTAAGTTCTCTAATATTATTAATAGGATTGACAAAGTTAAATTTACCAATGGTGGTGACATGGCGATCTTTAGGGTCAATGTAGTCATTTCTATCCTCTATATGCAAGTGTCCCTCTTCTTGAGCAGAGGAGGATGGTGGCGGCCCTTCTTGTGTGAAAGTGGATGGCTGGCATTCTTCATGTGTGGGTGCAGGTGACTGTGTTGAGGGCTCAATGGAAGATGATGTATGTTCTGCACTCTGTGTGAATGTAGCATGTCCATGTGCAAATCTAGGTGATTGTGAGGCATGCTCATCAATGGGAGGTAATGCAGGTTGAGCGAATGTAGATGGTTGCTCTTTTCCCCTCTGATGGGGAAAATGTTGTGTTGATAAGGATGGTAAAGCAATGGATGAATTGCTGATCAAAGATGATTTTATAGTCTTTGTCTTCTTTTTTGGTGCCATTTTACCTGCCCAAAAAATTAATGTGTTAAAGATACAAAAAAAAAAAAAGGCAGTAAACATACAAAAAATAAAAATAAAAATATCGTTTTTGCAATTCAATACTTCAAATGCAAACTTAGTGACAAAAAATATACCGGTTAATACATTAGTTTGAGTGCTACAAGTTTGAATTCCCATTTTTAATGATCAAGTGAGATCGATTGTTATTCCTTCTATGTCATTCCGAACCCACGCAACATCATCAGTGGCTACATCAATAGTATCATCAATTCTGGGGTTATTGCGCTCATTGAGTATGTATTCGTCTTCGTCATCTGTCATTTCATCTTCACCGATGTCATATGTATCTCTTGGTTTTGTCTTAACAACAACAACCCAATTTGGTTCTCTTTCATTAGCAACATAAAATACTTGAGAAACTTGCGAGGACAATACGAACGGATCATCAGTAATCCGTTCCCCAGTATGTATTAGACGCGAGAAATTCACAAGGCTAAAACCAAAATTGTCCTCCTTGTAACCTCTACCTCCAGGAATATCTGCCCACTCACACTTAAATAGTATGTATCGAGATCCATCATAATACTGCACCTCAATTAAGCGTGTTAGTACGCCGTACCAAGTAGATCCATCTTCTGTGCATACACTAACCCCACTATTTTGAGTTGTCCTCCCATTTTCATGATTTTTCGTGCGAAACTTGGTGCCATTTACAACAATTCGCTTAAATTCTCTTGCTATCTGTACAAGCCCTTTAGAATGTAATTCAATTTTTTGACCTAACTCATTTCTTCGAGTATCATCCATATTCACAACCTGAGAATTGATTTTCCACAAAATCCATAAGAGTTAGTATAACGAACTAAATGTAATGTGACTTATATGTATGTGTGATGTACTAGTAGATAACGATGTAGAACTTACATAGTCTCGAAACCATTCACAAAATTCGTCTCGATGCTTCTTTTGTAGATTGTATTCCGATAATTCATTTTGGTTGGATGTATTCCTTAGCATTTCCATATGAATCCTATATACTTACATGGTATTAGAAATGAATCTTGTAATTCCACCAACATAATTAAAAAATAATTTGTGTAGTACATATTAAGAATTTAATAGTGGAATACTCACTTGCGAAATGGAATAAAATCATTGACATTGAAGAGGATATATCGATGCGCTTGAGTCAATGACTTCATATCAAGATGAATATCAACAACCTCCCCCCTAGAATCATCAGGGTTTCTAGATGGTCTATTAAATACTGTTTGTGCCGATTCCAAATAATGAGAACAAAACGTCAACAATTCCTCCAATAAGTACCCTTCGGAAATGGAGCCTTCTGGTGCAGCTTTGTTACGAACATGAAATTTAAGTCGATGTAAATACCTAACATGATAACAAATATAATGTCATTTTCAAAGAAATTGTGCCATAGTTGTGTATAAATCATTAATATTAGATATACTAATTATAACATACCTCTCTACAGGATACATCCATCGATAATGAACTGGCCCACCAAGCTTACATTCAGCAACTAAATGCACAGTCAAATGCACCATAATCGTGAAGAATCCGGGTGGAAAGATCATCTCCAATTGGCACAGTATGTAAGGTATTTTAGACTCTAAATGATCTAGATCTTCTACTCGCAATGTTTTAGAACAAATTCCTCTAAAGAATGCAGATAACTCTATTAATGGTTCCGCAACCTTCTTGGATATGGACTTGCGCAATGCAATTGGTAGCAGTTGCTGCATTAGTATATGACCATCATGACTCTTCATACCCTCTATAGTATGTTTTCGAAGTTTAACACAACGTGAAACGTTTGAGGCGTAACCATCTGGCATCTTTACATTTTTAATAATCCTTAATAAATCATCTTTCTCCACATTACTCATTGTGAAAGAAGCTGGAGGTATATATGCCTTGTTAGAAGCTTTGGGAATAGGGTGAAGTTCTGGTCGCAAACCCATCTCTTTCAAGTCCAGGCGTGCCTGCAAATTATCTTTTGATTTATTATCAATGTTCAACAATGTGCCAACTATATTATCAACAACGTTCTTCTCTATGTGCATTACATCAAGATTGTGTCGTAACAAATTTCCTTTCCAATATGGTAAGTTAAAGAAAATACTACGCTTCTTCCTTATGGATTGCATGCCAAGATCGTGTTCACTTGTCCTTTTTCTTTTCTGCATGTTAGCAACATGTTCAACATTCTCTAATTGTCTCATAATGTCATCTCCACTTGGCACAATAGGCGGATGATTAATTTCTTTTGTACCATCAAATGCACTAGCTTGCTTTCTCCACCTGTGATTCATTGGTAAGAATCTTCTATGTCCCATATATGAAATTTTTTTTCCATGTTTTAACCACTTAGACCACGTATTATTCATACAACAAGGACACGCAAAATGACCTTTCGTACTCCATCCAGACAAATCACCATATGCAGGAAAGTCATTGATTGTCCACATCAAGGCTGCACGCATCGTAAACATTCTTTTGGAGCAGGCATCGTAGGTCGATGATCCGACCTCCCATAATTCCTTCAGTTCTTCTATTAAAGGCTCGAGGTACACATCTATTTTCATAGAGGGTGAAGATGGACCTGGAATTATCAATGATAACATGAAAGTCGATCGTTTCATGCACATCCAAGGAGGCAAATTATAAGGTATGAGCATAACTGGCCAAGTACTGTGAGAAATGCTCATGTTACCAAAAGTATTAAATCCATCCGCTGCTAATCCAAGTCTGACATTGCGTGGATCAGATGCAAAATCATTGTGTTGTGAGTCAAACGTCTTCCAAGCTATCCCATCAGCAGGATGTCGTAATACCCCATCATCTGTTCGACCATCAGCATGCCACTTCATGTGTGAAGCAGTTTTCGATGACATAAAAAGTCTTTGCAATCTTGACTTCAAAGGAAACCAAAGCAAAATCTTTGCTGGGCTTCTTTTATTCCTTCCATCCATATTAGTATTTTGCTTCCATTTTGAAGTTTGGCAAAACATACATATTTCTCTATTTTCATTATTCTTCCAAAACAACATACAACCGTTGGGACATATTGGGATTTTTACGCATTCAAGCCCTAAGTCACTCATGTACTTTTTAGCCTCATATGTATTCTTAGGTAATGATGCTCCCGATGGAAGTAACTCATTTAGAAATTCAAGAAGCTCTGCAAAGATATTGTTACTCCATCCGCCTAAACATTTCATATTCCACAAATGTACAATAGCACTAAACCTGCTATGTTTTGTACACCCTTCATATAATGGCTCATCAGCATCTTTCAACATGTTATAAAACTTTTGAACACCCTCATTAGGACCTTGAGAATTTTCATCTACCACTTCAGCTTCCACACCCATTTCAAGCCCACCTCCAACCACTCCAGGTACAAACATAGGAAAAACATCTTGCAACATTGAATGCATCTCACTAGGACCTTCTTGGCTTTGCTCATCATTGACGGGGGTATTAGTACCAACATTAGGCATAGAATCTACCTTCTCACCATGAGCGTACCAAATTGTGTAACCCTGACAAATTCCATAATAAATCAAGTGGTCGTGCACCATATCGACCTTGAAATACTTAGACAAGCAACACTTTTTACATGGCCAACAGATTAGCCCATCAATACCCATGTTGTTACTTGCAAACTTTAAAAACTCATTAACACCATCAACATATGCTTTCGTATTTCGACGCATTGTCATCCAACTCTTGTCCATATTGCTATTGAGTTAAATGATAGTGTAGTTGGGAAGCTAAGAAATAGAGTTAGATAAGGATTTAGATGGACCTGTTAAGAAAAAAGAAATTGAATTGGAATTGACAAAATTATTAACTGCAACTAATCTAGCTAGAAGACCTACAATATATATATTATTTGTATCAAAGGGAATTAATGCAAATGAATCGTTGCATCTCAGGGAAAGTGTGCGCATCACAAATCAACAAGGAATTGGTGGATATATATATAGCTAAAGTTTATGTAACTCCATGATCATGATTATTTATTTTCTCTATGCATGTATTGTTGTTCTATATTTGCAAGTTGCAGATGTTGTGAGATAGGTTAGAGTTATGTTGCTTAATAGCTTCATTTTCTTGGTATCCAGGTAGTCAAGTTTGTACTTGCTTTGCTAGGCTTGTGGTTGAAATATTTATCAAGACTTTGCCAAAATTTCAGATGTAAAAAATTTTAATTTATTGCTGCATTATATATACACACTGAGATGGAAATCTCTGTGTGTTTGTAATTCTTGGTTCTGTTTGTGTTTGAATGGATCTATAAAATTGATGTAATTTTATTGGGTAACTACTGTTCTACGGCAATTTCTAGGGTGCTGCTGGTATCTTTCATGCTCTAGGCAGTATGCACTACTTATGTTTTCTTTTTTTTTTTCGCCCCGGCCGGGGCGGGTGGGGTTTGTTTTGGGGAATGGATGGATTATTGTTGGACCGTTTGACCTACGATGTATCTTTTTCTAGTGCACATAGTGGCTCTTGTTGGTTTAATAATAACTACAGGTAATTGTTGACCTACGATGAAGGTAGCTTGTTGGACTGTTTGACCTATAATATATCATTTTTTTAAGCATAATCCTGTATTCATTTCACTAATTGTTCCCGTTACAATCTTTTTCAATATATCATTTTCTAGTGCACAAGATAGTGGCTCTTGTTAGTTTAGTAAGAAGGATAGGTAATTTTGGGCACGTACGTGTTGGAATGAAGGTATATATCGCGTAGCTTAAAGAATTGGTAAAGTAGGTAATTAAAACATGGATTAGTCAGCCAGATGATGCATGCCAGCGTACCGATAGTGTTTGGGTGTTCACACTTATTAACATATTATATTATTATTTATTATTATTTTTTATCTATTTTTTTGTTATTATTTAATATTCTATTATTACTTTTCACTTACTTTTTACTACTGTTAATTATTTTTTACATCTATTTAATATTTTATTATTACTTTTTATCTATTTTTTCATATCCAACTTTTCTAAACTGCATTAATTAAAGTCTATACCTATAAATGATAGATGACTGCACCAAACATTAATTCCGTAGTACTAACATGATATCAATGGCCATTTAGCGATAATTTTTAGTTTGTTGGTTGCCATTAAATTAGTTGGAAGGTTCTCCTCTTATGCGTTCTGATTGAGAACAATAGGTAATTGTAAAAATATAGAAAACCAACCAAATATAAGCTAAATAAATTCTATTAATCAAGTTCATAAAAATGGTGAGTTATTAATAAATAAGAACTAAACGATCAATGAATCAAAGAAAAAAAAATTAATCCAATAAACTAATCAAAATAAAAGAATCAAAAATAAATTCTACGTATGTAAATTAGTCTAACAATGAATAAATTATCAATGGAGAATGAAGCGGTTTTGAAATTCACAAATTGTCATCATCAACCTTAATGAAAAATTTAGCTAGACATGTTAATAAAAATAAACTCTAAATTTTGAATGTAAATAAACATAAATGTTTTGGCTTAAACATGTTCATGAAGCTAAATATTAAAATCTGAACATAAATAATTTAAAAGAAACTAAAGAAAAATAAAAATTATACTACTTACAGAACGTAAATATATGCATGCCAAAAGCACTGTAGGTAGATTTCTTCGATCTCTTTGTTAATCTGTCCACTCCTAGGCCGCAGATTAGAGCTTGTTCTACAGTGGAATATATAGAACTGATATTTATAGTGCACTTGTGAATTCCATTCGGTATTGTATCTCCCCTCTCTTATTTTTTTTAAACCATACGTACGTTAGCCTTTACTATCCTGATGCGATATTTCAGCAACTTGTTTATTTTTTTCCGTCAAATGGGTTAACCATCATGATTCATGTCTATCTTCATCCCTTTTTCATGCAATGTCCAACGTCTCTCTCTCTCTACTTTTTATTTTTATTTTATTTTTTATTTCTATTTTTTATCTTCACTTTATCCTAATTTTGCATTTTTTTTAACGTGAATGGTAAATCCACTTCTAAATATTTTTTGTTTTTCTCCTGTTCTTCTTTCTTGCTTTCTTTCTTTTTTTAATTAATTATTTATTATTTTTTCATCTTTACTTTTACATTTCCCATATTTTACGCCAACAGAGAATTTTTACTTCTTTTCATTATCTACCCTTTTAAGATTTATCTCTTATCTTACTAGTATTTTTAATACAAATCTATCTTTCCACACACATCAACGTTGTATTAACCTTATAATTCTTCTCTAACTTCAATTCTTTCATTAAAATAAAATTTAAGATTAAGTGAAAAAATAAATATTTCAAGATTGGATTAACATTATATAATTGTGATAATTTGACCATTATCTTAAATTTAAGATTATATAAGTAGTAAAGTTAGGAAAAAATTTGACTACTATATATCAACATGCATAGCGTTTATCAGGTCATAAGTTTTGTTTTTTAATTTGTAAAAATACCAAATTTAATTGAAAAATCCATTCTCATCCCATAAATATTGAGTCTCATTCAATAAAAGACACCTATCCCACGTCTCTTGAACCCAATCTCTCACAATTTCCAAATCCAATCTCAACATCTCATTATAACTCATGTTTCCTTATTGATTGTCCATGTATACTCTTTTATTTTAAATTCCTTATTCCAGCTAGCTCACCTTGAATAGGCTTTTGGGTACAATTATTTTATTGTTTTGGATTAAGTGGGAATAGGCTATAGCTTTTAAATTTGAGAAAAAATGGAAAAAATAAGATTTTTTTACTTACATTTATGTAAATGCCTATAAATATATATTTAATTATAGGTATGAAAACAAAACGTCAATAAATGACTATTTTTCCGACATTTGTATACACGTTAGTAATCTACATGCCGCTAAATCCTTTCTACTTTACTGACATTTATGTAAACGCCGACAAATGCATATTTTAATTACCGGCATAAAATTGAAACGTCAATAAATTTCTATTTTTTGGCATATCAATAAGCGCCTATAATATAAACGCCACTAAATCCTCTATACTTTACTGACGTTTATGCAAACGCCGCGAATTGAATGTTTAATTACCGGCGTAAAATTGAAATGACGATAAATTTCTATTTTCTCGACATATTTATATGTGCGCCACTAATATAATCGCTGTTAAATCCTCTCTACTCTTACCGACGTTTATGCAAACTCCGGCAAATGTATATTTAATTACTGGCATAAAATGAAACGTCGATAAAAGCCTATTATTCCGACATTTCTATAACCGCCGGTACCATATACGCCACTAAATCATCTCTAATGTACCGACGTTTATGCAAACGCCGATAAATATAAATTCATTACCGGCATATAGGCATATGCGCCAATAATTAGTGGCCCATAAACGATGTGTCGGTAAATCACTATTGTTACTGGCATTTATATAAATGCCAGTAATATAAATGCCGGCAAATGACCCCTTTTTTTGTAGTGTAGCGAAAGTAATAGATGATATATCCATGACCCAAGTGTAAGGAGAAAGTAAACATGACCATCTGATCAGGAGAAGAAAGAGCCATGCATATTGATCATGTAGAGGATCCAGATATGATGATAATGATGAGATGAGAGATTCCACATTGATAGCGTTGGACTCTTCGAAAAGGCAGCTGTTTGGCGCAAATATGGTAGGAAAATGTGAGTATTCGTCGGATTGGGATAATATTATTTTGCCTATAATTTTGGTTACGACTATCAAAATCACTCATATAATCGCAATTCAGAAAGCTTTTCTCGGCGTGCATGTCATAGTCACAATGCTATGCTTAATGGTCCCCACTTTGACCTTTAAATCAAGTACCCTTTTTCCTTCCGAATCATCAAAGTTATTTTTCTTTTTATGAAAATGTTTTATCTTTCATTTTTAAAGATGATTTTGTTTCAATTTGGACCATATTTTATTGTAAGATTCTTATTTTATTATATAATTTATTTTTTATGTAATAATTAAGATTTTACCTTTTTTGAGTCAGCTCTTGGGTTTTAGAATGAGTTTTCAAATTTTACCAATAAATCTTACTCTTAGGGTTTCTTTCTGTTTTACATTTTTTCTCAATCACCGTCTCTAATTTTTATTGATTAACTAGCAACCAAAATAGTTATTATTTTCATGAGTATTCATCGGATTGGGATAATATTATTTTGCCTATAACTTTGGTTACGAATATCAAAATCACTCATATAATCCCAATTCGGAAAGCTTTTCTCGGCGTGCATGTCATAGTCACAATGCTATGCTTAGTGGTCCCCACTTTGACCTTTAAATCAAGTACCCTTTTTCCTTCCGAATCATCAAAGTTATTTTTCTTTTTATGAAAATGTTTTATCTTTCATTTTTAAAGATGATTTTGTTTCAATTTGGACCATATTTTATTGTAAGATTCTTATTTTATTATATAATTTATTTTTTATGTAATAATTAAGATTTTACCTTTTTTGAGTCAGCTCTTGGGTTTTAGAATGAGTTTTCAAATTTTACCAATAAATCTTACTCTTAGGGTTTCTTTCTGTTTTACATTTTTTCTCAATCACTGTCTCTAATTTTTATTGATTAACTAGCAACCAAAATAGTTATTATTTTCATGAGTATTCATCGGATTGGGATAATATTATTTTGCCTATAACTTTGGTTACGAATATCAAAATCACTCATATAATCCCAATTTGGAAAGCTTTTCTCGGCGTGCATGTCATAGTCACAATGCTATGCTTAGTGGTCCCCACTTTGACCTTTAAATCAAGTACCCTTTTTCCTTCCGAATCATCAAAGTTATTTTTCTTTTTATGAAAATGTTTTATCTTTCATTTTTAAAGATGATTTTGTTTCAATTTGGACCATATTTTATTGTAAGATTCTTATTTTATTATATAATTTATTTTTTATGTAATAATTAAGATTTTACCTTTTTTGAGTCAGCTCTTGGGTTTTAGAATGAGTTTTCAAATTTTACCAATAAATCTTACTCTTAGGGTTTCTTTCTGTTTTACATTTTTTCTCAATCACTGTCTCTAATTTTTATTGATTAACTAGCAACCAAAATAGTTATTATTTTCATGAGTATTCATCGGATTGGGATAATATTATTTTGCCTATAACTTTGGTTACGAATATCAAAATCACTCATATAATCCCAATTTGGAAAGCTTTTCTCGGCGTGCATGTCATAGTCACAATGCTATGCTTAGTGGTCCCCACTTTGACCTTTAAATCAAGTACCCTTTTTCCTTCCGAATCATCAAAGTTATTTTTCTTTTTATGAAAATGTTTTATCTTTCATTTTTAAAGATGATTTTGTTTCAATTTGGACCATATTTTATTGTAAGATTCTTATTTTATTATATAATTTATTTTTTATGTAATAATTAAGATTTTACCTTTTTTGAGTCAGCTCTTGGGTTTTAGAATGAGTTTTCAAATTTTACCAATAAATCTTACTCTTAGGGTTTCTTTCTGTTTTACATTTTTTCTCAATCACTGTCTCTAATTTTTATTGATTAACTAGCAACCAAAATAGTTATTATTTTCATGAGTATTCATCGGATTGGGATAATATTATTTTGCCTATAACTTTGGTTACGAATATCAAAATCACTCATATAATCCCAATTTGGAAAGCTTTTCTCGGCGTGCATGTCATAGTCACAATGCTATGCTTAGTGGTCCCCACTTTGACCTTTAAATCAAGTACCCTTTTTCCTTCCGAATCATCAAAGTTATTTTTCTTTTTATGAAAATGTTTTATCTTTCATTTTTAAAGATGATTTTGTTTCAATTTGGACCATATTTTATTGTAAGATTCTTATTTTATTATATAATTTATTTTTTATGTAATAATTAAGATTTTACCTTTTTTGAGTCAGCTCTTGGGTTTTAGAATGAGTTTTCAAATTTTACCAATAAATCTTACTCTTAGGGTTTCTTTCTGTTTTACATTTTTTCTCAATCACTGTCTCTAATTTTTATTGATTAACTAGCAACCAAAATAGTTATTATTTTCATGAGTATTCATCGGATTGGGATAATATTATTTTGCCTATAACTTTGGTTACGAATATCAAAATCACTCATATAATCCCAATTTGGAAAGCTTTTCTCGGCGTGCATGTCATAGTCACAATGCTATGCTTAGTGGTCCCCACTTTGACCTTTAAATCAAGTACCCTTTTTCCTTCCGAATCATCAAAGTTATTTTTCTTTTTATGAAAATGTTTTATCTTTCATTTTTAAAGATGATTTTGTTTCAATTTGGACCATATTTTATTGTAAGATTCTTATTTTATTATATAATTTATTTTTTATGTAATAATTAAGATTTTACCTTTTTTGAGTCAGCTCTTGGGTTTTAGAATGAGTTTTCAAATTTTACCAATAAATCTTACTCTTAGGGTTTCTTTCTGTTTTACATTTTTTCTCAATCACTGTCTCTAATTTTTATTGATTAACTAGCAACCAAAATAGTTATTATTTTCATGAGTATTCATCGGATTGGGATAATATTATTTTGCCTATAACTTTGGTTACGAATATCAAAATCACTCATATAATCCCAATTTGGAAAGCTTTTCTCGGCGTGCATGTCATAGTCACAATGCTATGCTTAGTGGTCCCCACTTTGACCTTTAAATCAAGTACCCTTTTTCCTTCCGAATCATCAAAGTTATTTTTCTTTTTATGAAAATGTTTTATCTTTCATTTTTAAAGATGATTTTGTTTCAATTTGGACCATATTTTATTGTAAGATTCTTATTTTATTATATAATTTATTTTTTATGTAATAATTAAGATTTTACCTTTTTTGAGTCAGCTCTTGGGTTTTAGAATGAGTTTTCAAATTTTACCAATAAATCTTACTCTTAGGGTTTCTTTCTGTTTTACATTTTTTCTCAATCACTGTCTCTAATTTTTATTGATTAACTAGCAACCAAAATAGTTATTATTTTCATGAGTATTCATCGGATTGGGATAATATTATTTTGCCTATAACTTTGGTTACGAATATCAAAATCACTCATATAATCCCAATTTGGAAAGCTTTTCTCGGCGTGCATGTCATAGTCACAATGCTATGCTTAGTGGTCCCCACTTTGACCTTTAAATCAAGTACCCTTTTTCCTTCCGAATCATCAAAGTTATTTTTCTTTTTATGAAAATGTTTTATCTTTCATTTTTAAAGATGATTTTGTTTCAATTTGGACCATATTTTATTGTAAGATTCTTATTTTATTATATAATTTATTTTTTATGTAATAATTAAGATTTTACCTTTTTTGAGTCAGCTCTTGGGTTTTAGAATGAGTTTTCAAATTTTACCAATAAATCTTACTCTTAGGGTTTCTTTCTGTTTTACATTTTTTCTCAATCACTGTCTCTAATTTTTATTGATTAACTAGCAACCAAAATAGTTATTATTTTCATGAGTATTCATCGGATTGGGATAATATTATTTTGCCTATAACTTTGGTTACGAATATCAAAATCACTCATATAATCCCAATTTGGAAAGCTTTTCTCGGCGTGCATGTCATAGTCACAATGCTATGCTTAGTGGTCCCCACTTTGACCTTTAAATCAAGTACCCTTTTTCCTTCCGAATCATCAAAGTTATTTTTCTTTTTATGAAAATGTTTTATCTTTCATTTTTAAAGATGATTTTGTTTCAATTTGGACCATATTTTATTGTAAGATTCTTATTTTATTATATAATTTATTTTTTATGTAATAATTAAGATTTTACCTTTTTTGAGTCAGCTCTTGGGTTTTAGAATGAGTTTTCAAATTTTACCAATAAATCTTACTCTTAGGGTTTCTTTCTGTTTTACATTTTTTCTCAATCACTGTCTCTAATTTTTATTGATTAACTAGCAACCAAAATAGTTATTATTTTCATGAGTATTCATCGGATTGGGATAATATTATTTTGCCTATAACTTTGGTTACGAATATCAAAATCACTCATATAATCCCAATTTGGAAAGCTTTTCTCGGCGTGCATGTCATAGTCACAATGCTATGCTTAGTGGTCCCCACTTTGACCTTTAAATCAAGTACCCTTTTTCCTTCCGAATCATCAAAGTTATTTTTCTTTTTATGAAAATGTTTTATCTTTCATTTTTAAAGATGATTTTGTTTCAATTTGGACCATATTTTATTGTAAGATTCTTATTTTATTATATAATTTATTTTTTATGTAATAATTAAGATTTTACCTTTTTTGAGTCAGCTCTTGGGTTTTAGAATGAGTTTTCAAATTTTACCAATAAATCTTACTCTTAGGGTTTCTTTCTGTTTTACATTTTTTCTCAATCACTGTCTCTAATTTTTATTGATTAACTAGCAACCAAAATAGTTATTATTTTCATGAGTATTCATCGGATTGGGATAATATTATTTTGCGCCGAACCTTTCGAAAAATAATATATAGCGCTGTAAGTATTTTCCAAACTTGTTTTAGATTTAAATGTATTATTGCCTTTACAATAATTATTTGTGATCTGGTTGGTTATTCCGGACTGAGTCCGAGGAGTCGGGGGTCGGTTGGAATTGAGAAATGAGTTGTTTGTTTGATTGTTATCGATGTTTGGAATATGTTGGTGCATTTGTATAATTTTATTTGCATTACATTGTGCATGCATATGCATGTGTTATTTATTGAAAACTGGGTTTTCGAGTGAGATATGGTTTTATTGGTAAACGTGAACGTGTGGATTGACTGGTTGGATTCAGAGGCACGTGTAGGGATGGTGGTCAGCAGGGATGGTGGTAGAGTCCCGCCTGCGATTCCCGCCTACGTTGCACGCGTAGGGATGGTGGTGAGCAGGGATGGTGGTAGAGTCCCGCCTGCGACTCCCGCCTACAGTGCTCTGATGGTTTGGTTAATGGGCCATTTTCTGGGAAAATGGCGAGACTGGTTTTTGGGCCATTATCTGGGATAATGGCGAGGATTGAATTAAAGGATATGTTTTTGGGTCAAATGGGATTTTGGCGTGTGTGGAAAAATGTGATTTATGGGACATGTGCATTGGGCATACTACATACATATTGTTTTGGTTGTAATATGTTTTTATTTTACGTTGTTTGGATTATACTTACCTGCGGCACCATTTTTGGTACCGTAGATTTTGGTGCAGATGTAGAGGAGGAGGAGGCTGACCCCGAGGAGGCGGCTCCGCCGGAGGAGTAGTTGGGATGGCTTTTATATTTTATATTGGTTGTTGTTTGTATTGGTATGTATTTGTATTTGAGATGTTGAACATGTAATATTTATTTACGCTTGTTTTAAGCTGGTTTTGTAATTAAACAAAATTCTGGGCTTTTCTATCCGCTGCGTGTTTTTATTTGAACACATTCTGCATGTGCACACACTTTTGGCACTTGGTGATGGGATGTGTGACCGTGTTGTCATCATCCCGACGTCTCGATTTCCACGTGGCTGTACGTGGGAGTTGGGGGCGTCACAGGTGGTATCAGAGCAGTTCGGCTCTGGGTAAAACCACATGTCCCATTGGAGCGGTACCAGAAAGTTTTTAAAGATGTGTTTTAAAGAGTTTGAAGTTTTGTTTGTTGTTTTTAATTGAGTTAACTTGATTTTAATTATTTTATGTATTTGCTTGTTTTATTGTATGCTTTATGTTTTATCGCTTTTTGGTTTTGTTTTTATGTGTTTGTTTCGTTCGATATTTAAACGGGGTCAAAGGTTGCGTTATGGCAGGAAGATGGTAAGACCACGAAGGCCTTTTGGGGAACCTCAGGATGATTTACCGAGAGGCGATGGAAATTTCGCCATGGCTCGAGCGTTAAACCGTTTGACGGAATATTTGCAGCAAAGCGAACAAAGTAGAGAGGCGCAAACTGGTGAGATAAGCCGATTGACTGAATATCTACAGCGAGGGGAACAAAGTAGAGCGGTGCAAGCTGGATGCACCTATGAGCGCTTCTTAGCGCACAGAACCCCTGCTTTTACTAGAGAAGAGGATCCACTTCGAGCTGGAAAGTGGATCAGGGACTTAGAAAAGACATTTGAAGTCTGTGGTTGCACGGAGGCGCAACAAGTACTCTATGCAAGTTATTTGTTACAAGGTACTGCTTCCGACTAGTGGGAGACAAAAAGAGAAATGCTAGTGATGGAGTTGGGTTCCTTTGCCGCTATGACTTGGGAGCGGTTTAAAAAGGAATTTAATGATCGTTTCTTTCCCGCATCTGTGAGGCGGCAAAAAGCTAGAGAATTTTCTAGCTTGGTCCAAGGAAGTATGACCGTGGATTAGTATGCCCGAAAATTTGTAGAGCTTGGGCGATTTGCTCCTCATCTTATCGCCACGGAGGAGATGTAAGCCGAGCGCTTCCAAGAGGGTCTACGACCCGAGATACGCAGGATGGTGGTTTGCCTCCGGATTACTGTTTTCCAAGAATTAGTTGATTTGGCCACTCTTGCAGAGCGTGAGGTTAGTTTGAGCGTGGGCTCCCCTCCAGGTCAGAAGAGGCTTAATGTTGATGGTGAAGGAAGCAGTTCTGGATCACCACAAAAGTTTATACAGAGGACAGGAATCCGATCGATGACAACCTCTGGTGTGCGTATGGGAGGCCGAATTCCGGTTTGTGGCAGATGTAATAGAGCTCACGGAGGCGAGTGTCGTTTGGGTAGGAACCAATGTTTCGAATGCGGTCAGATGGGGCTGTTGCCCAGATGACTAACACAAGAGGGGGGTGAATTGAGTTGTATTTAAAAAATAACAATTATAAATCAAATATACAATATAAAATATAAACAAAATATGAAACAATAATAAATATAAAGAGTAAGGGTAAGAGAGAAGCAAACTCAGTATGTTAACGAGGTTCGGCCGCACTGCCTACGTCCTCGCCTCAAGCTACCCCTTGAGGATCCCCAAATTCACTATTCAACCTCCTTCAGGTGGAGATAGAAAACTATTACACCTTTGAACAACACCGCTACAAAGGATCCGTGTAGAACACCCTCTACACTTACAATCACCTTACACGTGGTGATTCAACTATTCCTTGTGTAGAACACTTTCTACACGCACAAGGGTTATACACACCCTTTTACTGATACAAGAGTTGATAGTGGGTAGGTTATCAGAAAACACTCCTCAATGAGTGAAATAAGAACAATACAAGCACAAACTATATCTCTCAAAATGAATAAGAGTTAAGGCTCAATGCTTAGAGAAGAGAGAATGAAAGCTTTGAATGAATGTGAATGTGAAGCTCTCAAATGATCTATTTATAGGCATATGAGACTTCATATTCAAATTTAAAAAGATTCACATGTCAAAGATATCATCATTCATTTTTCAAAAATTTCAAATCTAATCTTTTTACTTTTTGCATATGACAAAAGGAGCACACTTTACTTTTCAAAAATTTCAAACCTAATTTTTTACTTTTTGCATATGACAAAAGGAGCACACTTTACTTTTCAAAAAATTCAAACCTAATCTTTTACTTTTTGCATATGACAAAAGAAGCACACTTTACTTTTCAAATTTTTCAAACAAAACATCTTCCTTTTGCATAAGTCAAGAAAAGTATCAATCACTTTTGAAAATATTCAAATAAAACATGCACATGTGAAAGATGACAATCAATCATCTTTAATATTTTGAAATTTCAAACCTTTAATCATGGCATGCACATGTGAAAGATGACAATCAATTATCTTTCAAAATTTTCAAATTTAATTTTCAAAATATTCATGCACATGTGGAAAATGTATTTTAATGCTTTATGATAAAATATTAATTTTGAGCCTTAATCCTAATTTTGAATTTTAAGAGATTTACAACATTACTCTATGATTTTAATATGAATTTGTTTCCTTCTTGCTCATGCTTTGTTCTTTGATGTGCTTGATTCCATCGTGTGGACAACTTGAGTTTGAAACTCCTTTATTCTTTGAATTCATTTGTTATCATCAAAATCCATGTGTAGATTTATAATTACATGAAACTTGAAACCTTGGGTTCAACAATCTCCCCCTTTTTGATGATGACAAATACTTGATAGAACTTGAAACTTGTATTAATACTTAAGCTCCCCCTGAGAATGTACGTTAGTTTTTCAAGAAAAAGTATAAATATAATTCCAAGCATATATAACAAGTTTACAAGCATATATAACAAGTTTAGTAATTTAAACAATATTAATGTTCTAGTCTAAAACTTCTCCCCCTTTTGGCATCATTAAAAAGGATCGGCAGCAAGTAAATTAACCGAAAAAAAACGATGCGTTTAATAGATACTGTAGATAGTTGAAAAAGGAGTCGTCCATGACTCGACAAATGCTGCAAAGCCTCGAGGCCTAACTCTATGAATTTAGTGCGGCTGAAGATTTAAACAATCGCCTGAAGTTGTTGACAAACGGGATTAAACGCTCTGAGTTTCTATAAAAAAGTGATCATTTTCACCTATCGGAAAAAAAAATATCGCTTCTTGACCTGAGTTCTATTTTTCCATAACGATAGAATGGCCGAACAATTCTCTTCCACTAATGTTCCAGACTTGAATCAGGAACCCTTGACGCATCAACCATCAATCTTCTCTCCTGAGGCCGTCAATACCATGATAGGAGCAGAGAATCGTTTTTCTAGTATGACTGATTCTGAGATTATTGCAGAATCAAGAATGCTCAGTAGTCAATATGCTGCATCTGTTACGATCATGTCTCGGAGGTTAATGGCGAGGATGAGTGAGATTGATCATCTTAACATGCAAATATCTGAGTTACGACAGAAGCTTGCTAATAAGGATAGAGAGAATAAAAGGCTAAAGCAAGAAAACCAAGAGTTGAAAAAATTTGCAGATTGGTATGCTCATGATCTGCAACCACGAATAGAGGAGCTGGAACGAGAAAAGGTTCAGATACAAGGTCAACATCGGCAGATAACAGCAGAGATTCATCGTTTACTAGAAAATAGGGACAGTCTACTGTTAATCTCGCTGGCTTAGTAAGAAAACTTTTGACAATGTGTGTCCAGCATATCTTGTATTTCTTTTGACTAAATAAGATTTGAAGAGATAATGGTTTGTCTTATTCTTTATGCTATCTCTATAAAATCAGTCTTAAAGTTCATCCGATTTGTATCAAATCTTATTCTCATCTTTATAACTCATCTGCATTCCTTCAACATTCTCGCTTTAAGTTTTCAATTCCTTTCTCAATGGCTCATTCTTCTAACATTCCTCTAGATCCATCCATGAGGTATTTTACATCTCAACCTCCTGTCCTTTCTGCAGCTGCCATTGGTGCCATGTTGCAGCAAGAAAATAATAGTTTGGCTAATAAGTCAGACTCCGATGCTATCTACGACTTGGTGAGTCTCAGAACTCGCTACTCATCCTCTATTGTTGCTTTTTCCCAGCGGATTCAAGCTAAAAACCGTGAGGTTGAAAAGCTTAAGGAACAAATTGTTGTACTTCAACGAATTGTTCAAGAGTCTCACATAAGGGAAGGAATCCTTCGGCAGAAGAATAAAAAGTTGAAATCTCTATTGGATTCTTCATTCCGCTTACCAGTTCCCATGAATAGGGATGACATGATATTATATGAAGAGAATGAGCGTCTCAAACATGAGGCTAAGAGCCTCAAGTTTATGTAAAATTATTTAAAAAAATATCTCTATATTTTTATGAACTCTGATCTATCTTTTAAGAGATATTCATAATATGCATCATACATATTTCTCTTCTAATCATACAAAATATATCTTCTGGTAAAGGTTTTGTAAATATATCTGCTAACTGATCGTGTGTGTTTGTGAACTCTAATACTATATTGCCTTTCTGCACATGATCTCGAAGAAAATGATATCTTATTTCAATATGTTTAGTTCTAGAATGTTGTATTGGGTTCTTTGAAAGATTTATAGCACTTGTATTATCACATTTGATTGAAATATGATTATACATGAGTTTAAAATCTTCAATTTGTTACTTCATGTAAAGAACTTGAGCACAACAACTACCCGCAGCAACATATTCTGCCTCAGCAGTAGATAGTGCAACAGAATTTTGTTTTTTACTAAACCAGGAAACTAGTGCATGTCCTAAGAAATGTCATGCTCCACTAGTGCTTTTTCGATCTATTTTACAACCAGCATAATCTGCATCTGTGTAGCTGATTAGATCGAAAGATGTGTGTTTAGGGTACCATAACCCTAGGTTAATTGTACCACTAAGATATCTAAGAATGCGCTTAACTGCAATTAAATGAGATTCTTTTGGAGATGATTGAAAGCGTGCACATAAGCACACACTAAACATAATATCAGGTCTACTGGCTGTCAAATATAATAAGCTTCCAATCATACCTCGATATACCTTCGAGTCAACCGGCTTACCGGATTCATCTTTATCAAGTTTAGTAGATGGGCTCATTGGTGTTCCAGTTTCCTTAGCACCTTCCATCCCAAACTTCTTCAGCAATTCCTTAATATATTTTGATTGATTGATGAATGTCCCACTTTTTACTTGCTTAATTTGCAATCCGAGAAAGAATGTAAGTTCTCCCATCATGCTCATTTCAAATTCATCCTGCATAGTCTTAGCAAAAACTTGACACATATTTTCATTAGTAGCACCGAATATTATATCATCAACATAAATCTGAACCAAAAGAATATCATCATTTTCGTATTTAATGAAAAGAGTTGTGTCGATTTTTCCTCTTGAGAAACCTTTTTTAATCAAGAAACCACTGAGTCTCTCGTACCACGCTCTAGGAGCTTGTTTGAGTCCATATAGTGCTTTTGTGAGTTTGAAAACATGATTTGGAGAAATATGATTTTCAAAACCTGGAGGTTGCTCAACATATACCTCTTCATTTATAAAACCATTTAAGAAAGCACTTTTAACATCCATTTGAAAAAGTTTGAAATCTTTATAACAAGCATATGCAAGTAGCATTCGAATAGCTTCTAATCTTGCGACTGGTGCATATGTCTCATCATAATCAATTCCTTCTTCTTGATTGTAACCTTGGGCTACAAGTCGAGCCTTATTTCTAGTAATGACTCCGGACTCATCTTTCTTGTTTCTAAAAACCCATTTTGTTCCAATAATAGTATGATTTTTGGGTTTAGGAACAAGTGTCCAAACATCATTTCTTTCAAATTGATTAAGCTCTTCTTGCATAGCTAGAATCCAAGATTCATCAAGAAGTGCTTCATCAATATTTTTAGGTTCAATCTGAGATAAAAAAGCAGTATGATTGCAAATATTTCTAAGAGATGATCGAGTGCTTACACCTTGTGAAGGTTCTCCCAGAATTTGTTCCACTGGATGATCTTTCACAAATTTCCACTGTTTGGTTGCATCTCGTATTAAATTTTGATGATCTTTCCTGATGTCTCCATGTTGGACTTCCTCTATTGTGTTCTCTTTGTTGAGATTGAGACTTTCTGTATTATTTATACCTCCTGTTTCTTCATCAATGGATTTCTTGGAGAGTAGAGAATTAGATTCATCAAATACTACATGCATAGATTCTTGTACAGTTAAAGTCTTTTTATTGAATACTCTATAAGCTTTACTATTTGTAGAATACCCGAGAAAAATACCTTCATCCGATTTTGCATCAAATTTGCCTAAATTATCCCTGTCATTCAAAATAAAACATTTGCATCCAAATACATGAAAGTAACCAATGTTGGGCTTTTTCTCATTCCAAAGCTCATAGGGGGTTTTATCTAATTTAGACCTTAACATAACTCTATTTATAACATAACATGCAGTACTTACCGCTTCGGCCCAAAAATAACTAGGCAAGTTGTTCTCATTAAGCATTGTTCTTGCCATCTCTTGAAGAGATCTATTTTTCCTCTCTACTACCCCATTTTGTTGAGGAGTTCGAGGAGCAGAAAAATTATGCACAAAACCATTTTCATCACAAAATGTTTCAATATTTTTATTAACAAACTCTTTTCCCCTATCACTTCGGATACTTGAAATAGTATAGCCCTTTTCATTTTGAATTCTCTTGCATAACTTGGTAAAAGCATTATGTGCCTCATCTTTATGAGCAAGAAAGATGACCCAAGTATATCTAGAGAAATCATCAACAATAACAAAAGCATAATATTTTCCTCCTAGACTTGCAACTCTATTTGGTCCAAAAAGATCCATGTGTATCAGTTGCAGTGGTCTAGTAGTGGAAATATATTTCTTGGTTTTAAAAGAAGTTTTTGTTTGTTTACCAAATTGGCATGCATCACAAATTTTGTCTTTAAGAAAATTTGCCTTTGGTAAACCTCTCACAAGATCATTTTTTGAAAGTTTGGAAATAAGTTCCATGTTGGCATGACCTAGTCTTCTATGCCATAACCAATTAGTTTCATTTTGTACTGAAAAACAAATAGCATCTTGTGAGGTAATTTCTTCAAAATCGATTGTATAAACATTATTACTTCTAAAGGCAGTAAAACAAATGTTATAATCATGATCATTCAAAATAATGCACTTATCCATTTTGAAAGTAACTGTAAATCCTTTATCACATAATTGACTTATACTCAAAAGATTATGTTTTAGACCTTCAACAAGTAGAACATCTTCAATTATGAGAGAAGATTTATTACCAATTTTACCTATTCCCACGATCTTCCCTTTCGAGTTGTCTCCAAATGTCACGTGTCCTTCTTCTTTAGATCTAAGATCAAAGAACTTAGTCTTGTCTCCCGTCATGTGTCTTGAACATCCACTATCTAAAAACCATTTGTTTTTGCTTGTAGAGGACTTCATGCATACCTATAAAAACAATTAAAATGATTTTTCTTGGTACCCAAGTTCTTTGGGTCCTTTATTTATTAGTATTAGAAGAAACAAGATTTTTAGGTACCCATATGGCCCTAATAGTCATTGTATGTTTTCTTCTAATAGGACAAGTATGATAATTATGACCATTTCTATTACAAAAATTACAAATAGCATGTGACATATATGAAAATCTTGAATGATTATAATAGTATCCTTTTTTGACAAACTTATTATGAAAAGAATTTTGAATATTAGACTTTGATGTAGAAGGATTATCAAAGAAGTTTTTATAAGGTTTGAACTTTTGTTTTGGCATATATCCCAAGCCTGCCTTGTCAAAAACACATCTTTGACTACCAAGAAGTTTTTCAAAATTTCTTTTTCCATTCGTAAAGTTTTCAACAATATTTTCTAAATCAGTTTTCTTTTTCTTCAACTCAAGATTTTCGTCTTTCAAAACAATATTTTCTTTTCTTAAAATATCAATTTCGTTTGTTAAAGAAGAATTTTTCTTTTTCAAAGCAGTATATTTGATACCCAATTTTTCAAATTCTTCATATACCTCTTCTAAAACATTTTGCAATTCTTCATATGAAGGATTTTCAATATTATCAAAATTTGTTACCTCAATATCATCTTTAGCCATAAGACAGAGATTTGCTGATTCTTCATTGCTTGCTTCACTATCTGAGCTACTTGAATCATCATCCCATGTAGCTTTCATTGCTTTCTTGCCTTTGTTTCGATCTTTCTTTAGCAGGGGACAATCTGGCTTGATATGACCAGGCTTATTGCATTTATAACAAATTAAAGTATCATTTTTACCTGAATCTTTCTTGGAAAACTTTTTGAATGATTTCCTCGGAGGAGTTTTATTTTTCTTTAAGAATCTCTGAATTCTTCTTGTTATCATCGCAACTTCTTCATCTTTATCGTCATTTTCCTCATCTTCATCACTTTCACTTTCATGAGGAACAGCTTTAAGTGCCAAGCTCTTCTTTGGCTTTCCTTCTTCTTCTCCTCTTTTCAATGTGTACTCATGGGTGATAAGTGACCCGATGAGTTCATTCACTTCGAGCTTCTTGAGGTCTCTAGCTTCAAGAATCGCTGTCACTTTTGATTCCCAACGTTTTGGTAGAGAGTTGAGAATTTTTCTTACCATTTCCACTTTGGAATAAACTTTACCAAGAGCTGTCAAACTGTTTATGATGTTAGTAAAACGAGTGTGCATGCTAGAAATAGATTCATCATCATTCATCTTAAACATTTCATATTCATGAGTAAGAATATAAATTTTTGATTCCTTAACTTGAGAAGTTCCTTCATAAGTAACTTCCAAGTTATCCCAAATTTCTTTTGCCGTAGCACAAGTCATTACTCTATTAAACTCATTACCATTGAGAGCATTATATAATAAATTCATAGCAGTTAAATTCAAAGTATAAAGTCTATCGTCTTCACGATCAAACTCTTCTTCTTCCTTTTTGACCTTTACTCCACCAACCACTTTTGTTGGAATATAAGGTCCATTTACAATGCATTTCCAGATCTCTCGACCTTGAGCCTGAAGGAATATTCTCATTCTAACTTTCCAGAATGAATAATTGTCTCCACAAAAGAGTGGAGGCCGACTGCTAGATTGACCTTCACCAAATGAAGCTGCAATGTTAGCCATAAGATCTTAACTCAAAAGATAGTTAATCTTATAACAGAGCTTTAGCTCTGATACCAATTGTTGCCCAGATGACTAACACAAGAGGGGGGGTGAATTGAGTTGTTTTTAAAAAAAATAACAATTATAAATCAAATATACAATATCAAATATAAACAAAATACGAAATAGCAATAAATATAAAGAGTAAGGGTAAGAGAGAATCAAACTCAGTATGTTAACGAGGTTCGGCCCCACTGCCTACGTCCTCGCCTCAAGCTACCCCTTGAGGATCCCCGAATTCACTATTCAACCTCCTTCAGGTGGAGGTAAAAACCTATTACACCTTTGAACAACACCGCTACAAAGGATCCGTGTAGAACACCCTCTACACTTGCAATCACCTTACACGTGGTGATTCAACGATTCCCTGTGTAGAACACTTTCTACACGCACAAGGGTTGTACACACCCTTTTACTGATACAAGAATTGATAGTGGGTAGAATATCAGAAAACACTCCTCAATGAGTGAAATAAGAACAATACAGCACAACCTATATCTCTCAAAATGAAAAAGGATTAAGGCTCAATGCTTAGAGAAGAGAGAATGAAAGCTTTGAATGAGAGTTGTATGCTCTTGGTGTTGTAAATGTGAAGCTCTCAAATGATCTATTTATAGGCATATGAGACTTCATATTCAAATTTAAAAAGATTCACATGTCAAAGACATCATCATTCATTTTTCAAAAATTTCAAATCTAATCTTTTTACTTTTTGCATATGACAAAAGGAGCACACTTTACTTTTCAAAAATTTCAAACCTAATTTTTTACTTTTTGCATATGACAAAAGGAGCACACTTTACTTTTCAAAAAATTCAAATCTAATCTTTTACTTTTTGCATATGACAAAAGGAGCACACTTTACTTTTCAAATTTTTCAAACAAAGACATCTTCCTTTTGCATAAGTCAAGAAAAGCATCAATCACTTTTGAAAATATTCAAATAAAACATGCACATGTGAAGGATGACAATCAATCATCTTTAATATTTTCAAATTTCAAACTTTTAATCATGTCATGCACATGTGAAAGATGACAATCAATTATCTTTCAAAATTTTCAAATTTAATTTTCAAAATCTTCATGCACATGTGGAAAATGTATTTTAATGCTTTATGATAAAATATTAATTTTGAGCCTTAATCCTAATTTCAAATTTTAAGAGATTTACAACATTACTCTATGATTTTAATGTGAACTTGTTTCCTTCTTGCTCATGCTTGGTTCTTTGATGTGCTTGATTCCATCGTATGGACAACTTGAGTTTGAAACTCCTTTATTCTTTGAATTTATTTGTTATCATCAAAATCAATGTGTAGATTTATAATCACATGAAACTTGAAACATTGGGTTCAACAGGGCCACTTTGCTCGCGAGTGCCCTAGTCGAGTTCAAGGAAACCGTGGAGGTTCACGTGGTGGTAGAACTGATCAGAGGCAAATAGTTCGGGCTCGAATGTACGCAGTGACTCTTGGTACCGTTGGACGCGGGGTTCCGGAGGCTCAGGATGCTGGAGTTATGGCAGGTATGGAACTAACCTAATATTTCTTGATAAATACCTTGTAGGGTTTTCTCTAGTATAATCTGAGTTGTATCGTGCTTGGCGCTGATGTTTGATCTCGCAAATTTCGAGGACGAAATTTATTTTAAGGGGGGAGGATGTGACACCCGTTTTTACGTGTATTTTCACTGAAGAAATATTTTAATTTAATTAATATAATAGTTCTTTCATTTTAAATAATTGGGTTTTAATTGGATTTTAATTGCTGTTGGATTTAAATTGCTGTTTAATTTATTTTAGCTTGTTTTTGGATTTAAAATTTAATAGTTAGTTTTCACTAGTTATTTAATATATTTTAGCTTTACGTTGTATTTAAAATGTTTTCTTGGTTTTATTGCTTTTAAACTTATTTTCGTTGGATCGGTTGTTGGACTCCAGAAGTGAGGATTGGACCTTATTTCTTTTCCTCCATCTTTTCTTTTCTTTTATCCCTTTTTCTTTTTTCTCTTTTCTTTCTTTTTCTTTCTTTTTCTTTCTTTTTTTTTTCTCTCCTTTCTCCCGCGTTTGGCCCTCTCCCCGTGCGATTTCTTCCTCTCTCTCTCCTCACCCACGCATCCAGCCTTCAACCGCCCAGACCTGCCGCCGTCGGCCAACGTGGCCGACATAGCCATTGGCGTTCGACTCCCCTCCGGCCGGCGCACCACCCCACCAATTTCCAGCCCCATCCGTGGTGCCGATCACCCCCTACAGCCCATCTAAGCCGCACGGCTTTTTGTCGTTTCCGGCGCCGTCGCTCCACGTCCGGTGACCAGCTCTTCACAGCTTCTTCCCCTACCTTTTTCCGACCTAACCCACCTATTTCCGGCCTCGATCCGTTGCCGGAGCAGCTCCCATGAGCTCAACTCCGATTTGGCCTTTTTTCGCTTCCACCGCCACCCACGGCCAAAGCTCACTTCCATTAGTTTTATAAACATCCCTAGGCCATTCCCTATCAATTTGGTGTCTTGGTTTGTCCCCATTCAAAAGTGGGTATTTTACAACCCACGGCCACAGTGCATTTGCACTGTTACGTTGCTTTCCATTCACCGTTTGCTGCGCGTCGATCCTTCGAAAAATAATATATAGCGCTGTAAGTATTTTCCAAACTTCGTTTTAGATTGAAATGTATTATTGCCTTTACAATAATTATTTGTGATCTAGTTGGTTATTCCGGACTGAGTCCGAGGAGTCGGGGGTCGGTTGGAATTGAGAAATGAGTTGTTTGTTTGATTGTTATCGATGTTTGGAATATGTTGGTGCATTTGTATAATTTTATTTGCATTGCATTGTGCACGCATATGCCATGTGTTATTTATTGAAAACTGGGTTTTCGAGTGAGATATGGTTTTATTGGTAAACGTGAACGTGTGGATTGACTGGTTGGATTCAGAGGCACGTGTAGGGATGGTGGTAAGCAGGGATGGTGGTAGAGTCCCGCCTGCGATTCCCGCCTACGGTGCACGCGTAGAGATGGTGGTGAGCATGGATGGTGGTAGAGTCCTGCCTGCGACTCCTGTCTACAGTGCTCTGATGGTTTGGTTAATGGGCCATTTTCTGGGAAAATGGCGAGACTAGTTTTTGGGCAATTATCTGGGATAATGGCGAGGATTGAATTAAAGGATATGTTTTTGGGTCAAATGGGATTTTGGCGTGTGTGGAAAAATGTGATTTATGGGACATGTGCATTGGGCATACTTCATACATATTGTTTTGGTTGTAATATGTTTTTATCTTGCATTGTTTGGATTATACTTACCTGCGGCACCATTTTTGATACCGTAGATTTTGGTGCAGATGTAGAGGAGGAGGAGGCTGAGCCCGGGAGGCAGCTCCGCCGGAGGAGTAGTTGGGATGGGTTTTATATTTTATATTGGTTGTTGTTTGTATTGGTATGTATTTGTATTTGAGATGTTGAACATGTAATATTTATTTACGCTTGTTTTAAGCTGGTTTTGTAATTAAACAAAATTCTAGTACTTAGTTATATGGCTTTTCTATCCGCTGCGTGTTTTTATTTGAACACATTCTGCATGTGTACACACTTTTGGCACTTGGCGATGGGATGTGTGACCGTGTTGTCATCATCCCGACGTCTCGATTTCCACGTGGCCGTACGTGGGAGTTGGCTTCACTGGAAGAGTGATCGAGGATCACTTTTGGATTGTGTTATATTTCCTCCTTTTATTTATTGTTTTGATTTGTATCATATTTATGTTGGTTAATTGTAATATTTTGATACGCTTGTTTTAAACTAGTTTGTATTTAAACAAAATTCTTGTACTTAGTTGAAAGACTTTTATTACCCGCTGCGCGCGTTACTTTTGTGTACACATGTTGCATTTACACACACTTGGCACTCGGCGATCGGATGCGTGACCCGTGTTGTTGTCATCCCGACGCCTCGATTTCTACGTGTCCGTACTTGGGAGTTGGGGTCGTCACACCCCATGCCATTTCTCCTTCTTCAATATCAACTTCTTCTACCTTTCCAATTTTGTTTCTAATCAAACCCTCATATGTATTCATTTCTTGCATTGAGAGGTAATCCATGTAAACAAATCCAAAATTGTGCCTCTGTAAGATGTATTTGGTGAATAGGTTGATTCCCTTCAACCTCCTTCCTTACAACCAATTGTTTGTCAAAAGACCAGGGTCCTTCTCAAATCACACGCTCCTTATCGTGGAGATCCTCAAACTCTACAAGTGTTAAGATTGAATTCAATTCATGAAATCTGATGTTCTTGACAGGTGTGACGCCCCCAAATTCCCACGTACGAACACGGGAAAAATAGAGACGTCCGGATGGTGACAACACGGGTCACCACCCTATCAACGAGTGCTAAGTGTGTGCAAGCGACAAATGTGCACGAAGAAACACGCAGCGGATAGCAAAGACATATAACTAAGTACCAGAATTTTTGTCTTAGCTTAATACAAACCAGTTCAAAACATACATAATAAAATATTACAAATACAAATTTCGATTCAAAGCCAGGTACAAAGCATAAACTCCAACTCAGTACTCCGGCGGAGCCGCATCCTCGGGCTCAGCCTCCTCCTCTCCTCGATCTCTGCATCAAAATCTACAGTACCAAAAATGGTGCCGCAGGTAAGTAAAATCCAAACACCACTAGATAAAAAAATATTATAACTCAAATAATATGCATGAAAGAATGCAACACACATGTCCCATAAAAACTACATTTTTCCACGCACGCAAAAAAAAATCCCATTTGGCCCAGAAACATTTTCCTTTAAAACCAGTCCTCGCCATTATCCCAGATAATGGCCCAAATCAATAAACCACCATTTTTCCAGAAAATGGATCACAAAGCCTCAACACATCCTCGTCATTTTCCCAGAAAATGGCCCATATCCGAAAACCATAAAACCAATCCAATTATGCATGCACCATGATCTCCCCTAGGGATCATCCGCAAACTCTGGCTCTGTGCCACACCGCAGGTAACGACTACGCGTGTGACACCTACACGAGTGATGCCCAGACTCGCGCCCAGCGTGTACCTGGCCAGGCCATCCTCTAGTCCCTGCCACTCTAGGGACCACGGAGTTGACACGACAGCGTTACCGTATTGTGTGATCCGGTCGTCGCCCAGCTACAACCCAGTGGATGTCACTCAGTTTTATCCGCTCCCGAGTGACCAGAGGAGCTCCACCGAGATAATAACTCATCCCGACTTGGGCTCGTGAGACACACGCACCCTAAAATCTATTTACACGTAAAAACCAATTTTTATTAAAATACACATGAATATGCATGCACAATGCCATGCAATTAAAATCACACAAATTAACCAACATATCCCAAACATCAATAACAATCAACAAACAACTTCTTCCTCAATTCCAACCGACCCCCGACTCCTCGGACTCAGTCCGGAATAACCAACCAGATCACAATAAATTATTATAAAGGCAATAATACATTTAAATCTAAAACAAAGTTTGAAAAATACTTACAGCGCTATAAGGTATTTTTCGAAAGCTCGCGGCGTTGCAAACGGCGGAGGAAAAGCAACGTAACAGTGTATTTTACACTGTGGCCGTGGGTAATAAATTACCCACTTTCGAACGGGGACAAACCAAGGTACGAAATTGATAGAAAATGACCTTGAGGTATTTATGAAGCTAAAGGAAGTGAGCTTTGGCCGTGGGTGGCGGTGGAAACGGCGGAGGAAGCGAAAAAAGCCCAAATCGGAGTTGAGCTCGTGGGAGCTGCTCCGGCAACGGATCGGGGCTGAAATTAGGTGGGTTAGGTCGGTAAGAGGTAGGGGAAGAAGCTCTAAAGAGATGGTGGCCGGAGGTGGTGAGACGGCGCCGTAAACGGTGAAAAACCGTGTGGCTTGGAGGAGCTCGTGGTGGCTAACGGTGGCTCGGATGGAGGTGAAACTTGGTGGAGATGTTCACCGGTGAGAGGGGAAGAAAACTGGGTGGATGGTGTAGGCCACGCCGCCGGTGAGCGGCGGTCCTGGGTGGAGAAAGAAACTGGCGACAGGGGAGAAAACAGGGCAGGTGCCGTGACTTCCAGGGGCTCGTGGCGGCTAACGGCTTGTCCGATGGCTCTAAAAATTGGTGGGGATGAACTCTGGTGGGAGGGGAAGAGAATGGCGGGGGTGGTGTATGACAGCTCCGCCGGACGGCGGAGAAACGGCCGGTCGAAGGAGCAGCGCCGGTAAGGGAAAAAAAGAAAAGCAGCGCATGGGAGAGAAGGAAACGGGGGTGAAAGAAGAAAGAAAAGAAAGAAAAGAAGAAAAAGAAGAAAAAGAAAAGGAAAAGGGAAAGGAAAGGAAATTAAGTCCAATCCTCACTTCCGGGATTCAAAAACTGTTCCGACGAAAACGATATTAAAAACATTAAACGACTAAAATAAATTAAACACAACATCAAATAAATTAAAAACCAATTAAAATACATTAATTTAAAATAAATAAACCAATATATTAATTAAATTAAAAACACTCATTCAGTGAAAATACACGTAAAAGCGGGTTATCACAACAGGCATCAAAATCCTCTTAATCATTTGTTTAAAAGCATCTCTATTATAACGGCGCGCCATCAACAATTGTGTAATCAGGCATTTTCCTCCATGGATAATTGCATCTTCCATTTTATGAATCTCCACTTGTTCCTATTCTGTAAGAGATTGTGACGCCCCCAAATCCCCACGTACGGATACGGGAAAATTCGAGACGTCCGGATGGTGACAACCCGGGTCGCCATCCTAACGACGAGTGTCGAGTGTGTGCAAGCGACAATTGTGCACGAAGAAATACGCAGCGGATAGCAAAGACATATACTAAGTACCAGAATTTTTTTTTTTAAATAAAATACAAAGCTGTTCAAAACATACATAATAAAATAATACCAATACAGATATTGTTTCAAAGCCAAAACCAAAACAAAAGCTCCAACTCAAAACTCAAGCGGAGCCGCATCCTCGGGCTCAGCCTCCTCCTCCTCCTCGATCTCTGCACCAAAATCTACGGTACCAAAAATGATGCCGTAGGTAAGTTATAGCCCAAACACCACTAGATAAAAACATATTAAACTCAAACGATATGCATGAATAAAAGCCAATGCACAAAACTCATAAACCATTTTTCCACGCACGCCAAAAACCCATTTGGCCCAAAAACATATCCTTTAAACAAAATCTCGCCATTATCCCCGATAACGGCCCAAAACATATCGTTTAAAACCAAGCCTCGCCATTATCCCTGATAATGGCCCAAATTAGTAAACCACCATTTTCCCAGAAAATGGATCAAAAAACCTCAACACATCCTCGCCATTTTTCCCGAAAATGGCCCGTATCCGAAAACCATTAGAGCACTGTAGGCGGGAATCACAGGCGGGACTCTACAACCATCCCTGCTCACCACCATCCCTACACGTGCCTCTAAATCAAACCAATCAATCCAATTATGCATGCACCATGATCTCCCCTAGGGATCATCCGCACACTCTGGCTCTGTGCCACACCGCAGGTAACGACTACGCATGTGACACCTACACGAGTGATGCCCAGACTCGCGCCCCGCGCGTACCTGGCCAGGCCATCCTCTAGTCCCCGCCACTCTAGGAACCACGGAGTCGACACGACAGCGTTACCGTATCATGCGATCCGGTTGTCGCCCAGCGACAACCCAGGGGATGTCACTCAGTATTATCCACTCCCGAGTGACCAGAGGAGCTCCACCGAGATATTAACCCATCCCGGCTTGGGCTCGTGATACGCACGCACCCGAAAATCCATTTACGCCAATAAAACAGGATTTTCTCAATTTAAATAAAATGCACATGCATGTACCTTGTAAATGCAATCTCAATGCACGACACAACCAACCAAGCATAAATCAACGAATCAGGCAACTCCATCCTCCATCCACCCGACCCCCGAACTCCTCGGACTCAGTCCGGAATCAGCAAACCAATCAAATAAATTATTGTAAGAGCAAAATATATTTAAATCTAAAAGTAGAGTTTGGAAAATACTTACAGCGCTATACGGTATTTTTAGAAGGTTCGGCGCGCGGGAAACGATGGGCGGAAAGCAACGTAACAGTGCAAATGCACTGTAGCCGTGGGTCGCAATATACCCACTTTTGAACGGGGACAAACCAAGACACCAAATTGATAGGGAATGGCCTTGAGATATTTATGAAACTAAAGGAAGTGAGTTTTGGCCGTGGGTGGTGGTGGAAACGGCGGTCGAAGGCCAAGAAGGGGCTGATCGGAGTTGAGCTCGTGCGAGCTGCTCCGGCAACGGATCAGGGCCGAAATTAGGTGGGTTAGGACGGCAAGAGGTAGGGAAAGAATCTGTGAAGAGATGGTGGCCGGAGGTGGTGCGACGGCGCCGGAATCGGCAAAAAGCCGTGCGGCTTAGATGTGCTTTTCCGGCCAAACGGCGGCACGGTTGGGGGAGATCTTTGGTGGGGTGGTGCGCCGGAGGGAGGGGAAGATTTCTGGGTGGGTGGTGTAGGCCATGCCGCCGGCAAGTGGCGGTTCTGGGCGGAGGAAGAAAAACGGCAACAGGGGAAAAACTGGGTTGGTGCCGCGACTTTGAGCGGCTCGTGGCGTATAACGGTGGCTCCGATGGTCCTGAAATTGGTGGGGTTGTAGTCTGCCGTGAGAGGAAGAGAATGGCGGGGGTGGTGTATGACACCTCCACCGGACGGCAGAGATATGGGCGGTCGAAGGAGGCTGCGCGGAAAGGAAAAACAGAGGAGAAAACTGGGCGGGGGCAGCAACTTTAGGCCGTGCGTGACGGCTAACGGTGGGTCCGATGCCTCTGAAAATTGGTGGGGATGTAGTCTGATGGAAGGGGAAGAGAATGGCGAGGGTGGTGTACGACACCTCCACCGGATGGCGGAGATACGGCCGGCCAAAGAGGGGTCGACGGAAAGGAAAAAAGAGAAGGGAGGGAGAGGGAGTTCGGCGCACGGGGGAAGAAACGGGGAAAAGGAAAAAAAAGAAAGAAAAAGAAGGAAAAGAAGAAGAAAGGAAAGGGAAAGAGGAAAAAGAAAAAAAGAGAAAAAGAAAAGAAGGGAAAAAGAAATGAAGTCCAAACTTCACTTCCGGGATCCAGAAACTGATCTGCCGAAAACGATATTAAAAACATAAACGACTAAAATAAATTAAACACCACACCAAATAAATAAATAAACACCATTTAAAATATTTTAAACACAACGTCAAGATAAAATATAATAAATAGCTAGTAAAAACCCAACTATTAAATTTTAAATAAAAAAACGAGCTAAAATAAATTATACAACAATTTTAAACTCAACAGCAAATAAAATCCAATTAAAATCCGATAATTTAAAATAAAAGCACTATAATATTAATTAAATTAAAACCACTCCTTCAGTGAAAATACACGTAAAAGCGGGTCATCACAGAGATAATCGCTTGTACAACTCCTCTAAATTTTTCTCCATCTCAAAGTATTAAGGTCTATAGATGGGACTGTAGACGAGCTACCTGTACAAAGATAGGGAGAAAACCTCTACGCAATAGAAACCGAGGGAGGAATACATGAAACTAGAATTAAGTGAATATTTTTTTCATTATATATATGGTTAATGAAATTAAGTCATCTTTTTAATATTTTATATATGGTTAATGAATATAGTCAATGGTGATCCTTTAGAGGAAAATTATATAATTAACTTATATAATTATTATATGAAATAATATATTATATATATAAAAAAATATTTAAATATATATAAACATTCAGTTGGTCTCGGTCCGGCCTAGTCCAAAAACGACACCTTGAGACCGATCAATAAGACTATCAGTCCGGTTCAGTTGGTTTTTTCAGTCCGGTCAGGTCCTCTTCAACCCTAGCGAAGGGAGTTAGAGTGTGTGGATGATCTATAGGGGAGACTATGGTGCATACCTTAATAAAATGGATGTTTTCAAAATAAAACATAATTTTTGGGTGTGTAATGTCTTGTGTGAAAGACTTGGTGCATACTTGAGTTCGGTTACTTGCAAAATGTCAAATATTATATTCTTCTATATCTTCTGTTTGCATAATTTTTCTTTTCCACGTGCATGTATTTTGAGTGTTAGACTTAGTTTTATTTACTGAGATTAAAATCTCACTATGATGTCCACACCTGCAATTTTGCTCTCCATAACTGTAGATTTTGATGCAAAAGATGAATACGAGTAAGGAGATCATGCTTTGCCTAAGGAGTAAAGATCGAGATTATATCTCCTAGATATTTAAGTGTTAATTTTTGGTTCTTTGTTATTCTTGGAAGATTTTAAAATTCTTTTGTCTATGGTTGGAAGACTTGTGGCTTATGGACACTAGGATAGTGATGTAATTTAAATTTCTCTGGACTCTTAGTTAGATTTTTATGACTGCTTTTTTGTTTCCCGCTGTGATATAACTGTACACATTATTTAATTATGTGAGCACGCACTTATCACAATGTGGAAGGGGCATATGACCCGAGCGGCCAATTAACATCTCGACGTCCCAACTCCTACCAAATCACAAGCGGGTGCTGCGGGCGTCACATTTAACATTAAATTTTATATATACTACTTAATTACTAGCAGTTTTTAATATTGTTAGATCCACGCATAGATTTTAAGATTGTTACTGCATGCACGCATAGAATATATATATTTCAGCTGAACGAGGGAGAATATCAATTAAGGAGATAAGGGGAGTCTTGAGTGGATAGACTTATCCTATTTTACTTTAAACACAAAAGTTGGCTGCATTTCATGTGATATTGACATATCTAGATGATGTGAAATCATAAAATGATTCCTTCTTTTTTTTTTTTTGTAATCCATACCAGCATATTTCATGCCATCCATATGAACTTCTGCCACGTGGAATACTTAGATTACCCTTAATTTTCCAATTTAACTCGATCGATATGTGATGTTGTCCCTGCTTCTAATTTTTAGAAAAGCGAATGAGTTCCTGTTGAAACAAAAACATTTCGCCGCATGACCTTATAAAAGCTAGCCAATATATAGCCTTGGTCCAATACATATCCCACAAACAGCCAAGAAGAAGAACTTATTCGCTGGCGATAGGGTCTGAAATTGAGAGATTGGTTCCTCAACCCACTTCGAGATATAAAGATACAAATAATAGTCGATCCTAAACGATTCCGACGTAGAAATGTCTATGATTGATGCTTGATATATGTAGAGGTCTTAGGTTAATTATAAATCTCAGATAGCTTCTGGATGCACATTAGAATTGAAAAGTAGTGGCATATCAACTAGTTTCAAAAGGCCGAGGATAAAAGATATTCGAGTACTACGTATAGCTTAAAGAGATGGATTACGGGGAAGCAGCTCCAAATTAAGTTGATATATGGCTGATGGTGATATATGCTCTGCACTAAAGCTAAGTGTACGTACTAAAAAGAAATATTCAATATTCCTTGATTGACGATGCAGTTTGTTCACACAAGAGTCCACATCTCTTTTGTAATGTACATCATGCATGCACAAGTGGAAGCATGACGTATGCACGCTAGCTAGCCATGCACAGATCATAGATTCGCCATGATCTAAAAGCCTAGCCCAGCTGTCTCGGATTAGGCCATTGAAGTGGCAGTGTCGCTGTTTGGGACAATATGAGTCGATATTAATTGATGATAGTATCTTTATGGCTTCGATCAAATGGCTAGCTATATATAGGCGTGCTCTATCTTCTCAAAGCTGCGCATCAAATTAAATCTCTCACATATATATATCTCTGGCAACTACTGCAAGGATTAGAACGTACCGCACTGCCCCCAGTCTTCGATCTCTTCAAATATGGCTTCAACTGGCGTCGTGAAAGCCGGATACTGGCATTGCCACAGTGCATTCCCGGTGTCCGACATAAAATCGGCCTCCCTTTTCACCGATCTTTTTGCCGCCTTTGCGGATGTCGACCCCACTTACCAAGTTACCTTTCCCACCCTATACAAGCACCAGTTTGAAACCTTCACCCGAACTGTGCAAATAGAAAACCCTGATGTTAAAACCCTTTTGTCCATCGGTGGTGGGGCCCCTGGCGTATCTTCGACCTTAGCTTCAATGGCTAGCATACAAGAAAACCGTAAAATATTCATAGGTTCCTCCATAACTCTAGCCAGGGCAAACAACTTCCATGGTCTTTGCCTCAGTTGGCAGTACCCATCCACGGCCGTGGAAATGACCAATCTTGAGTCGCTCCTCAAGGAATGGCGAGCTGCCGTGGAAATTGAGGCCGTGAAGACCACCAAGGTTCGGTTGCTTCTAACCGCAGAGGTATATCTCTCGCCGGATACCTGCTCGGCGCGCTATCCCTGTAGGGCTATTTCAAACAACTTGGACTGGATCCACGTATTGGCCTATAACTTCTATACCCCCGCCTCGTCACCCAACGAGACTGCACCCCCTGCACCTTTGAAAAACAAGAGAAACGTATCACTTTGCGTGGAAACAAGCATCGATACATGGATTACGGCAGGTGTGCATGCCAAAAAATTGGTCGTAGGGCTTCCCTTTTTCGGCTGGGCCTGGATTCTGAATAATCCATCGCAAAATGGTTTATTTGCACCAGCACATGGACTGGCCGTCGTACTGGGTAAATCTGTCGATGGATCCGTTCCTTTTGTCGCAGTCAAGAAATTCATAGGCTACCAAAACGCCACAACAGTGTTCGATGAGACGTACCTCACAAACTATTGCTATGCTGGTACTACGTGGATTGGGTACGATGATTTGAAAAGCATAATCTCGAAGGTTACATATTCACGTAAGGAAAAGGAACTGCTCGGTTACGCTGCATGGCACGTGGGCGCCGACGATAATTGGTCTCTTTCACAAACAGGTTAGCATATTATATATAAGAATTTAACAATATTTTTATATACCTTTCCAAGTTCCAACTCATGATGGTGACATCTACAAAATTTTCTTTCAAGTTTGTGATACTCGTACGAGAATATACAGTGATCTATCATAACGTCTTATATATATACTAAGTGAAAACTAAGTGCAATGCACGTTTGTTTAGTTTATATTTAATTTTTTTTGTTAAGAATTAATTTTTTATTAATAAGAATATAATCTTTTTTGTTAATTAAATAATAATGTAATGTTTATATAATTTATAAATAATGATACGCTGTGATATATTATAAAAGAAGAGCATTAATATAAGCTATAACATGGTCCTATATATAAACATCGCTCATAATTTTATAAAAGTTATTTGAGATAATTTGATTATACTATAACAATCCAGCATTTTCCTCATCTTGCATTGCTTTAATGGACGCATATTTGCCGGACACCCAAACATTTTTCTTAGTAATAAATAGATGATGTATACGCTGTATAACTATATAATGCTGTTAAAAATTAAGCATGGTACAATTATATGTGAAAAGACTAATTTCTTACATGATTTTTGAAAATATTGACTAAATTTAAAATTCACATAAAATTAATAATTTTTTTTAATGATACATCTTCCTTTTTTAATGATTCACTAATAGTTATTTTCATAATTATTAAATAAAAAAATTTTAAAAATAAAAATAATAAGATAGTAATTTTAATAAGTAGTAAGCTATCATTGTGGAAAGAGAGCGATAAGGATGACAGGGACAAGAGCTTCAGGATTGCGCTACGCATTATTTTGACGTTGAACGAGAAGAGCAGTAGCAGAAGAAGAAGAAAGAAGAAGAAGAAGAAGAACGTAAACAAGAGATAGACGTGATCTTCTGTTAAGATTCCAGTTATGAGGATTTCGCAGGCTGAGGCCAGTCAGCAAAAATGTTGCCTAGGATGTTACTATAATCGGCAAGGAGTGAGAGGTAATTCATCGCGTGGAGCATCACGGGGTGAACTCCACCATCGCGGACCAGCGATTTGGACGAGTCGACCTTTTGGATTGCTGATTCGAAGTCCGATAGCATTGCGCGTACCGACTCACCGAGACAGATAAGTGAGGTGATGGCTTGAGATCGGACGCTGGCAATTGATTCGAAAGAGAATATGGACTCAATCTCGAGCCAGTTTTCAGAGATCACGGTGTACGTGTCGAGCACCCGAAAAATTTTCTCTGGAGATTTCTTGCTTTTGGCGACGACTTCGGTAAAGCACGATTCTTTGATAGAGTCCGAGGAGACGAAGAGGTCGTTGCACAGTATTCTCTCACCAGTGAAGAGCGTCTTCATTACATTTTCACTGCCTCCATTTCCGTTAACTTTAACGGCATTTTCCAGTCCATCTGGTTGATTTGCGTTTAACGGATAAATTAAAAATCGTTAAAACAACAATTTCCGTTTCATAGCCACTTTTTATATATAGAAGATATATTCGTTAAATGTAATTAAGGCTGAAATATCTTTAATTGAGTCGTCTCGAACAATCCTTAAAGAAAGAAAGAAAGAAAGAAAGAAAAAAAAACTAGCTAGCTGCAATGTCAAATATTATAATTAAAGTTGTTTATTTTTGTTATTTAATGCAAATTTTGGGTTTTTTTTTTAACAAAGGGGTTGCGTTCCAATTTAAGTTTTTCATTTAAAGAACTGATTCGTCTTTCATTAAGCCATTAAGCTCTTGGCAATTAATCTAATTTGGTTGTATGCATGTCATGCATGCATGGCTTTCCTTTTACCTGAAAATTATTATTATTATTATTTTGTTCCATCTACCAACCTCATGTACACTTCTTATAAATTATTGTCTTTGCAGCTTTCAAGACATGGGATACTTGTGCTAATTAGTGATCATCAAGTCGGCTTGTATATTATATATATATACCAACAATAATCAGCAACATGAATGCCTGAAATCAGATATGGTACCGTGTGTTTGTATTCTCAACAATAAGGAAGATCGAGGATATGACCTTATTATGATCTATACGTTGTGTGTAATATACAATAATAGAAGCTTGTATTGTAAACATTAAGGCCGTCCCTATGAGCCGGCTCATGGTGCATGCAGCATGATGTGAGATACGTACTGAAAATAACGAACCAGCTACGAGTTTAACAGGTTTTTAGTTAAATATTGCTTGTTTAATTAATCCACCCAAATAGATTATTTTCATTTTCTAGGCAAATGTACATCATGATCAGGACATATCATCACCAAGATCAAAATACAAATTAAGCTTCAACGACATTAATATTACTGGCCTTGTTGTGCATTAATAAATACAAACATATATAGATATATATATATATATCTATATATAACCGAATATTGGCTCCATTAAGATGATGATAATATATATAAAGAGCTTCAACTTCAGGGAAGAGAATTGAAGCAGAGTTTTCCATTCCATAAGCATCCCATGTATGTCCAGCTGCATATATATATGCAATACCAGTAAGAATTATTAGTACATGCATGTCGGAAATCAATCGGACGAATTAATGAAATGGCGCTAGAAATCCAAATAGGAATAACAATAATAGTAATAAAAATAATAATGATTAACGCATGGTGCATGCGGCCAGTAGTAGTACTGCACTTACCATTGGACACCGACACCGCAGGAAAATATAAGTGGAAGGAATTCGAGACTGAGTACTAGTTAATCGGTCTGCTGCCATTCAGTAAATTTTGAATTTACAGTGGCAGAGTCACCAGGACTGAGAGTGGCAGAGGGAGGTTAGATGGAGCCATCAACATAGCCAAGGAGATGTTGACACTGCAGCAATGGCAGCACTTGACTACGCCAGAGGAGATAGTTTGAAGAGGATAACTTGATGGTCAGGAGGTGGACTGTGGTGTTGAAAGACAGGGTTTCAGAGGCCATTTGGATTGAGGGAGATGAATCCTAGAGGACTACTGATACCATGACAAGGTTCGAAAAACCACCGCATGTTTACTGGTGGTGCTGTGGTGCTCGTATTTCATTTATAGAATATTCTGAACAATATTACAGTAAGAGAATTTACATAGAAAGTCAACATATCCATCTATAGCTATTGTCTATAATCAAGGGATTGCCTAGAATCATGGGATTGGGTTTTGATTAGGGATACAGCATTATTGGTAGCATGATCTGAGGAGGATCTTGTGGATTCTTCTATAACCATAATAGAGCAATAATGCCATGTATGGATCCGTGGATGAGCTATCTATCTATCTATTTTCGAAAACACAGCCGCTTATAAATTTTAGTTACTGTGGAGTTGTGCTTTATAAAGAGGCAATATTGCATTGGCTCTTTATAAAGCATTCGTAGGACATGATAAACGACGTCCTTAGTCTCGCTTCCTTTCACACTCTGCTACTCAGTCAATGCTGGAAGACCTTGGGAAAATACATACCCATGAAGTTGGCATGGAAAGGCATTTAGGCCCAGTTGTATTTGGAAAGGATTTTAACTCCCTCTTATTTTATTATTATGATTTTTTTAAATTCTCATATAAAATATAATAAATAATTTAATTTTTTTAAATTTTAATTTAATTTTTTTATATTTTAAAATAATAATAATATTAAAAAATAATATTTTATTCAATTTTTACTTTTAATTTAAAACTATCTCATCTACCTCATCTACAGGAGATCATAAGAATATTAATAGTAAGCAAGTTGATCTTTAAACTACAAATTTGATAACTGTGCAATGGCTCATGTCGATCAATGATTATTTAGACTTTATTTCTTCCGGGAGAAATTTAAGCCGGCTCTCTTATTTCTTTACACATTAAATATTGTTGGGAGCTAGTTTTTTTTATTGTGTGATTAATGAGTGTTGCATGAACATATATATACATATACACATCGCTTTCACATGGGACTTGGGTAGTAGCTAGCTAGTACTGTTGAAGCCGATTTTAATATTCACACTACTTCTTGTTGTCGATCGGACATGTACCATTAATTTGCAGTTGGTCATGTCAAACCTAGCGAGCTAGAAGCGGCCGGTTGGACTGACTGAGTTTGCATCTAGAACCTCGCCATAATGCCAAAATTAGAACTTATCAAAGAAAACTCCGTGTTGGGGTTTCCAACCCATGCCGGCCCCTGCATCTATATATGTGGACTGAGGTTCGATCGAGCTGCTTTGCTGGATGCATGCATGGCCATTACATGTGGGAGAAGATTCATTAGTTGTGACAACTGACAATTATGAAGGACCTTTTCGTGATTTACAAGTAGCGGATTGACCGGCTAATTAGATATATCTAAGGGCAATGCAAAAGAGCTTAATAATTATGAAGCACGTTCGTGATTTACTTTGTATATTTCAATTAAGAACATTATATTAAAGGCCTGCGGGGTGCTACGACTAGATAATTAGTTTGCTAGCTCACTATAAGAAAATTGGATTTTTGTGACCAATTTATTGTAACGAAAAGACTATTTCAAGTTACCAGACTATACCTTCCTTAAAGTTTTTGGGACTGCATGTTGGTCTCATCTCAGGCCATATAACTGTCACAAATTTGATCTCTATTCAACTCAATGTCTTTTTCTTGGCTATAGTGAATCTCGCAAGGGTTACCGCTGCCTACATACTCCTACTAGGCGAGTATATTATTCTCGGGATGTGATCTTTGATGAAAAATTATTTCCCTATTCTACTCAGTCAAGCATCGTCCTGCCTTCTTCCAAGCCCAGCTCAACTTTTCTTCCATCTATTCTAGGCCCAATATCACGTCCCAATATTCCTCCACCCATTTCCACCCCAACCCCTTCTAACTCTCCAAACAATATCTCGCCTAGCCTTTCTACTGAATCCGCTCCGTCTCGGCCCAATATTTCTCTTAGCCCATCTACTGAATCTGCTTCTAGCCCTAGCACATCGTCTTCTTCCTCCCATCTCTGTCCAATGCTCTTCCTGATCCTCCTTCAGCTTCTGGACCCATAATCACCAGGTCCAAAACCAACTCCCTTCAACCTCGCAAATTCCAGGACAACTGCATCCTTTGGCCTCCACCTCGCAACTTTATCACCATAAACTCCTGTATTCCTGAGACACCCACCTCTTACACTGAAGCTTCTAAGCATCAGGAATGGCGTACTGCCGTGTCCGATGAATTTCACGCTCTCCTTCAGACCAAAACATGGACTCTAGTTCCCTCCTCTGGAATTAACAATTTGGTTGGATGCAGGTGGTTTTTTCGAACCAAGCATCGCTTTGATGGTTATGTTGAGCGTCGTAAAGCCTATTTGGTGGCCAAGGGCTTTCACTAGCAAGAAAGGGTAGATTACTCTGAAACCTTCGGCCCAGTTGTCAAGTCTACTACCATTAGAACAATTCTTTCTGTTGCTGTAACCGAAGGTTGGGGACTTTGCCAACTTGATATCGACAATGCTTTTTCTCCATGGGGACCTTCAAGAGCAAGTTTATATGGCCCAACCTATTGGTTTCATCAACCCAGATTATCCTTCTCATGTATTTCGCTTGAACAAGGCCATCTATGGCCTCAAACAAGCGCCACGGGCATGGTTCCATAAGCTAAGTTCTCGACTCCTTGAACTTGATTTCACTTCGTCCCTTGCTGATCCTTCTTTATTCATCTACAATAATTCTTCTCTCACCTTATTCTTCCTTGTATATGTCGACAACATCATCCTAACGGGTTCAAGTTCGCAAGCCATTAACTCCTCTTTCTAGTGGTCTCCATTTATCTCAGATCAAATATGTTTGTGACTTACTCAGATGCACAAATATGGATCTTGCTAAACCAGTGAAGTCTCCCATGGCCACTTCCACTCCCCTTTCTATTTCTGATGGTCCTACCTTTTCGGAACCTACCCTTTATCGCAGCACTGTTAGCAGTCTCCAGTATCTCTCTCTTACCCAACCAGATGTTGCTTTCGCTGTAAACAAGGTTTCTCAATTCATGCATGCTCCCAAGCTTCTTCACTGGTAAGCTGTAAAGAGAATTTTGCGCTATCTCAAACACACTGCCCATTTTGGTCTTCATATCCGATCCTTACCTCATTACTCTTTACATGCATTTTCAGATGCCGACTAGGCTAGATGCCCAAATGACAGGCGTTCTACTAGAGGCTTCTGTTTGTTCTTCAATAACAATATCATTTCTTGGGGTTCCAACAAAGAACGTACCATTTCTCGCTCAAGCACGGAAGCAGAATACAACTCCTTAGCCAACACCACTGCTGAACTCCTCTAGCTTTAGTCACTTCTGAAAGAACTTGGTGTTTTTCTCAAACAGCCTCCTACCTTATGGTGTGACAACTTGGGGGCAACTTATCTCTCTGCTAATCCAGTTCTCCACACCCGCACCAAGCACATGGAAATTGATTTTTATTTTGTGTGTGATAGAGTTGTTTCCAAAACCTTGAAAGTGGCTTTTATTTCATCTCAGGATCAACTAGCAGACCTATTTACAAAGACACTACTCGCTTCACGATTTCTCACTCTTCGGTTGAGTCTCACCATGGTTCCCCTGTTGGACTCGCGTGAGGGTAATAGACCTCAAGCCACGTCGAATTCTAGCTCTACCATACACGAAGACACACAGCCACATCAGAGCAATGCAGCGCCATCTCAACCAGCTACTGTGACACCCCGTTTTTACGTGTATTTTCACTGAAAGAATATTTTATTTTAATTAAAATAATAGTTCTTTTATTTTAAATTATCAGATTTTAATTGGTTTTTAATTGGATTTTAATTGGATTTTAATTGCTGTTGAGTTTAAATTGCTGTTTAATTTATTTTAGCTTGTCTTTGGATTTAAAATTAAATAGTTAGTTTTCACTAGTTATTTATTATATTTTAGCTTTACGTTGTGTTTAAAATATTTTCTTGGTTTTATTGCTTTTAAAGTTATTTTCGTTGGATCAGTTGTTGGACTCCAAAGGTGAGGATTGGACCTCATTTCTTTTCCTCCATCTTTTCTTTTCTCTTTTCCCTTCCACCAACATTTTCGCCGCCACCCACGGCCAAACTCCACTTCCTTTAGCTTCATAAGCACCCCTAAGCCATTTCCTATCAATCTCGAGCTTAGGTTTGTCCCCGTTCAAAAGTGGGTATTTTACAACCCACGGCCACAGTAAAATTTCACTGTTACGTTGCTTTTCCTTCACCGTTTGCTGCGCGCCGATCCATCAAAAATTAATATATAGCTCTGTAAGTATTTTTCAAACTTCGTTTTAGATTTAAATGTATTATTGCTCTTACAATAATTATTTATGATCTGGTTGGTTATTCCGGACTGAGTCCGAGGAGTCGAGGGTTGGTTGGATTTGCGGACGGAGTTGTTTGTTTGTTTGTTTTGAATGTTTGGAAAGTGTTGGTGAATTTGTATAATTTTATTTGTATTGCATTGTGCACGTATATGCATGTGTTAAATATTGAAAACTGGGTTTTCAAGCGAGAAATGGTTTATTGGTATATGTGAACATTTGGATTGATTGGTTTGATTCAGAGGCACGTGTAGGGATGGTGGTAAGCAGGGATGGTGGTAGAGTCCCGCCTGCGATTCCCGCCTACGGTGCACACGGCGTAGGGATGGTGGTAAGTAGGGATGGTGGTAGAGTCCCGCCTACAGTGCTCTGATGGTTTGGTTAATAGGCCATTTTCTAGAAAAATGACGAGACTGATTTTTGGGCCATTATCTGGGATAATGGCGCGGATATGATTTAAAGGAAATGTTTTGCTGCCAAATGGGACTTTTGTCGTGTGTGGAAAAAAATGTGGTTTTTTGGGACATGTGCATTGGGCATATTTTCATGCATATTGTTGTGGCTTTAATATGTTTTTATCTTGCGACGTTTGGGTTATTACTTTCCTGCGGCACCATTTTTGGTATCGTAGATTTTGATGCAGATGTAGAGGAGGAGAAGGCTGAGCCCGAGAAGGCGACTCCGCCGGAGGAGTAATTTGGATGGCTTTTTATATATTCTATGTGTAGTTGTTTTTATTGGTACGTAATTGGACTTGAGATGTTGAACTTGTAATATTTTATTTACGCTTGTTTTAAACTAGTTTGTAATTAAACAAAAATTCTGGTACTTAGTTATATGACTTTATTATCCGCTGCGTGTTTTTAATTGTACACATTGCTTGTGCACACACTTTTGGCACTTGGCGATGGGATGTGTGACCGTGTTGTCATCATCCCGACGTCTCGATTTCCACATAGCCGTACGTGGGAGTTGGGGGCGTCACAGCTACGTCAACAGAATCTTCTGGAATTATTCCTTAGTGAATCATCCGAATTCTCTGGATTTATCTTTTCTATTTCTGCTTGTATTTAGGACACTCATACGCTTGTGACAAACTCACGCAACTCTACATAGCACGAGTCATTTGTAGAAATGCCCAAACCGTCCTGGCATTTCGTCTCTATAAAAAGCATATTGTACTAAGGAATATTGCATCAATGCAAAGCATATTAATACGTTATCTTTATTAGTTTTACACTAAGGACTCTGAATGACTAATAAAATACCTAAAAAAAACCATTCCAACTTTCCAAGTAAAATGAACTAAACATGGCAAAATTTTCTCTTGATTAATTGAGACAAATCCACCTACTCCACTTGGCACTTATCTCACATTTCTCTTATAATTCTCTCACGTGTATGTTCATGTTAATCTAGGCTTAGCTTGTGTCAACCCACTAGTCATAGCCTATGTTGGAGAGAGAGAAAGAGCTTCATTGAGAAAAAGGAGGGGCTGGCCATGGCTGTGGGTGGAGCTGGTTGGGTATATCTCAGTGTAGGGCTTCCAGTTTTGGTGTGATTTCTAGGAGACATAGAGGCATGTTGATGCATCAGTGGCATTTGGCTTCGCTGGTGTAGTGGTTATTGGTGGTCTCTAGCAACTTATACATTGGTGCAACCCTCACCGTGGGATGTGGGTGGAGGTTGGCAACAGTGCTGCTAGTTGTGAGAGGGGCTCGGCAGAGGAGATGTATATGACAGAGCTTGATGTCTCCACCTGGTTAGGCAGTGCATAGGGGAGTGAACATGCAGCTAGAGCTAGCTAGGGGGCTTCCTTGACCTTGTATGGTGGTGCATGGTAGTGGGAAAAATGGAGAGGTAGGGGGTAACCCTAGGTTGGAGATGATGTCCTACGTGCATGAGGGAGGGTTATATACATACGATTCTGGGGGGTGGCTCGTGTGATACCCCGTTTTTACATGTATTTTTATTGAGGGAGTATTTTAAATTAATTAAAATATTAGTTCTTTTATTTTAAATTTATCGAATTTTAATTGGATTTATTAGTTCTGAAATTTATTTTGAGGTGCTTTCTTAATATTAATTATTATTTTGTGTTTAAATTGCTGTTTAATTTAATTTAATTTATTTTTAGATTTAACATTTTGTTGTTAGTTTTTACTAATTATTTATTATATTTTAGCAAGGTATTGTGTTTAAATTATTTTATTCAATTTATAGCTTTTAAAATTGTTCTCGTTGGATCAGTTTCTGGACCTTAGAGGTGAGGATTGGACCTCATTTCTTTACCCCATCTGTTCTTTTTCTCTTTTTCCTTTTTTCTTCTTCCTCTTTCTTTTTTTTCCTTTTTCTTTTCTTTCTTCCCATTTTCTCTCCCAGTCTCTCTCTCTCACCGCGCGACATTCTCTCTCTTCCCTCCCTTTTTTTTTCTCCATTCAGCCACTGCACCGCCTCTGTGGCGTGCACCACCCCTCCCACCTGACTCCCCACTGGCTGGCACATCTACCCTCCAATTTTCAGCCCCTCCGCCGCCACCGTTAAGCTGCACACCCCCCTCCAAGCTGTGACATTCAAGTGCTCCAGTGCCGCCGTCGTTCCACCTCCGGCCAACACTTCTTTACCACTTCATCACCAACCTCTTACTGACCTAACCCACCCATTTCCAGCTCCGATCTGTCGCCGAAGCAACCCCCATGAGCTCAACTTCGTTTTGGCCTTTTTTTCACTTCCACCTCCGTTTTCGCCTCCACCCACGGGCAACCTTCACTTCTACTAGCTTTATAAAAACGTATAAGTTATTCCCTATCAATCCCAACCCTTGGTTCGTTCTCATTCAAAAGTGAGTATTTTTATAACGCACGGCCATAGTGTTTTTACACTGTTACGTTGCTTTTCCTCTGCCTTTTGTAGCCCATTGATCTCTAAAAAATATTTTGTAGCGCTGTAAGTATTTTTTAAACTTCCTTTTTGATTTAAATACATTTTTACTTTAACAATAAATTGTGATTGGTTGGTTATACTTGATTGAATTCGAGGAGTTGGGGGTCGGATGGATTGGAGAACGGAGTTATTTGTATGTTGGTTGATGTTGAGAATTGTTGGATATATTTATATTTTGTCATTTGCATTGCATAGTGCATGCAAGTACATGTGTTGAAAAAAAGAAAACTAGGTTTTCATGTAATTGCATGCATATTCATGTGTTGGAACTTGAAAACTGGATTTTCAAGCGAGAAATGATTTTTGGGTATATTTGAATGATTGGATTGACTGGTTTGAGTCAGAGGTACTGTAGGGATGTTGGTAAGCAGGGACGGTGGTAGAGTCTCGCCTACGATTCCCGCCTACAGATGGACTTGTAGGGATGGTGATAAGCAGGGACGGTGGTAGAGTTTTGCCTACGGTGCACGCGGCATAGAGATGGTGGTAGAGTTCCGCTTGCGATTTCTGCCTTCAAACGGATTTGTAGGGATGGTGGTAAGTAGGGACAGTGGTAGAGTCTCACCTGTGATTCCCGCCTACAGTGCACGCGTAGAGATGGTGGTAAAGTCTCGCCTGTGATTCCCGCCTACAGTGCTCTTATGGTTTGTTTAATAGGTCATGAAAATGACGAGATTAGATTTTTGGGCCATTATTTGGGATAATGGAGAAGAAATTTTTTGGGCTAAAATGGAATTTTGGCGTGCGTTGAAAAAATGATTATTTTCAAAAAATAATAATTTTTGGAACATATGCATATGGCATCATGTTCATGCATTTGGTTATTGCATGAATGTATTTTTATCTTGAGGTTTGTTTGGATTGCTACTTACCTGTGGTACCGTCGTTGGTACTGTAGATTTTGATGCAGAGGATGAGGAGGCTGAACCCGAGGAGGCGGCTTTACCGGAAGAGTGATCGGGGATCACTCGTGGATTGTGATTTATTTTCCTATTTTTGATTGGTATTATATTTTTTTACTGGTTATTTGTAATATTTTTAGTACGCTTGGTTTTAAGCAAGTTTATATTTAAACAAAATTCTGGTACTTAGTTGAAAGATTTTTTTATTATCGCTGAGTTATTTTTATGTATACGTGTTGCATGTACACACTTGGCACTTGACGATTGGATGTGTGACTTGTGTTGTCATCATCTCGACGCCTCGATTTCTATATGTCCGTACATGAGAGTTGGGGGCATCACAGTTCTGGTCTGAGTCTTGGCTCATAATTTCCTATGGATTTTGGGTCTTGTGCTTATTTCGCTCAATCACTAAACAATCTAAACAGGTTGATCTTAAATCCTAACATGAGCCGAACTTGTCCATATAATATTTTTGGACTTTAAATAGTTTCTTGGATCCAACACCAACTAAATAGGGCCCATTTGGACATAAATATCAAATGGACTTTATAGCATCTTTGCCAATTATAATTCTGCTGTTGGACGGCTGCTAGCTGCTGTTCCCGATCATGATCGGCCTCCTCCCTCTTTCAATATTATTCAAGTATCGGTACCATCCAAGCACTCATTCCGTTATGGAGGTCTCGTATCTTAACCCAAATCATGATCCTTACTGCTCCAAATTCTTTTCCTAATCATGAATTTTTGTGCCACAATTGATGGAACAAACACGTCTTAATAAATAATGTTGTTGTAGTTAGTTGTCGTTGAAAAATGTTTTGTTCTAATATATATATATATATATATTATGGAATTATCATTACATTTCTTACAATTAGTTTCTTATAGCTACCTCCAGAAATAAAATTACATTTCTTATAGCTACCATTACATTTCTTCCCCTACATTTGGAATTACATATAAAAGTCTATCATCACCACGCAGCAAAGTTGTCATATTTTCGTACTTACATTACATCCGACATTTGTGGCTTAAAAAATTATTCCTAGCAGCTACGAGGTGGTCGTGATTTGGCCTTTTAGGATTTATAACATCATCCAAGATTTTATCTTAGAAGTGTACTGAATTATTATCAGGAAAATCTAATGGCAAGCACAACTGCATACTAATATATGCACCAATTGTCAAAAAGTAGATTTTATTGAAAATAATGCTAATTTAAATTTTGAATATAAAAGAATCAGTATTAGTATGCAGATTAGTATGCAACTTTACTTGTATGTAGCAAAACTCTTATTATTAATAAAATATTGATTTTCGAATGACTAATTCCAAGAGGTTTGATTCATTTGACCACTATATTATTTGTTATAAATAACTTACAATTCGAGTATTATCATTTTAGCCAATTAATTAATTATTCATAGGTTGTCAGAATTGATCTATATCACCATTTATATATATATATATATGATCAGTCATATTGTAGATGCGTTGATGATGAGTTGTTAGTTTCAACCAAGCTATCTAGTAATGAAATAAATTTCCAGAATGTATATCGAGTGTTCGACACAATAACCAGGAGAAAATGTAGTGATTTCATTCTCTGTTTTTCATCTCTACTTTCGTGAATTTACACTCTGTATATAAACAAGTATTGCTGCTAACAGAATTACATGGAGATAGGATTATTTGACACCTATCCTATATTTACAATTCTAGAAGATTCACTATTTCGATCTCTGTCGTGTATGCGAGGAGTCTATCGTGAGAGTTTTGTCTCTGCTGTGCCCGTTGTGATGTATTTGTTTTGTGCTCGATTGTGGGACAGATATAATTTGGCCCTTCTCTTCTTCCTTTTTTTTTTTTTTTTTTGAAATAGGCGCCCTTCTCTTCTTCCATAATATCTGGGGACCAGTACCCATGCATGCATGCATGGACTAGGCAACAAAATGAAGCAGTCGAAGGCGGCCTTCCCCACAATGATTGGATTCTTAGAAACTTAATAATATTGGATTTATATGTACATAGATAACTACTTCACATGATCCTAAACAAATTCCGTACGTTAATGATCGACAATGTAGGTACTCGACCGGCATGGACATGGTAGATGTAAATATGATCCGAGCATGGACCTGGTAGTTGTAAATATGATCTGTACAAACCCCATGGATAGGTCTCATGTCCCAATCATTTTATATATAAGTACTACTCAATTGCATTTACAGTCTTATAATAGATCATGAAAAGAAATATTATTGAACTCATATCAAGAATTTTATCTCGATCTCTCAATTGATATGAAATAAGAACAATATATCGTTGGGCATGTAATTAATTGAGAAAAGTAATCTCATAAATAATATCACTAAGTTTTAATGAGGTTTCATCCTTACCCTTAGTTGAAGATTTAGCTAGACATATTCATGAAAATAATCTCTACAATCTAAATAATTCATTATCCAGTTTGGTATGTTATGGCCTTTTAGAGCACGATTCAGCTTGTGACAGTGCCTGTCCGGCAAGGATATCTCGCTTGGACTTAACTTCGTAGAATCGTATCTCATATGGATACGGTTAGCTGGATTTCCATATTGGCCAGTGACGCAATTTTAGGATTTATCTCAATGAATTGATCCCGATATTAGAAAAATATAGGTAGTTGATTTTGTCCCTAAAACCCATATAGTGCTTGACGTAGCTTAATCATTTAATGGAATTTTAGATAGGACCATCACTAGTCATATTCACGAAAATAATCTCTAAAATATAAATAATTCATTACCCAGTTTGGCATGTTATGACCTTTTAGAGCACGATTTAGCTTGTAACAGCGCCTGTCCGGCAAGGATATCTCGCTTGGACTTATTTTTGTAAATTTGTATCTCATATGGTTATGGTTAGCTGGATTTCCATACTGGCTGGCGACACATTTTTAGGATTTATCTCTATTAATTGATCCTGATATCGGAGAAATACATGCAGTTGATTTTGTCCCTAAAACCCATATAGTGCGCTTGATGTAGCTTAATCATTTAATGGAATTTTAGATAGGACCACTAGTCATATTCATGAAAATAATCTCTAAAATCTAAATAGTTCATTACCCAACTTGGCATGTTACGGCTTTTTAGAGCATGATTCAGCTTGTGACAGAGCCCGTCCGGCAAGGATATCTCGTTTGGACTTATCTTTGTAGATTCGTATCTCATATGGATACGATTAGCTGGATTTTCATATTGGCCGGTGAAGCATTTTTAGGATTTATTTCAATGAATTGATCCCAATATTGGAAAACTATAGGTATGTGGTTGATTTTGTCCCTAAAACCCATATAACGCTTGATGTAGCTTAATCATTTAATGGAGTTTTAGATAGGACCATCACTAGTCATATTCATGAAAATAATCTCTAAAATCTAAATAATTCATTATCCAGTTTGGCATGTTACGGCCTAGAGCACGATTTAGCTTGTAACAGTGCCCGTCCGGCAAGGATATCTCGCTTGGACTTATTTTTGTAGATTTGTATCTCATATGGATATGGTTAGTTGGATTTCCATACTGGCCGGTGACACATTTTTAGGATTTATCTCTATGAATTGATCCTGATATCGGAGAAATACATGCAGTTGATTTTGTCCCTAAAACCCATATAGTGCGCTTGATGTAGCTTAATCATTTAATGGAATTTTAGATAGGATCACTAGTCATATTCATGAAAATAATCTCTAAAATCTAAATAGTTAATTACCCGGCTTGGCATGTTACAGCTTTTTAGAGCACGATTCAGCTTGTGACAAAGCCCGTCAGGCAAGGATATCTCGTTTGGACTTATCTTTGTAGATTCGTATCTCATATGGATACGATTAGCTGGATTTCCATATTGGCCGTTGAAGCATTTTTAGGATTTATTTCAATGAATTGATCCCGATATTGGAAAACTACAGGTATGTGGTTGATTTTGTCCCTAAAACCTATATAGCGCTTAATGTAGCTTAATCATTTAATAGAATTTTAGATAGGACCATCACTAGTCATATTCATGGAAGTAATCTCTAAAATCTAAATAATTCATTACCCAGTTTGGCATGTTACGGCCTTTTAGAGCACGATTTAGCTTGTAACAGCACCCGTCCGGCAAGGATATCTCGCTTGGAGTTATTTTAGATACATGCAGCTGATTTTGTCCCTAAAACCCATATAGTGCGCTTGATGTAGCTTAATCATTTAATGGAATTTTAGATAGGACCACTAGTCATATTCATGAAAATAATCTCTAAAATCTAAATAGTTCATTACCCAGCTTGGCATGTTACGGCTTTTTAGAGCACGATTCAACTTGCGACAGAGCCCGTCCGGCAAGGATATCTTGTTTGGACTTATCTTTGTAGATTCGTATCTCATATGGATACGATTAGCTGGATTTCCATATTGGCCGTTGAAGCAGTTTTAGGATTTATTTCAATGAATTGATCTCGATATTGGAAAATTACAAGTATGTGGTTGATTTTGTCCCTAAAACCAATATAGCACTTGATGTAGCTTAATCATTTAATGGAATTTTAGATAGGACCATCACTAGTCATATTCATGAAAATAATATCTAAAATCTAAATAATTCATTACCCAGTTTGGCATGTTACGGCCTTTTAGAGAGCGATTTAGCTTGTAACAGCGCCCGTCCGGCAAGGATATCTCGTTTGGACTTATTTTTGTAGATTCGTATCTCATATGGATACGGTTAGCTGGATTTCCATATTGGCTGGTGACACATTTTTAGGATTTATCTCTATGAATTGATCTTGATGTTGGAGAAGGTAGTTGATTTTGTCCCTAAAACTCATATAGTGCGCTTGATGTAGCTTAATCATTTAATGGAATTTTAGATAGGACCACTAGTCATTTATAATGTCCCAATAAAATGTATTTTAAGTTCCTAAATAAATGCAAATAACAAGAGGTTTGAAAGTGACTTCAAGAGCCACTTAATTAAAAAAAGAAAAAGATGAAGACAGATTAATTGAAAAGATCTTCTATTTTAAATATTTTTACAACTTAATGAAAGTTAAACAAACATCTGAATCTAAAATTGTTTAATGCTAAATTCCATATATATTAACATGTAGTAGCAATATTTAATATCTCTAGATCCACTCATTGAATATATGGTTCTAAATCATAGCTAGAGCATCATATATTTATCCTATCAAGGGGATAGACTTAATTATCCGATTAATTTGACACTGAAGTTGGCTGCATCTTTGATATATATGGAAAAATTATGTAAAATGATTCTATTTCAATAATTTGTACCGTGTAATCCAGGCCAGCATATTTATGACTCATGACTTTTTGCTATAGTATTATTCATGCAAGAGTCCATATTGTTGATTCTCACTTGAAATATAGAAATATCAATATGCAAATATGAAAACTTGTCACATCAGTTGGCATAAATTAAAAGCTTCTAGCATTTTGAGCCTTTCCTTTTTTAATATATATCCATAATGGGTAAAAACAATTATAGAAAGATGATATGTTGTTCTCTACAATATTGTGTGCATATCACGTGAATGATGGACATACATCATGAGATGGATTCTTGTTGATGACCCGGACTTATAAATGATAATTAGGATGGTCGTAATTAATATATACATCATGAGATGGATTCTGAGGTGTCGTAATTCACACGTACATGATATGCAATAAAATGAATAATTGCATAAGACAAACTTAAAATCTAGATGAATGTGGAAGCTGACAACTTAGATATAAAAGGAATATTATAACAAACAAGCACACGGGAGAGTTCATTTTTTTTTTTTTTTTTTACGGGATACTGTTTTGAGTTTCTTAATTTTTTTTTAAATATCCATAATGGGTGCTAATTAACTGGTAAAATGCTACCACGTGGCATTAGATCGTGATGAATCTGTTACTTTATATCGTAGTAGTACTACTCATGGTTTGTTTATTTTCTCTTACAATCAAATATAATTTCTCTTACAAGAATTAGACAAAACTAGATAATTAGTAATTTATTTTCTTACCCAAGAAATCGTGGGTTTTATGTCAATAGTACTTAAGAGTTAACGAATCATGATTATTTCAAAAAAAAAAAAAAAAAAAACGAATCATGATCTACATGATGCTCAGTAGCCTCATGATGCAGCATTATACCTACTTTTATGAATTGTGATATCAACGATCGACTTAGATTTTCGAAGTATCATTCACATATGATAAAAACTTTTAATTCTAGTAGACGCGGAATTAGAACACTAAAACAAAGGAAACCACTCCCTATATACTTCATTTTCAAAGTAAACTTTTAATTCTAGTATATGTTATTACTCAATTGTTTTTTCGTAATCTAAACAATTTAAGTGCCCTTTTGAAAATATAAATAAAAGTACGTCTATCATGACACGCACCAAAGTTGTTGTATTTACTTATCATTACTTCCGACATTTGTGGCATGGAGAAGTCATACATAACTACGAGGTGGCGGTCGTGATTTGGCCTTTTAGGATTTAATTTATAGCATCATCCAAGATTAATTTATCTTAGAAGTACTGTACTGAATTATTATTAATATTGATTTTCGAATGACGTCTAATTATTCCAAGAGGTTTGATCCATTCGATCACCATATTATGTGTTATAAATAACTTACAATTAGAGTATCTAGTTTTTGTTAGTATTTTAGCCAATTAATTGATTATTCATAGGTTGTCAGAATTGATCATCTATATCACCGGCCATATATATATATGACCAGTCATATTGTAGATGCTTTGATGAGTTGTTAGTGTCAACCAAGCTATCTAGTAATGAAATAAATTTACAGAATATTGTATATCGAGTGTTCGACACATGAATACCCAGGGAGAAAATGTAGTGATTTCATTCTCTGTTTTTCATCTCTACTTTCGGGAATTTACACTCTGTATATATACAAGTATTGCTGCTAACAGAATTACATGGAGATAGGATTATTTGGCACCTGTCCTATATTTACAATTCTAGAAGATTCACTATTTCTCTGCCGTGCATGCGAGGAGTCTGCTGTGCAGCCTGTGTTGTGCATGCGTGATGTCTGCTGTGCCTGCTGTGATGTATTTGTTTTGTGGTCGATTGTGGGCCTCTGTCTTGACAGATTTAATTTGGGCCTTCTCTTCTTCCTTAATATCTAGGGACCAGTACCCATGCATGCACGCATGGACTAAGCAACAAAATGAAGCAATCGAATGCCTTCCCCACACTGATTAGATTCTTAGAATCGAAAGTTAATAATGGATTTATATATACACAGATAACTACTTTTTTTCACATGATCCTAAACAAATGTCGTACGTTAATGATCGATAATGTAGGTACTCTACTATATATATATATATATGTACGTACGTAAATATGATCCGAGCATGGACAAGGAAGGTAGTTGTAAATATGATCCGTAGAAACCCATTGATATCCCAATCATTTCATATATAAGTATTACTCAATTACATTTACAGTTTTTTTAAACGAATACCTTTATTTTCAATATAATTTAATCAATTACATTTATATTTTTTTTTTGAATAAATATTCCTTTAACTGATTTAGTAATATATATAATTTTATCAAGAATTTTATATCATAATGTCAAGAACTCATATCAAGAATTTTATCTCGATCTCTCAATTGATATGAAGTAAGAATAATATAACGTTGGACATATAATTAATTGTGAAAAGTAATCTCTTAAATAATATCACTGATTTTCAATGAGGTTTCATCCTTAACCTTAGTTGAAGATTTAGCTAGACATATTCATGAAAATAATCTCTAAAACCTAAATAATTCACTGCCCAGTTTGCTATGTTACGACCTTTTAGAGCACAATTCAGCTTGTGATAGCGCCTGTCTGGCAAGGATATCTCGCTTGGACTTATCTTTGTTGATTCGTATCTTGTATGAATACGATTAGCTGGATTTCTATATTGGCCGGTGACACATTTTTAGAATTTATCTTTATGAATTGATCCTGATATTGAAGAAATACAAGCAGTTGATTTTGTCCCTAAAATTCATTTAGTGCGCTTGATGTTGCCTTTTCATTTAATGGAATTTTAGATATGACCACTAGTCATTTATAATGTCCCGACAAAAAGTATTTTATTTTCCTAAATAAATGCATATAACAAGATCGAGGTTTGAAAGTGACTTCAAGAGCCACTTAATTAGAAAAAGAAAAAGATCAAGACAGATTAATTGAAAAGATCTTCTATTTTAAATATTTTTACAATTTGATGAAAGTTAAACAAACATCTGAATCTAATATTGTTTAATGCTAAATTCCATATATATTAACATGTAGTGTAGCAATATTTAATATCTCTAGATCCACTCATTGAATATATGGTTCTAAATCATAGCTAGAGCATATATTATTTATCCTATCAAAGGGATAGACTTAATTAATATCCGATTAATTTGAAACTGAAGTTGGCTGCATCTTTGATATATGTGGACAAATTATGTAAAATGATTCTATTTCAATAATTTATACCGTGTAATCCAGGCCAGCATATTTATGACTCACTTTGTGCTACATTATTATTCATACATGAACAGTCCATATTGTTGATTCTCACTTGAAATATAAAAAATCAATACGCAAATATGAAAACTTGTCACATCAGCTAGCATAAATTAAAAGCTTCTAGCATTTTGAGCCTTTCCTTTTTTAATATATATCCATAATGGGTACAAACAATTATAGAAAGATGATATGTCGTTCTCTACAATGCGTGCATATCACGTGAATGATGGACATACATGATCACGAGATCGCGATGGATTCTTGTTGATGATTCGGACTTATAAATGATAATTAGGATGCTCGTAATTAATATAAATTTGGACTTTATCAACGACGTTTTGGATTTCTGAGGTGTCGTAATTCACACGTACGTACATCATGATATGCAATAAAATGAATAATTGCATAAGAAAAACTTAAAATCTAGATGAACGTGCAAGCTGAGAACTTAGATATATAAGGAATTAAGAAACAAGCCGTGGTTGGTGTGGTGGGGGGAGGGTATTTGGAAGAGAAAACCCACAGAAGAGATAGAGGAATGGCGCCTGGATTGGGGGGAGGAGAGATAAGGAAAAGGAAAAAGTTTGGGCTTTTGGGATTTTAATCTAGGCCATTCATCTTAATGTTTTTAATTTGATTTAAGGGTAGAAATTTAAACACTTAAAAATAACTATTTGATTAATAGATAGATGTAATAAAATGCAATGTGGCTAAATAAAAAATCAAATTTTGTTTTATAAAATCACAAAGTACTATTTTCATCATAAAATAAAATAATGAAGTTATCTAAATATTTTTAAGAGAAACGTACAAATCCATCTAAATAATAGATTTTTTAACATAAAATAAAATATTAAATATCACATAACATTTTTAAAGAAATAAAATCATTTAAAAAAAATACAACTTTCTCAATAAAATCAGGCATGAATAATATTCCGTGGCTGTTCATGTATTGATGGCTTGACAGTGCCTGCACAAAGTGTGCATCACGTGAATGATGGCCGACTCTATTTATTGAGATAGCAAGACTAGAAACAAGTTTGCATGTAAGCAAATGGTTAAGACTAATTATTCAATTAATTCTTATATGAATAAGAATTCATGAGTTCCTCCATATTATCGTCAACTTTATTTTATATATAGGAACATCTATTTTTATTTAATAAGAGAGTTCAAGTTTGTTTACGAACTATATATTTAATTTTGACAAAATAAATTCTTTGTATTATATATTCTAACTTTATCTATAATTTTAAGGAATAATAAATTAATTGAGTAAAACTCGAGTTTGATTAAAACAATCTTGGGTAGCCAGCTTATTTATTTACAATCCTAAGATAATGGATAACCTCTTGTTGATCATGGTTTGAGCTTTAATTTGCACATTAAGGATCTTGATTTATTAACTGTTTGATTTCCTAGGTATCGTTTGAGGTGCAATAAAAAAAATAATAGCTTAAGAGAAACATTTTCTTTCGTACAAAAGGTTAAGGGTAGAGGATTTCGAACTCAGATTTTTAATTTAGAGAGCCCTGCTATATGCCATTAAATTATTAGATTCTTGGCATAAGAGAGACATTAGATCGAGATCATGAATGTGGAAGTGAAGTACTTAGGAAAGGAAATAAACAAATATACGGTCGGGCGAGTCTGGAGAAAGAAAGCTGCTCTGTGTAGCTCTTTATTTCTTTAAGGGGTAATGTGTAATAAGAGGACCGCGGGTACTAGATTCTCGGGTTTGCTTAGGGGTTTGCAGTATGCACAAAATATCAAATTTTTTTTGTTAATGCATTGTTGATATTTTTATTTATGTACTATTTAGGAACAAAGCATGAACAGTAATAAAACATTGCTCGATTCCGTACAAACCCCATGGATAGGTCTCGTGTCCCAATCATTTAATATATAACTACGTACTCAATTGCATTTACAGTTTTTTAAATGAATACCCTTATTTTTTATATAATTAATCAATTACATTTATATTTTTTTGAATAAATACCCTTCAACTGATTTAGTAATATAATTTATGGTGAGTAAAAATAATGCTCTTTTGAGTATTAATTAAGAGTAATGCTACTCTTTATATCCTTGATTTTAAGTTGCTTGTTCTTTTAAATGGCCGACATATGAAATCAGTACTTAATTTGAACGCACTACATTAATAAATATCATGACTGTAAGTGACAAAATCAAGGATGAAGAATAGATAAATATTTATCAATGCTCCACCTACAAATCTCGTTTACAATTATATTACAAAAATTAAACAAAACTAGATAATTAGTTTAATTTCTTACCCAAATCAAGTTAAAAATTAAAGAACTAAACCCTATATATGGTTCTGTGAAAAAATTAATTAATTACCAACTTGCTCTTAATTCCAAAAACAATTTATGTTAGTAGTACTTAAGAGTTAAGGAATCATGATCTACATGACGATCAGCAGCCTCATGATGCATGCATTGTGGTTGGGTGGATTGCGACATAATACTTACTTTTTATGACTTGTGATATCAGCGATCGACTTGGATTTTAAGTATCATTCACATACGAGAAAAACTTTTAATTCTAGTATACGCGGAATTAGAGCACTAAAACAAAGGAAACCACTCCCTATATTCTTCATTTTTTAAGTAAACTTTTAATTCTAGTATATGCTATTACTTACTTTTTTTTCGTAACCTAACAATTTAAGTGCCCTTTGGAAATTATATAAAAAAGTCTATCATGACCACACACCAAGGTTGTTGTATTTACTAATTATCATTACTTCCGACATTTGTGGCATAGGGAAGTCATATATGACTATGAGCACTACAACACAATTTGTCATTTGTGACCGAGGAAACCATTACAAAAAAGATCAAAACATCACTAAATACATTTGGTGACGGTTTGAAACTGTCACCGCAACCGTCACCTAATGTGTGTCACAGAAAATAATTAGTGACAGTTTACTATGCAACCGTCACTAAAAATATTTTTAGTGACGGTTGGAGGTGTTCCGTTTGGTGTAACGCTCGAATGTGACATTTGCTATGAAAGTTGAAGTCTGTCATAAAAAGTAGCGTTCGAACGTCCAATGAAACGTTCGAATATCAACCCGACCAATTGACATATGAACAACAAAAGTTGACGTTCGTTGGTCATAGTTTGAACGTATCATATTTATGTTCGAACATTTATAAGTTCAAATGTTAATTGCATTATGCGCTCGAATGTCTGATCAAACGTTAACGAACAAATGCTCAAACGTAACGGGTATGAAGTTCGGACGTTAGGTTCAATGTTAATGGATAAATGTTGGAATGCAACTGGTACGTTCGGATGTTTTTTTGAACATTTTGTTTGTTTGAGGGTGAGTACATTCGTATGTTGGATTGTATGTTCGAACATTATATTATAATTTTGTGCAATTACTTTCAAACGTTGGTTCAAATGTGAACCAATATTTGAATGTTTTTTATTTATATATAAACGTACAGATCAGAAATACTAATTTCATAAAATTAAAAAATAGAAAAATTGTATCATATTACACCATTATTAAACAACTAACAATGTATTATAAAATTTCAAAATTAGATATTAAAAGTGATATACTATGATAAAATTGATAAAGTTAATTTATTTTTCTTTCCTCACCTACCGCGATTCTGCTGCAGTGACATAACACGCTCTATTTGTATCATCTTCCGCCATACTTGCTTTTGGACTTCATCGCATATTCTTTCCTCTTGGTGTGACGCCCCCAACTTCCACGTACGGACAAGTGGAAATCGAGCTGTCGGGATTATGACAACACGGGTCACGCATCTCATCGCCTAGTGCCAAGTGTGTGTACAATAAAACAACACAGTGGATAATAAAAGTCAGTCTACTAAGTACCAGAATTTTGTTTAAATACAAACTCGCTTAAAACAAGCGTATCAAAATACTACAAGTTTCAACATTATCACAAATCCAAAATACATAATATAAAGGCAAGGAAAATAATTTCCAATACTACAAGCAACTCCAAATCAGTCCATCAGCGGAGACGCCTCTTCAAGCTCAGCCTCCTCCTCCTCATTTGCATCAAAGTCTACGGTACCTGTACCGTAGGTAAGTAATAATCCAAATACCTGCAAGATAAAAATATATTAAAACTCAACAATATGCATTAACGTGATGTCATATGCATGGGTTCCGAAAATAACATTTCCCAAAATAATAATTTTCCCAACACATGCCAAAATTTCATTTTTGGCCCAAACAATTCTATTAAAAAATTTTTTTGCCATTATCCCAGATAATTGCCTAAAACGAGAAATCCACCATTTTCCCAGAAAATGGTTCACAAAAAATTCACTTATAAAAATCCCGTCATTTTCCCAGAAAATGGCCCCAAATATCCTTTAATCAAACTCTCAATTTTTCCAGAAAATGACCCATATCCAAGATCCAAATATTGTATGCACCATGATCTCCCAAGTGGCTGAAAGGCAATGTAATAGTTTAAAATACACTGTGGCCGCAGGTCGTAAAATATCCACTTTTAAATAGGAACAAACTAAGACTTGGGATTGATAGGGAATGACTTAGAGGTGTTTGTGAAACTAGTGGAAGTGGTAGTTGGCCATGGATGGCAGCGAAAATGGTGGTGGAAGTAAAAAATGGTCAAATTGGATTTTAGCTCGTGGTGGTTGCTCCAGCGACTCATCGGAGCTGGAAATGGATGGGTTAGGTCGGCAAGAGGCCCGTGATGAAGTTGTGAAGAAGTGGTAACCGGAGGTGGAACGACGGCGGCGGAACGGCTCAAAAGCCGTGCAGCTTGGAGGAGCACGTGTGGCTTAATGGTGGCGCCGGAGGGGCTGGACATTGGTGGGGGTGTGCGCCAGCCAGTGGGGAGTCGAACGATGAGGGCGGGGTGTAGGTCACAGCGGCAGTGCTAGGGGCGAACGAAAGAAATGGACGAGAGGGAAGAGAGAGAGAGAGAGTCGCGCGGGAAGAGAGAGAGAAACCGAAAGAGAAAATTGGAAGAAAGAAAAGAAATGAGGAAAAAAAAAGAAAGATGAAGAAGAAAAAAAAAGATGAGAAAAAGAAATGCGGTCCAATTCTCACATCTTGGGTCAAGAAACTGATCTAACGAAAATAGTTTTAAAAGCAATAGATTGAATAAAATAATCTAAACACAATATCTAGCTAAAATAAAATAAATAACTAGTAAAAACTAACAACAAAATTTAAAATCTAAAATTAAACTAAATTAAACTAAAGAGCAATTTAAATACAAAATAATAATTAATATTAAGAAAGCAACTCAAAATAAATTTCACAACTAAATAAATCAAATTAAAATTCGATAAATTTAAAACAAAATGACCAATATTTTAATTAAATTAAAAATACTCATTCAATAAAAATACACATAAAAACAGGATAAGTGATCGGGGATCACTTTCTCGTGGGTTGGGACTTATTTCCCTCTTTTGGTTATTGTATTTAGTTTGTATTATATTTATATTGGATAATTGTGTAACTCTTAAAGGCATTTTTATTTAAGCCAATTTATATTTAAATAATTATGGTACTTAGTTGACCGACTTTAATTGTTCTGTTGCATTTTTGTTGTACACTTTATGCATGTGCACACACTTGACACTTAGCAATGGGATGCATGACTCGTGTTGTTATCATTCCAACGCCTCAATTTCCACGTGTCCGCACGTGGGAGTTCAGGGCATCACACCATGAGCAACTAGAGAAGAAGAACTCCTTCAAACAAAATTAATTGATGCCTTTTTTCCGTATGTTGCAACTTATTATTCCAAACAATCTAGATCCTGTGGCACATAAGACCATGTTCAGCCGGGCTAGCGTGCAATTCATGATATGCGTGGCACATGGAGAGTTGGTCGACATGCCATGGAGGATTTTTTAGAGGATCCATTACAAGGCGAGTATTGTCTGGACGAACGACCTCGTATATAGAGTCATCCTAAGTCGGCTATTATTAGCCCGGAGAGTGCCACTCCAAGCAGAGGAGTGGGTTGTAGACCAAAAGAGCCCCATCGACATGACCACACATCGTCGGAGCATTGGATAGGGGAGTGGGTATGCTCGACATTAGCTTGGCCCTATACCAGATCTTGTTCTACCGACCTAGTTTGGGCCCGATGTTGCACCCCAGACTGGGAGTACTGGTTAGCAGCTGATGGATGCATCTGCGGGAGATGTCCGGCCAGCTTGGGTTGATGCAGTGATCTCGAAGATGACGACGCATATGGATTGACAGTTTTATAGGCAGATTGCGCATGTAGAGCAAACCGTCGCATAGATTACCCATTGTGTTGATGTCCTAAATCAGAAGGTCGAGATATTGACAAGGGAGTTTCAAACATTTGTGAATAACATGACCTTCTGAGTGTTGTTTACAAAATGTTATTATCTTTTGTATTTTGTTTACAAAATATGTATTGTTAATATTATTTAATGTATCTATTATTTTGAATTTCAATTCTCAATTTTTTTTTTTATGTTAGCTTATCTAACTTTAATATTAAATCACTACACTTCAAATTTCAATCTTTTTAAATTTGTAATAATTGTTCACAAAGTATGCACTAGCAAATTTAAAAACTAGAAAAAATTTAAATTATAGTCATATTTACCAAATACTCTACCCAACGTTCGAATATTAGTGCCAAAAAATATTACGTTCGCACGTAAATATATTTAATGTTCGAACGTCCATATGACGTTTGAACATAAATTTGCCTACATTCAAACATTGGCCGAATTTTGTGACGGTTTTTATAAACCGTCACAAAAATTGATTTTTTGTGATGGTTTGGGACTGTCACCAATTCCAAAACGTCACTAAATAACATTTTTGTTGTAGTAATATATATATATCATACTTTGAAATCTTAAAATTATAATATTGGGTTCCACAATAATTAAGTATTATGTTAACACAATTATCTATATGTAAAAAAATTCAATTTTAATTGTTTTGAAATATTGTAAAATTTTAAAATGACGATCCTAGCACCTTAAAATTCTTCTTATCCACGTCATCAACACATGAAATCTGACGTCACGTCGTCACATCCATATTATCCCATTAAAATGTCCGTCTGCTTTTCTGGGCTATTACAAGGACACGAAACTGCCCGTTGTTTAACAAATCTAAATTATATTATCCCATTTAATCTCGACTTATTATTATAATTTTTATATAAAATATAATAAATAATTTAATTTTTTTAAAATTTTAAAATAAAAATAATATTAAAAATTTTTTATTATAATAATATTTTATTTATTACTATTCAAAACATTTCATCCCATTTCATCTGAACTGTTTAACCAAACCGTAAGAAATACTGCACTTCCAGATGGTGGATCCAATGGAGATTCTGATTATGTTTTTTTCTTTTTTAATTTTATAATTAAAGAAGTGTATTTTAATAATATTATAAATTTGAAAATATAGATATTTAAAAATATTAAAAAAATACATAAAAAAGAAAAAGCTCTGTCGGATCCATGTGTGGCTGTGGAGCCACTCAAAAATTAATATATGCTTGCCTTGTTTTATATGGGTTTGAAAAGCTATAAATAGGCACGCATACATGGCAAGCAACTACCACTACTCGTACCCCCAAGCACAAAATATAGTAACTACACCTGCTTCGCCTTTCCTCGATTGAATGGCTTCCAGTGCTAGTCCTGTCGTTGTGAAAGCCGGATATTGGTTTTTCGGGCCTGACTTGAACCGGAACGTAGCAGAAATACCTTCCGAACTCTTCACACATCTTTATGCTGGCTTTGCCACGGTCGACCAGAATGGCCAGCTCAATATCCCTCAACCATACTCGGAACTATTCCGAGACTTCACCGAAACCGTTCGAGCACGAAACCCTACGGTGAAAACTCTTTTATCCATCGGTGGTGAAGACGCTGACCTATCTGCAGTGGTGGCAAATAGAGACAGGCGTGCATATCTCATAACGGACTCCATAGATCTAGCCAAGAAGTTCGGTTTCGATGGCCTAGACCTCTGCTGGCTGTACCCCTCAAAAGCCGACCAGAAAGAACCGCTTGCCTCGCTCCTCAATGAATGGCGATCTGCCCTGGACTCAGACTTCAAGAAGACAAAGAAGCCAGCTAATAATTGGCTTCTTACTGCGGCGGTGTTTCATCACCCTGGCATTCCTGGTACAGACGGTAAAATTACTTTCGATTATCCCACTCAGGCTCTTTCTGACAACTTGGACTTGATCAACGTACTGGCCATTGACTTCTATACTCCCTCCAACTCAAGCGATCAGACTGGACCGGTTCATGCATGGACGACTCGACCTATGGATAAGCAAAACAGGTGCGGAAGTGTAGGCGTTCAAAAATGGATTGATAGTTGGCCGGATCAGGTTGTGACCAACAAATTAGTCCTCGGCCTTCCATTTTATGGCTATAAATGGATTCTAAAGCATCCGAATTCCTTTTCCGGATTCTTTGCACCGGCTCGTCCAGCAACTAATAAACTCACGCCCATGGCCTACAGAGATATCCAGGAAGAACTCCGGCGGGGTACTTATGAAACCGTGTATGATAAGGAGTATTATGCTGTTTACTCGCATAAAATTAATAGGGACGAATGGATTGGTTATGATGATGGATTGTGCATCTTTGAAAAGGTTAGCAAGGCAATATTTGACGATAAATTGGGCGGTTACTTTGCATGGCGTGTGGGCGCCGACGACGTCAACTGGACCCTTTCTCGTTCAGGTAATTAGCTGCATGAATTCAAATCGTATCCTACATATATATATATATATATATATATTAATTACTATGCGTTGAGAATTTTCCAAGCCAGAAGCAAAAAATAAAAACTAAAATGATCAATTGAGATGAATCAATGAACAGATCTCATGATTCTTTTTTTTTTTAAGTATACATTACATGATATCCAGTAATTTTGTCTTGACTAGATATAGCTATGCCAAATTCCATGACATATTGTTTGAATTTCATTGTACTGTTCGCATGCAATGAATATATATGCAAGATCTCTTTTCTGAAAATTTTAATTATTTTCAATTTTCTAATGAACTTTCGGCCTTTTGATCATATCCGCGTAGCCTCCGAGTCAACACCGCGGCCTGGGGCTAATCCGTAATGGCCGCCAGTAGTGTGAAGAATAATGAACAGCATGGCCAGCAATCAGATATGGTGTGTTTGCTATATATATGTATGTGTGTGCTTGTATTATCAATATTAAGGCCAATGGTATCAGATATACAGTGTTCTGTTACAATTATATGTAACATGGACGCTTGTTATATCACCAACATGAATAAGGCCAAATGGTTATGCTGTGTTATGTGTAATATTATATAAGAATCGTGTAAGAATATTTCTAATTAATAAGGTCATTCTTATGGCCACAGCTTGTACGATAATTTATAAATGTTGTGTATTGATTATAAAAGGATCGAAGTACTTCCTTTTGTATTATTATGAGTTAATTGGCCCGCATGCATCTACTACGGAACATAAATATTGAAGATATATATAAAAATAATAAAAAAAACAGAAGATCTAGCATTCAAGAAAGAGGTCAAGGGAATAAAAGCTAATTAATTAAGATGGCTCTTAATTATTGAAAGAAATTTGCGAACCGATCGAAGGGTGATATTGACAAAATTTAAATTCCAAAATATTACGTGCAAAACTTAGTACTTGTAAGAAGCTAGCTAGGGACTGTTTCTAATGTTATTAACAAAAAAAATATCAAGTATTAATTTCTTGAACTTGGCGTCTATTAAAACTATTATCTAGTACTTATTATATATATCCGTTTTATCTTATTTATTGCAATAACTAATGCAATGCCCTAATGAAAGGTCCAAACCACATGACCTATACTTCAAAAGTACTAATCAATAATGATACAATTGGAGCCCCATAAATAGAACCTTATAAAAAATAAGAACTTCTTGGTCTTCCCTGCAAGCAATGTGAGATCTCATACACCACCTACCTTTATCCTTATTATATGTGGTATCACAATTGGAGTTTTTATACTAGAAACTTTATTCTTATTTAATTATGACTTTTTTGTTTAATTTATAACTTTAACCAATAGATTGAAAAAATATATAGCTCAAGATCATATCCTAACTTTATTAGTTGCATATATATATATATATATATGCTCTTTAATTTCCCCGGGATAAGTTGGTATTATTAATAATGGCAAATCAGCTATAAATTTATTACGAAACGTACCATAATTCAAGATATAAAAGAAAAAAACAAATGATCAAGAGCAAGAACGAGGTTGAATGTGTGATTGAGAGCTAAGAGAGAGAAAAATAATATATGTTAGTTGATTTATAAGAAAAAAGAATTTCAGGTGTAGGATTATTAAATCAAGTTGTTTTTGTGCTTTTATTTGTGTTTTAAGGATAAGTTTATTATATTAAATTTTTGGTAGAACATATATTTCTATGTGATTTTTTGAAGTGTGTAGGGTGCGCATGGTTTCAATTTTGTTAAAACCATAAACTTAGTACATAAATAAGTTTAGTATAATAAGTTAATAACTCGTAAATTGTAATACTATACGATAATAGCATTAAATTGGACACTAGTGAATTAGTATTTATTAATAATTAATACTAACAATTAAATTTAGTGTTGAAAAAAATTATAAAAACCATAAATAAAAAACTTATGGCTAAAACAAAAATTAAAATTAGGGTTTAAAGAAAAACAATGTTTGGTTTAGGGGGAAAAAATCTCTAAACAGGATTTAGGGGAAAAAAATTGGATTCCGTTTTTTTACCAAAACTTAAATTATCTCATCTCATCTCATTATTACAACTTTTTCAAATTCTCATATAAAATATAATAAACAATTCAATTTTTTCAAATCCTAAGACAAAATTAATATTAAAAACTTATACTATAACAATATTTTATTCAAATTTCAATGAAACATCTCATTTCATCTCATCTAAACTGTGTAAGCAAACGGTTACAAGTCTAAAAACACAACAGTCCAGCCCAAAACGCCCAACCTAACCCATATTCAGTACAAAGACGTCATTTTCATAGGAGCACATAGGTTAGAAACCATAAATATTCAAAATAAAGCCATTTTTTAGATGTAAAAATGACGCCATTTTGAATACTTAGGTTTCTAAACCCCACCTACCGATACCTCACACTCACAAGTCACATAGACACACACACTCACTCTCTCTTCTCAAGTCTTGGGTGTTGAGAAGTGTTGAAGAGAAGTCTTGGGTGTTGAGAAGTGTTGAAGAGAGTTGTGAATAGTAGTAAAAAGTAGGTAAAAAGTAATAATAAAGTAATGAATATTAATAAAAAGTAAGTAAAAAGTAAGGAATAGTAGTAAAAGTAGGTGAAAAGTAATAATAAAGTAAGGAATAATAGTGAGAAGTGTTGAGGAGAGTTGAGGTACTCTCCGTACCCAAACACACACTCAACATTGCCTCTCTCTCTCTCTCTCTCTCTCTCTTCTACTCACATTGCCTCATTCTCAGTACTCCCATTGCCTCTCTCTCTCTCTCTCTCTTCTATTGTCATGCTATCGTCCCTCATAATCACACAGTCTCTCAAATCTCAATGACTCACAAGTACAATACCCATGTCACCTCTCTCTCTCTCTCTCTCTCTCTCTCTCTCGTCCCACCATGTTGTCGTACCTCCACTACCCTCTCCTTCAGTTCCTTGGAGAAACCCCCGCGACCTCACTCACTCTTGGACCTGCCAATTCCTTTCTCCTCCAAGTGTCCCTCGTCCTTGGTGTGACCCCTCAATTTATTTTCAAAACCCTACATTTGTTGCTTTTTCTGTTTTTATTTTAATTTTGTAAACCCTAGATTATGATGGTGATTTGGTTGTCAATCTTAGATTATAATTCTGATTTGCTTGTAATTTATTCTCCAAGGGCCCTTGGTATACATATATATGTTAGCATTGATATGTAATTAGGTTGTAAACCAAATTCGATTCTAGTCTGACAAGTCGAAGTTGGATTGGAGCCTACAAAAGTTGGAGTCATAATTGGATTTTGGGAACTCCAACTATGGATTGGAGCTCACCCCAATTCATAATGGGAGGAAATTTTGTGGCTACCCTAGTTTACAACATACATAATAATTGACTTCGATTTATTTTTTAAATTATATAACACATATACATAATAGTTTAAATTAATTTGAAAGATTATGTTAAAAATATTAATATTCAATTTAAAATTTTACAGATATTAAACATTTCCACTTCTTTACTATATATGTTACTATTTGTTATTATAATTAATAATAAAAAAGGTTTAGCCTTATTTGTTTTCACAACTCTTTTCAACTCATCTTATCTAATCATTACAACTTTTTAAAATTTTAACATATAATAAAATAAACAATTCAACTTTTTCAAATTCTAAAACAAAAATAATATTAAAAAGTATATATTTTAACTATATTTTATTCAACTTTTAACTTTAATTTCAACTCATATTATCTCATTTAAGAAAACAAACAAGGCTGTGGCTAAATTAGTAACCGAAGATCATTTCATAATCAAGTTAAAAAAAATTTACAATTAAAAATTAACAATTTTTATATATGACTAGTCTATTACCTATAATTTTGGGAAGTGAGATGATCTCATCTCATCTCAAAATTTCTCATAATGTTCTTCCTAAATATCACTAAAACACAAACATTTTTTGTGACGCCCCCAACTCCCACATACGGACACGTGGAAATCAAGGCATCGGGATGATGACAACACAGGTCACACATCCTATTGCCAAGTGCAAGTGTGTGTACATGCAACATGTGTACAAATAAACCACGCAGCGGATAATAAAAGTCTTATAACTAAGTACCATAATTTTGTTTAAACACAAACAAGCTTAAAACATACGTAATAAAATATTACAAGTTCAACACTGTTTCAAATACCAATTACATAACATAAAAACAAGTAAAGATAATTTTCCAACATAAAACTACTCCAAATCAAATACTCTAGCGAAGCCGCCTCCTCGGGTTCAGTCTCCTCCTCCTCAACCTCTGCATCAAAGTCTACGGTACTAAAAATTGTGCCACAGGTAAGTAATAATCCAAACGCTACAAGATAAAAATATATTACACTCAACAATATGCATGAAAAGATGCCAAATGCGCATGTCCCGAAAATCCACATTTTTCCACGCACGCCAAAATCTCATTTTGGCCCAAAATATTTCCTTTAAAACCTTTCCTCGCCATTATCCCAAATAATGGCCCAAATATATCCTTTAAAACAAGTACTTTTCAATATCCCAGATAATGACCCAAACCAAGAAACCACCATTTTCCCAGAAAATGGATCTCAATATCCTCTCACAAAATCTCGCAATTTTTCCAGAAAATGGCCCATATCCAATATCCAAAACCAGTTCCAATTAATGCATGCACCATGATCTCCCCTATGGATCATCTGCACACTCTGGCTACTATGCCACACTTTAGATAACGACTACGCATGTAACATCTAAACGAGCGATCCCAGTCTCGAGCCCCACCCGTACCTGGACCAGGCATCCTCTAGTCCCCGCCAGCCGAGGGTCCACGGAGTCGACACGACAGCGTTACCGTATCGTGCTACCCGGTCATCGCCCAGCGACAATTTAGGAGATGTCACTCAGTATTATCCAATCCCGAATGACCAGAGGAGCTCCACCAGCATAATACCCCATCCCGGCTTGGGGTCGTGATACACACGCACCCGAAAATCCATTTACGCATGAAAACTCAATTTCCACTATCCAACACATGTATATGCATGCACAATGCAATGCAAATGATATGACACATAATATCCAACAATTCTCAACATCAATAACAAACAAACAACTCCGTCTTCAAATCCATTCAACCCCCGACTCCTCGGACTCAGTCCAGAATAACCAACCAGTCACAAATATTTATTGTAAAAGTAATAATATATTTTAATCTAACATGTGATTTGAAAAATACTTACAGCGCTATATGATAATTTTTTATAGATCAACGAGCTGTAAACGACGAAGAAAAAGCAACGTAACATTGTAAAAACACTGTGGTCGTGGGTTGTAAAATACACACTTTTGAATGTGACAAACCAAGACTTGAGATTGGTAGGGAATAGCATAGAGGTGTTTATAAAGCTAGTGGAAGTGAGAGTTGGCCGTGGGTGGCGGCGAAAACGGCAGTAGAAGGCCAATGGGTAAAATGGCGTTGAGCTCGTGGGGGCTGCTCCGGTTATGGATTGAAGCCGAAAATGGGTGGTTTAGGACGGCAAGAGGTTGATGATGAAGTGGTAAAGAGATGGTGGCCGGAGGTGGAGCGACGGTGGCGGAACGGCACAAAGATAGTGCAGCTTAAAAGAGCTCGTGGCGGTTAACGGTGGTTCGGATGGAGGTGAAATTTGGTGGGGATGATCACCGGGTCGGAGGGAAAGAAATCTGGGGGGTGGTGTGCTACATGCCGTCGGCGAGCGGCGGTTTTGGGCAGAGAGAGAAAACGCCGAAAGAGGGAGAGAGAGTCTGTCGCACGGGGCTGGGGATTCGGAGGAAGAAAGAAAGGAAAGAAGAAAAGAAAGAAAGAAAAAAAAAAGAGAGAAAGGAAAAAGAAAAAGTGAAAAGAAAAAAGAAGGGAAAGAAATGAGGTCCAATCCTCACATCAAGGATTCAGGAATTGATCCAACGAAAACAATTTTAAAAGCTATAAATTAAAGAAAATAATTTAAACACAACATAAAACTAAATTATAATAAATAACTAATAAAAACTAACTACTTAATTTTAAATCCAAAAACAAGTTAAAATAAATTAAATAGCAATTTAAACTCAACAATAATTAATATTAAGAAAGCTCTATAAAATAAATTTCACAACTAAATAAATCTAATTAAAATCCAATAATTTAAAATAAAAGAACCAATATTTTAATTAAATTAAATACTCCTTCAGTGAAAATACATGTAAAAACGAGGTATCACATCCTCCCCCCTAAAATAAATTTCGTCCTCGAAATTTGCAAGATCAAACGCTAACGTTAAATCAAGCCACAAGATTCCACTGAGTCCAAGTTTAGGAAACATGGCCCAACATAAAATCCATTAATGCAATCTTACCATTTTCCCAGAAAACGGCCCAATATCCATTATCAGAACTAATATCCAATTTTAATCCGTATGCACCATGGTCTCCCCTAGGGACCATCCGCACACCTTAACTCCCTTTGTCATACTATAGGTAACGACTATGCGTGTGACTTCGTTACGAGCAATGTCCAGTTCTGTGCCCAGCGCTTTCGTAGTTAAGTATCTTCTAGCCCCCGCCAGCAGAGGGGCCACGGAGTCAGCACGAGACCGTTACTTTCCCGTCCGATTCTGTTGTCGCCCAGCGACAACTCAGAAGACGTCACTCAGTATATTACCCTCCCGAGTGACCAGAGGAGCTCCACCGAAATAATGCTCCATCTCGGCTTGGGATCGTAATGCACACGCACCCAAAAATTCACTTTCACACGAAAACCCAATTTCTCATTCATATCCATGAATATGCATGTACTATACAAAAATCCAGTTTTCATTTTACAAACATGATCATGCATGCAACAAGTCACAAAGATATCCAACAACCCAACATCATCCAATCAACAAACAAATCTATCATCCATTCCGACCGACCCTCAAACTCCTCGGACTCAGTCCACCACAACAAACCACCCCTTCACCACTTCATCACCGACCCCTTGCCGTCCTAAACTACCCGTTTCTGGCTCCGATCCATCGCCGGAGCAACCCCTACAAGCTCAACTCCGTTTTACCCATTTTGGCCTTCCACTGCCGTTTTCGCCGCCACCCACGTCCAAACCTCACTTCCACTAGCTTCATAAACACCTCTAAGCTATTCCCTACCAATCTCAACTCTTGGTTTGTCTCCAATCAAAAGTGGATATTTTACAACCCATGGCCACAGTGTTTTTACACTGTTACGTTTCTTTTTTTTCGCCGTTTGCAGCTCATTGATTCATCGAATATTATCATATAGCGCTGTAAGTATTTTCCAAACTTCATTTTAGATTTAAATATATTATTACTTTTACAATAAATATTTGTAACTGGTTAGTTATTCCGGACTGAGTCTGAAGAGTTGGGGGTCGGATGGATTTGAAGATGGAGTTGTTTATTTGTTATGGATGTTTGAGAATTGTTGGTTAATTTGTGTCATATCATTTGCATTGCATTGTGCATGCATATGCATGTGTTATATATTGAAAACTGGGTTTTCATGGGTTAAATGGATTTTTAGGTGCGTGTGTATCACGACCCTAAGCCGAGATGGGGCATTATCTCGGTGGAGCTCTTCTGGTCACTCGGGAGCGTAATATACTGAGTGACGTCCACTGGGTTGTCGCTGGGCGACAACCGGAGCGGGCGGGATGGTAACGCTCTCGTACCGACTCCGTGGCCCTCTGCTGGCGGGGCCTAGAGGATGCTTGGCTACGAACGCGCAGGGCGCGGAATTGGGCATCGCTCATTACGAAGTCACACCATGGTCGTTACCCGTGGTGTGACGAAGGGAGCCAGGACTTGCGGATGACCCCTAAGGGAGGTCATGGTGCATTCAGTTAAGGAAAAGTGGAAATGATTTTAAGACTTGGATTTTGGGCCATTATCTAGGATAATGGCGAGGAAAAGTTTAAAGGAAATATTTTGGGCCAAATGAGACTTTTGGCGTGCGTGGAAAAATATGTTTTATGGGACATGTGCATTGGTCATCTTTTCATGCATATTGTTGAGTTTAATATATATTTATCTTGTGGCGTTTGGATTATTACTTACCTGTGGCACTATTTTTGGTACCGTAGATTTTGATGCAGAGGTTGAGGAGGAGGAGGAGGCTGAGCCCGAGGAGGCGGCTCCGCTTGAGTATTGATTTGGAGTTGCTTATCTATGGATATTATCTGTATTTATTTTTATGTCATGTATTTGGATTTGAGATAGGTTGAACTTGTAATATTTTATTCTCTGTGTTTTAAACTGGTTTGTATTTAAACAAAAATTCTAATACTTAGTTATAAGACTTTATTATCTGCGGCAATGTTTATTTTGTACACATGTTGCATGTACACACACTTGGCACTTAGCGATAGGATGTATGACCCGTGTTGTCATCATCCCGACGCCTCGATTTTCACGTGTCCGTACTTGGGAGTTAGGGGCATCACAATTGTCATCAGCCTGACCCCTCGATTCCCGTGTTTCAGTATGTGTGAGTTGGAGGCATGACAGATGGTATTAGAGCATTTCGGTTCTGGATAAAACCATATGTCCCATAGGTGTAGAGCCAGAATGTTTTAAAGTCGTGATTTGAAATTATTTTGTTTGAAGTATGCTATTTAAATTGTTTTTATTTAGATTGATTTTATTTTATTTGATTTGAATTTTTTTTTTGTTAATTTGAATTTATTTATTAATTTGATTTTTATTTTATTTGAATTGAAATTATGTTATTTTATTTCTTTATATGTTATTGTATTTTATTGGTTTTATTTTATTTTATATTATCTTGTTTTATTTTAGTTGTTTTTGTTTTGTCCATAGTTGAAAGTGGGGTTAAGGGATTTCACTATGGCAAGAAGATGGTACTATCAAGAATATCATTGTTAGGCTTGAACATTTAGCGGAATAGGTTTGAACTCTTAGTGATGTGGTTTGCTTTTATAATATCGAGACTTGAAGGGAATGGCATGGTCTGGGTGATCTCTTTAGGGAATAGAATAATCGAGGGCTTAGGTTTCATGGAGTTTATGAAATGGTCTATGGAGTAGAAGGTTGAAGTTCAACGAACTTCAAAGATAGATTTTATAGAAATTTCAGCAAAGGTTTAAGGATTTGCAGACTCTAGGAAATGATTTGTTATTATTTAAGGTTTTAGATTTTGAAAGTTTCAGGAGTCGTTTGTTTTGTTATTGGATATAAGTTCATCGACCTAACAGTTTCTGGAAAATGAATTTTTGTATAATTAAGTGGATTTTCGTGGACTATTTTCTGGAAAAATGGTAGATTATTGTTTTGGGTTATTTTCTGAAAAAATGGCGGGGAAATGTTTTAAATGAAATGTTTGGAACAAAAATGGGATTTTTGGCATGTATTGGAAAAATGATTATTTTCAGATTTCATGCATATGTCATCACGTTCATGCACATTGTTATTGCTTGAATGTATTTTTATTTTGTGGGTTGCTTGGATTATTACTTACCTGCGATACCGTCTTTGGTACCGTAGATTTTGATGCATTTGTCTAGGAGACTGAACCCGAGGAGGCGGCTACGCCGGATGATTGATTTGGTACTCTTGGTTACTTATTGGAAATTATTTCCCTGTCTTTAAATTATGTATTTTGGTTTTATGATGTTTCTGGAACTTGTAATATTTTGATACGCTTGTATTTAAGCAAGTTTGTATTTTAAATAAAATTTCGGTACTTAGTTGACTGACTTTTATTATCTGTTGGGTTATTTTTATTGTACACGTGTTGCATGTACACACACTTAACACTAAATAATGGGATGCATAACTCGTATTGTCATCATTCGGACACTTCGATTTCCACGTATTCATACGTGGAAGTTAGGGACATCACAAAGAATATGAAATTGGGTATTTAAACATGAGGTTAGATAATTTATTAATAACTTTTCTTTTGTAAAAAATCATAAAAATTTTGTAAAAAATCTAGACTAGCAAACGTCCTATTAATAGTGTATATATATATATATATAATATAATACATAATATCTTAGAGATGCTCTGTTTTTTTTTATTTTTTTGGTAATTTTTCATCTCGTGCTCGTCCTGGCACCGAGACTATATAATTTATGAGCCGGGCCGTAGGTGATATGCAATGGATCACGATCCAAAGGTATATACAGTAAAATGATAGTAGGAAAATATTTTGCATATATAGGAAAATGATTCTGAGAAGTTACTTACGGATTCTATATATTTATTTTAATTTAATGATTGAAGACATACATGTCTCCTAATGAATTTGTGATTTTTACTTTTTAAAACTGTTTTAAAAGAGGTTACAAAAATATTAGAAAAGTGCAGTTTACATTATTAATTAGTAGAAATCGTTAAGGATTTTTTCGGTGGAGAAATGTTATAAATTATGTTAATATTATTTTATTTTCATCCAATTATATAAGATGTTTGATATATAATTGGATGATAGCGAAATATAATTGGTGAATGTTTAGAATTTTTCATCTCGGGTGACCCTAACAGCTGTCCTTCATTTTATTTTTCTAGTCTGACACGTCATGTAAACGTAGAATGACGTTAATTACTAATACGTCATGATGTAGAGCATTCGATGATGATTCAGATGGTCTATAATAATCGATATATGAAATAATCAACCGCTCTTTCTCGAGTAGATATAGATCATTATCATGCAGCTCAAGGTTTGTTGGTAGCATTAAATGACAAAGGATTTTTTGGGTTAATTATATTTTCTCTCTAAATTTTCATTTAATTTATAATGTGTCTCAAAATTAATAATTACATCAAAATAAATTCGTTTATTTTCAAAATTTGACAATCCCCCTTTCGTATTGTACCATTAACATTAAATCGAACGGAAATTAAGTATGTACTGTTCACGTATAGCTTCTTTATCTATAAAAATAAAAATGCTTTTAAAAAAAAATTTCACTTTAGACTCTCGAACATTCACGCGATTTTTAATTTGTCCCGAATGTCACATTAAATTATATTTTTATAATAATTAAATTATATTTTTATAATAAATATGAATTTACAAATCTTGAATAAAAGACTAGTAAAAAGATAAATATTTAAACTCAGTAAAATACTAGGATATAATTTTCTTTTCTTTTTAAACTTTTTTAAAAATGTATTTGAATAACTCTATATAAAAGACACTAAATATATAAATATATATAACTAAATATGTAATATCAATAAAAATAAACGTTTATTTCTCTACCTTATGAATAGTTATTATTTTCATTTTATTATTGAATTCTTTCATTTTTATTTTATATATTCGTAGTTAATTTTGAAATACCACGTGAAATTTTGGAATAGTATCTATAATAATTTTATTTCTTTAATTTTCTGGAATTTTATGGAGAGGAATAATAACTCATGTTCCATAAATTAAGAATATAAGCGATTAATCAAAATCAAGAATAAAATGAGAATAATAACTATTAACTCTCACAAATTAACTGTCTGGTCTACAAATTAACTGTCACAATACTTGTGCATACAAACTATACTTGTGTCACGCATGTACATGAATAATATTATTGCTATTCTAAGGCTTATATACAATGTACAGCTGAAGGCCGGGAGGACGTAAAACGCGTACTAGTACAAGTCATGTTATATATAATGATTTAAATATGATTAATTTTCTGTGTATATATAATTAATGTTCACAAATCTACACAAGAGTGCGTACCGTTCCCGTATAATTTATATTATGAGAGGTACTCGATCTTGGCGGATTAGTCCATCTCATGCACGTCAAGGCTAGGCTTAATTTATTGTCCATATATATGATGCATGCTGCATGCACAAGTCTACAATATCACTAATTATATATGATATATGCATCGATCATGATCTGCATGATCTAGATCATCAGCGGCCTCATACATGTGGTATTGCATGTGTTTAACGAGGTTAGATATATGCATGGATTACGTATGAATAGCTAGGTCTAACGTACGACATAAATGAATTGGTGATCAGTCTGCAAATTGATGTTTATATATATGAGTTTGAAGTTTAATTTCAACCCCCGGCCCAATCGATCTAAGGCATTCCCCACGTACAATTATATAGTAAATTAATGCACGCGGGATAGTTTAGATGATGATGACATATTAATATATATCACTTCCGTTTTCCATTTAATTACTTCACACCAAATTTTTCGAAAAGCAATAATATTGATTTTTTTTTTACACATTATAAGTACTACTTCACATGCAGCCTAAACAAAACTAATGCCGTACGTTATATAAGGATCAATTAATTATAATGCATGTCTACTATAGTAGCTATATATATATATATATATATATATCTAGTCTATATGATACTCTGCCATATTTATAAAATAAGCAAGCAGCTGTGAAGTTCATGAAACCAACTCGTAGCTTGAATTTTTGGGAAAGAACTCAAAACATAATATGATCCGATTGAACTTTTTATTTTTTTTAACTGCATCTCAAAAAAATCTTTTGTGCTTGTATATATACAATCATTTCATCACAATATATGCTTTAAAAATATGTGCATCAAGTGAAAAATAATCCCTAGCCTATATATATATATATATATATCGTTCACACATGATGAGATATTGCAATAATTGTATAAGATCAAAAACTTCAAATCTAGATGAATGTGGAGGAGAACTTAGATAAGGAAAGAAACAATTAAAAGCATACGGCCGGAGAGTCTTGAGAAAGAAAGCCGATTCCCTGCTTCAGTATGTTTTTTAAGGGACCATGTAATTTTTTTTCAATATTACCGTTAATGCGTTGTTTCATATTTTCATTTATGCACGCATCGTTGTTGGATGATTAAGAAATATAAATACCCCTATCCCGTTTTCCTGAATTTTGAATTAATGCTACTGTCCCTTCTTTAAGGGATATTGATCTATACAATTAATTAAGAATATATATATAGGAAAATGCTTGATCTACAAATTAACTAACCTTTTGTGCACCATGCACGCCAGTAGTGTTCTTCCCCCTTTTTTTTTGGGATTTGCTATGCATCAACCATTATTCCCTTTCACACCACACACTTGTAGCTTTTTCATAGGGTGTAGGGGTGTTTTTCATAGGGTGTGTGGTGTGAATTGGTGAATAGTGGCTGATGAAAAGAATTTCTCTTTTTTTTTTAAGAGATTAACTTCAAACCAGATGCAGTGTCAAGAAGGGGTTTACTCCCTCCAACAAACGAACGACACGTCACCAATTTAGAAAGTTTACAATACAACTTGCCACATCTAATCCCCACGTCTCTCTCTTTCTCAAGCCGTGTTGAAGTATATAACTCATACATTGAAAGTAGGTAGATGGTGGAGCGTAGCGTAGCGGAGCGATGAGGGGTATTTTTGTAATTTTCTTAAATATGTTTGTATGTCTAGGGTTAGTATAAATACATATTATGTAATCCTAATTGACTGATAGTGAATTTGCCCCGCTCGCTTCCGGCCTGTGGATGTAGGCACATCGTCAAGCCACGTTAAATTTTTGTGTGGAGTTCTACTTTTCTGTTTTGATCGTTTCCTATAATTCATCAGTAATTACCGCATGTTTCACAACAAGCCGTCTTCTCTATCTCTCGCTCTCTCTCAAGGCAAAAGTCTGCTTAGAAGGTTTTATGTTTGACGTTGCTCTCTTCTAGTTTGATATGTTTGTTTTCTTCTTTCTTTAATTTTTGTTTCTACTTTTACTTTTATTTTTTGGTTGGGATATAGTTATTGAGCCAAAATGGCCTTACTACTCTCAGAACACTACATGTAAAATCCTTCAATCATTATGTATTCGACTGCAAGTCTTGACAAAAGTACTATTAGAATAGAGCTGCGTTTTAAAGTTCTGGGTTAGTAAAATTCATTATTTCTGCTGGCCTTATGGAAATTTGTATTCTTAGGTTTGTAAGATTTTTCGTTTTTGTCAAAAATAATGTTATATATAGTCACTTTTATGTACTTTTTGTGTACTCTACTGATATGATTAGCTGCATCAATTTTTTTTAATACACAATCAATCATATCAATAAAATATATAAAAGAATACGCAAAAGTGACTATATATAAAATTTAAAACTACTACTAGCTGTACGTATCATAAAGTAATTTAGACAAAATTTATTTATAAATCTTTTTGTTTTTAACATTCGAAAACTTTCAACATTAATAATATTAAAAAATAATTGTTACACATCCAACATATATATAGATATATATATATATATATATCATATTTTGAAATTTTAAAATTATAATTTTGGGTTCCACAATAATTAAGTATTATGTTAACAGATTTATCTATATGTAAAAAATTCAATTTTTATTATTTTAAAATGTCAATCCTAGCACCTTAAAATTCTTCTTATCCACGTCATCAACATGTGAAATCCGGACGTCACGTCGTCACATCCAGATTATCCCATTAAAATGTCGAGAAATGCTACACAACCTCCCAACACTCTACACTCTAATTTTTTTCAATTTTTTAATATTTTTTTAATATTTTTTTTGAATTTATTTTTTTAAAATTAATTTAATTCTTTTATTCATTATTTATATATTAAATATTTGATAAAAGATAAAATAATAAAAATTAAAAAAAAATGTGGAGTGTGGAGTGTGTGAATAGTAGGAGGTTGTGAATATTTTTTCTAAAATGTCCCTCTGCTTTTCTCGGCCATTACAAGGAAACGGCAACGCCGGTGATTGGGAGTTGGGACAACGTCAAAAAATTTGATTAAAAAAGAAAACATAAAAAAATTAAGAGAAATACTGCACTCCGAGATGGTGGATCCGATGGGGATTCCGATAATGATTTGTTCTTTTTAATTTTATAATCAAAGAAGTAATTTTTAATAATATTATAAAATTTAAAATATATATTTAAAAATATTAAAAAAATAAACCAAAGAAAAATATCTGTAAGATCCATGTGTAGCTGTGGAGCTACTCAAAAATTAATATTAAAAATTTTATGTATAATTATTTTTACGCACTCTTTAACATATTTTATCACTCTTTTAACATACTTTATCAATATATATAGGTAGTTGTGTATTAAAAGCTATAAATACGCACGAATACATGGCAAGCAACTACCACTACTCTTACCCCCAAGCACAAAAAACAAAATAGTAACTGCAACTGCTTCGCCTTTCCTCGATTGAATGGCTTCCAGTGCTAGTCCTGAGGTTGTGAAAGCCGGATATTGGTTTTTCGGGCCTGACTTGAACCGGCAAGCAGCAGAAATACCTTCCGAACTCTTCACACATCTTTATGCTGGCTTTGCCGTGGTCAACATTCATACTGGCGGGGTCACCTTTCCTCCCCATCACGAGAGAGAATTCCAAACCTTCCCCAACACGGTTCGACAACGAAACCCTACGGTGAAAACTCTGTTATCCATCGGTGGTCCTGGCTCTGATATATCTCAAGTGGTGAGAGATAATGCTAGGCGTACAAACTTGATAAATGAGTCCAAACGTCTAGCCATAACGTACGGTTACAATGGCCTTGACCTCTGCTGGCTGTACCCCTCCGCGTTCGACAACGGTGACGACCTCATCGGATTGCTCGAAGAATGGCGTCGTGCCTTGAACCAAGATGCCAAAAAAGGAAATAAAGATGAGCAGTTCCTGCTAACTGCAGCGGTGTTTCACCATCCGGCCATTCCCAGCCCAGACGGAAGGTTTTTCAATTATCCCAAAATTTCAGTCTTCTTGGACTTTATCAACGTACTGGCCATTGACTTCTATACTCCCTCCAACTCATCGGGGGAGACTGGACCGGCTCATGCGTTGAATACTCGAGGCCTTATAGATCGTCATCATGAGCCAAAGAGGTGCGGAAGTCATGGCATTCGTAACTGGATTAATAATAATGGAGGTGCGGCCCAAAAGTTAGTCATCGGCCTTCCATTTCATGGCTATGAATGGAATCTAATTAACCCGAATGTCTATCAATACTTTGCACCAGCTGCAGCTAAATATCCAGAAAATTATAGAGATTACAGAACCATCAAGGAAATTGTCCATGACGAGATGGCTAATTATCAAACCTGGTATGATACCGACTATGTTGGTACCTACTCGCATAACAATGAGGGGAGTTGGATTGGCTATGATGATGAAACGAGCATCTCTGAAAAGGTTGGACAGGCAATTGGTCAAATGCAATTGCTGGGTTACTTTGCATGGAATTTGGTCGGCGACGACGACCAGTGGTCTCTTACAAATGCAGGTAATTAATTAGCTGCATAAATTGATCAATATCGTATCCTACATATCTTGGTCGTAATTATATATTAACTAATATGCATTTAGAATAAATTTTCAAGTCTAGTAATCTGGTATAGTCATGAGCAATGCAATGGTCATACCGTCTCGTTTGGATTCAGAGATGAGATAAGATGATTTTAGATGAAATATAAAAGTTGAATCAAATATTGTTATTATTGTTTTGAAATTTGAAAAGTTGAATTGTTTATTATATTTGTATGAAAATTTCATATATAAACTTTGATAAAATTTTTCAAAAGGAGTTTGCAACGTTTGCATATTTTATAACTATAATTAATATCATTTATCATAAAGATAGAACACATGATGATCTCATGATTACTTCATTCCTTTTAGTATATATTACATATATAGCCAGTAGTAATTTTTTTTTTTATAACTAGATATAAGCTGCCAAATTCAAGGACATATTTTTTGAATTTTCTAGTACTGCTCGCATGCAATGAAAATATATGCTAGCTTTCTTTTCTGAAAATTTTATTTTCTAATGAACTTTCCTTTTCTTGTCGTAGCCTTCAACGTGGCCAATGCTGTTAATCCGTAATGGCCCCCAGTATTGTGAAGAATAATAAACAGCTAGCATGGCCAGCAATCAGATATGGTGTATGTGTTTGCTATGTATATATATGTATGTGTGTGCTTGTCTTATCAATATTAAGGCCAATAGTATCAGATATACAGTGTTCTGTTACAGTTATATGTAACATTATTAATGACGCTTGTTATATCATCAACATGAATAAGGCCAAATGGTTATGCTGTGTTTTGTGTAATAGTATATGAGAATTAAGCGTGTATGAATATTTCCAATTAATAAGGTCATTCTTATGCAGACCACTACAGCTTGTACGATAATTTATAAATGTTGTGTCTTATAAAAGGATCGAAGTACTTCCTTTTGTATTATTATGAGTTAATCGACCGCATGATCTGCTACGAACATAAATATTGAATATATAAAAGCTAATTAATTAAGATGGTTCTTAATTATTGAAATAAATTTATAAATTAGAGTCATCAATGATGTAATTGGAGCCCTATTAAAACTTTATAAAGAGTAAAAGCTTTTCATTCTCAAGTAATGTGAGATCTCATACACCATCTACCTTTATATATATTCTTATATATCATGATATGGGGTATCTCAATTGGAGTTTTTATGCTGGAAACTTACTCCTGTTTAATTATATGCCTGTTTTGTTTAATTAATTTTTAACTTTAACCAATAGATTGAAGAAGTATATAACTAAAGATCATATTCTAACTTAATTAGTTGCACATATATATATATTAATTCTATTTAATTTNTTATGTGAAAATTTGATAAAATTGTAATGATGAAATGCGTTGAATTAAGATGAGGTGAGATTACCTCTAAATCCAAACTTATTTTTTTAAAAATTGGAGTTCACTGTTAAAAATATATATTTTTCATGTGAATCCAACGTTTACTAACTTTTTTCAAAAGGAGTTTGCGACGTTTGCATATTCTATAATAATAAATATCATTTATCATAAAGATAGAACACATGATCTCATGATTACTTCATTCCTTTTAGTATATATTACATATATAACCAGTAGTCATTTTTTTTTTTTATGACTAGATATAAGCTGCCAAATTCAAGGACATATTTTTTGAATTTTCTAGTACTGCTCGCATGCAATGAAAATATATGCTAGCTTTCTTTTCTGAAAATTTTATTTTCTAATGAACTTTCCTTTTCTTGTCGTAGCCTTCAACGCGGCCAATGCTGTTAATCCGTAATGGCCCCCAGTATTGTGAAGAATAATAAACAGCTAGCATGGCCAGCAATCAGATATGGTGTATGTGTTTGCTATGTATATATATGTATGTGTGTGCTTGTCTTATCAATATTAAGGCCAATAGTATCAGATATACAGTGTTCTGTTACAGTTATATGTAACATTATTAATGACGCTTGTTATATCATCAACATGAATAAGGCCAAATGGTTATGCTGTGTTTTGTGTAATAGTATATGAGAATTAAGCGTGTATGAATATTTCCAATTAATAAGGTCATTCTTATGACCACAGCTTGTACGATAATTTATAAATGTTGTGTCTTATAAAAGGATCGAAGTACTTCCTTTTGTATTATTATGAGTTAATCGACCGCATGATCTGCTACGAACATAAATATTGAATATATAAAAGCTAATTAATTAAGATGGTTCTTAATTATTGAAATAAATTTATAAATTAGAGTCATCAATGATGTAATTGGAGCCCTATTAAAACTTTATAAAGAGTAAAAGCTTTTCATTCTCAAGTAATGTGAGATCTCATACACCATCTACCTTTATATATATTCTTATATATCATGATATGGGGTATCTCAATTGGAGTTTTTATGCTGGAAACTTACTCCTGTTTAATTATGCCTGTTTTGTTTAATTAATTTATAACTTTAACCAATAGATTGAAGAAGTATATAACTAAAGATCATATTCTAACTTAATTTATAAACTTATTGCGAAACGTACCATAATTCAAGATATAAAAGAAAAAAAAAAAAATCAAGAGCAAGGACGAGGTTGAATGTGGGATTGAGAGCTAAGAGAGAAAAAATATATATGTTAATTGATTTATAAGAAAAAAGAATTTCAAGTGTAGGATTATTAAATTACTTGTTTTTATGCTTTTATTTGTGTTTCAAGGATGAATTAATTATATTAAATTTTTGGTAGAACATATCTTTTTATATGATTTTTTAAGTGCGGAGGATGTGCATGGTTTGAATTTAATTTGTTAGATTAAATTAACATGCTCTAATCGACTTGAATTTAACCGAGCTTGACTTGTGACAATAGAAAAATCGATCGTGAAAGCCGAAACCCGCTCGATTAGTAAATGACACCTACTCGATTAAATTCAATTCAACTCGGTTAAGTCTCGTGAAGGCTCGCTCGTTTATGCCTGACATGGCTCATTAGCTCGAGTCGATTAGAGCTCGTCCATAAATCATTGAATATATATATATATATATATGTATAGTTTATTTCTATATATTAGTATTCTTACACAAACATATAAACATAGTTACCTTTATTGTGACACCTCCANACTCGAACCGAGCTTGACTCGTGAAAATAGAAAACTCGATCGTGAAAGCCGAAACCCGCTCAATTAGTAAATAACACATACTCGATTAAATTCAATTCGACTCGGTTAAGTCTTGTGAAGGCTCGCTCGTTTATGCCTGATATGGCTCGTTAGCTCGAGTCAATTAGCGCTCGTCCATAAATCATTGAATATATATATGTATAGTTTATTTCTATATATTAGTATTCTTACACACACATATATGCTTCTATATACATTAAATTTAATAATATAAACATGGTTACTTTTATTGTGACACCTCCAACTGCCACGTACGGAAACACGAGAATCGAGACATCGGGATAATGATAACACGGGTCACACACCCAAACGACAAGTGTTAAGTGTGTTCACATGTAATATGTGTAAGACAAAAAACACAGTGGATAAGTTAAAGTCAATTAACTAAGTACCAGAATTATTAAATATGGATTCACTTAAATGTAAGTGTTTCAAAAGAAATTACAGTTATCTGATTAAAACGTATATAAACCAAAATATAATAACTAAAAAGTGGGACATAAATCTCATCCCACGATAAAGTGATCCCTGATCACTCTTTCGGCGGAGCCACATCCTTAGTCTCTGCATCCTTATCTGCAACAAAATCTAAGTACTATGAAATGGTATTGCAGGTAAGTAATAGACCAAACAGCCCAAGAGATAAAAATATATTCATACAACAACAAATATACGTGCGTATGATGAAATATGCATGAAACCCCAAAACCTCATTTTTCTAGAAAATGATTATTTTCCAATGCACGCCAAAAATCCCATTTGGCCCAAAACCAAGTTCATTAAAATAACCTCTGCCATTTTCCCAGAAAACGTTCTAGTATCAAAATCCACCATTTTCCCAAAAAATGGTTCACAGAAATCCATTTATCCAAACCCAGCTATTTTCCCAGAAAATGACTCTCATAACCAATTAACATTGTAGGCGAGATTCACATAAAGGACTCTACCACCATAGCTACTGCGTGCACCATAGGTCGCAATCACAGGCGGGACTACCACCATCCCTGCTTACCACCATTCCTACCGAGTGCACCGTAGGCAGAAATCATATACAAGGCTCTACCATCGTCCCTGTGTACTACCATTCATACAGTTCTTTTTACCTCTCTTTTAATCTATCAAAACACTAAAGGCAGGAATCACAGGTGAGACTATGTCACCATCCCTACAGTACCTCTCAAACCGTTCAATCCATTCAATTCAAATATACCCAAAATCATTTCTCGCATGAAAACTCAGTTTTCAAACATACACATGAACAAGTATGCAATTATGCGAAAACCCATTTTTCATTTACAAGTATGAACATGCAAGCAATTATGCAATGTATATGACACGACACAAATATATTCAACAGCCAACAAATCCCAACTAATCCCATCACACAAACAACTCAATCCTCCAATCCAACCGACTCTCAAACTCTGTGGACTCAACGTTTGGCACAACCAACCAGATCGCAAAAGATTTGTTAGTGCAAAATATATTTAAATCTCAAAAGGTTCTTTGAAAAATACTTACAGTGGTACAATATAATTTTTGAAAGATCACGAAGGTGCTAAAGGCTGCGGCATAGCAACACAACTGTGCAAATTGGACAAGGGTCGTGGGTCTCAAAAACCCAACTTTTGAATGGAGACAAACAAAGACTTGGGATGGATAGGGAAGAGTTTAGATGTGTTGATAAAACTACTGATGGTGGTGGTTGGCCGTGTGTATCACGAACCCAAACCTGTGTATCACAACCCCATCTCGGGTTGGGGTCGTGATACACACGCACCCAAAAATTCATTTACATGTAAAAATCCAGTTTTCAATATCCAACACTTGTACATGCATGCACCATGCAATGTAAATGACCAGATACAAATATCCAACATCATCCAAATATAAAATAACTCTGTCCCCAAATCCATCCGTCTCCTGGAACTCAATCCGGCATAACCAACTAATTACAATTATTGTTAGTGCAAAAATATATTTAAATCTTAAAAAAGTTTAGAAAATACTTACAGCGCTATAAAATATTTTTGAAAGATCAAAAAGCTGCAAAAAGTGGCAGAATTGTAGTGTAAAATACATTGTGGCCATGGGTCATAAAATACCCACTTTTGAATGGAAACAAACTAGGACTTGGGATTGATAGGAAATGGCTTAGAGGTGTAAGTGAAGTTAGTGGAAGTGGTGGTTGGCCGTGGGTGGCGGCAAAAACGGCAGTGGAAGTAAAAAATGACCAAATCGAGTTTTAGTTTGTGGTGGTTGCTTCGGCGACAGATCGGAGTTGAAAATGGGTGGGTTAGGTCAGAAAGAGGTCGGTGATGAAGTGGTGAAGAAATGGTGGCCGGAGGTTACGCGATGGCGGCACTGGAGGACTTGAATGCCGCGACTTGGAGGAGCTCATGTGGCTTAACGGTGGCTCGGTTGGGGCTGAGGAATGGTGATTTGGGTGGTTGGGAAACCGGTGATGAAGTGGTGAAGAAGTGGTGGCTAATGGTGGTGCGACGACAGCGCTGGAGTGAAAAAGGGCCACAACTTCCAGCCGTGGGTGGAGGCTAACCGTGACACGGGTTGAGCTTAAACTGAAGGGGGTGGCCGCTGGCCAATGGGAGGATAATGGATGGTGTGGTGTTGACCACGCCGGTGAGCGGTGGCACGTTGAAGGGGATGACAGAAATGGATGGGGGAGAAGGGAGAAGGGAGAAGGCTCGCGCGTGGGAGGAGAAAAGTAGGGGAGGAAAAAGAAAAAGAAAGAAGAAAAATGGAGAGGGAAAAAGAAAAGGGAAAAAGAAAAAGACGAAAAAGAAAAGAAATGAGATTTAGCCTTTTCAACTCAGGATTTCAAAATTGATCCAACGAAAATAAATTTTAAAACAGTGAGTTAAATAAAATAATTTAAATGTAGTGACTTAGTAAAATAAAATAATAAAATTCAACATTAAACTAATTTAAAATAAAGAGTACTTTAAATGATGAACAATATTAATAATAATAAAATACTTTGAATTAAATTCCATAATTAGAAATAATAAAATAGTACCACTAAAATAATATAAAACTTGAAACAAGAATGCCCATAATTATAATAAATAAAATAATTTACTTAGTTAAAATACACGTAAATATGGGGTATCACATTTATAATTAATTACGTAGTTTGTAACCAAGTTATTGCCTAGTCATTTATGCCTATATATTGAATATAGTTCATAATTATATGTTCATTAATAAGTACTTAAGTGATTAATTATAGTATATATTTTATAATATATGTAATAGTTAGTATGTACAGTGTCTTAGTAGTTTCATATACTACAATGTAGAAACCATATAAGAAATGTATTCATAAAAATGTTATAATTTTATAATTCAATATAAGGCTTATATTGATGAGTTGGGACAACTTCAAAAAATTAATATGGCTTGTTTCTATATGGGTTTGAAAAGGCTAAAAATACGCACGCATACATGGCTAGCAAATACCACTACTCGATTGAATAAAAATTGCCCATCCAATAACCTTCATGACTAGCTCATCCAATAAACATAGTTCAAGCAGGAGATCCCGAGGGGAGATTTTGTCCCTAACATAACCCTAATCCAATGAGCCGAAGGTAACAAAGGCCCCCGAATCCTAATACAATCTAAGGCACTATTTGTAGTAAAATTGTCACATTTCTCTTTCAACCATATTAACACATCTTGACCCTCCTTCCGTCTAGCTAAAAATTGATACAAATCAGAAGCCTTCTGATGGCCCACTAGTCTTTCCAAAAGAGACAGATCCCACCCATTCTCAATACGACACTTTTTGATCTTAAGCGAAGAATGCTCAGTCACAGAAAATTGACCATTGAGAGGACCTCCTTCAACCCAGTTATCATACCCAAAAGAGATATTACCCTCTTTCACAACCCATTTGGAACCATTTAACACCTTCGGAATACTACAAACAATTGACCTCCAGAAACAGGGTCCTTTATTAGGCATCAAAAGGGATAAATGATTCCCCCTCGCATACTTGCCTATGAAAAAATTTGCCCAAAGAGACTGATCTTGAATAAGACGCCATGCAAGTTTCCTATGTAAAGCTCTTTGAACATCTCCAAAATCCCGAATACCCAGATCTCATTCTTCAATGGGTTTACAAATATGCTTCCAGGCAATCCATTTCCTCTTACCCTTACCCTCATATTCACCCCAAAAGAAAGAACTCAGCAGGTTATTCAAAGCCAAGAGCACCACTTTAGTAACATGTAACACAACAAGAAGGTGAGTAGCCATACTAGATAAGACATGATACAAAAGAATAGTTTTACCATCAACTGAGAGCATTTTTATCTTCCAACTGAGAGCATTTACTAGCATATATTAATATATTAACAAATTATAAAAGTTATATAGTATAAATTATAGTATATATATAAATTTATAATAGTATTAGTATAGTTAACTTAATATATTAATATTAAATCACTACAGCTACATAGAGTATTATTTAATATAGTATTACTAATTTATCACTAACATTTAGTATATTAACTATACTACTAGTATAGTTATTAGTTATAGTATTGGTATTAAGTCTATAACTATATATATTTAGATCAATGTATTATTATATTCTTTAATGTATAACTATCATATATAGTATTAGTATATATTAATAATTGTACAATTTATTATATAATTTTCATTTAATAAGTCACTTAATTTTAATTTAATATTTTAAATAAATTTTTTTATTAATCGGTCAAAAAAAAAGAAGGTTGGACCGGACCAGATTGATAGCTACCAGGCCGGTCCGATCCCTGGGGATGTTCTGTTTGATCCAATTATGGGAAAATGATGGACCAAAAATTTCAGTCCATCACACCCCCCAGACTGGACTGGACCGTTCTCACCCCTTATTGCGCATGTGTCAGTATTTTGGCCATAACTTAGACTACAAGTATCATAATTGTTAACTCATATGACTCCAATTTGAAAAGCTTTTCTCAGCGTGCATGTCATATATAGCCACCACGCTATGCTTAATGGTCTCCGCCTCAACCTTGAAATTAACCCTTTTTCCTTTCGAATCGTCAAAGTTATTTTTCTTTTTATGAAAATGTTTATCTTTCTTTTTTAGAGATAATTTTTGTTTCAATTTGGGCTAGATTTTGTTTTAAGATTCTTATTCTATTATTGAATTTATTTTTACGCAATAATTAAGATTTTGCCTTTTTTGGACAAAGTCCTCCTTAACTATTTGAGTCCGGCTATTGGGTTTTAGAAAGAGTTTTCGAATTTTATCAACAAACCTTTTTACCAGAGTTTCTTTCTGTTTTACATCTTTTCTAAATCACAATCTCTAGTTTTTATTGATTAACTAGCAACCAGAATAGTTCTTATTTTCTTATCCGGTGTCACATACATATATTTTAAACTTCAAATTAGATTTAGCAAGAGGCAAAGTCCATCCTACCAGAATTGGTCTATGACCATGATAACTAAACTGGTAAAAACTTTAGCTGCAATGCTAATTTAAATCAACACAATTAGCTAAGCTTCAAAAGCTCACTTCTCTTGTAGTGATTAAACAACTGCTTGTGTCATGCATCAACTATATATATATATATATATGTCTCAATATTATCATCTACATAAAAAAAATCAAATATTGTCTTTTGCTAATATATATGATATATGGTGGTCATGTTGAACGGCCTAGGGGGTCGGCCGGGCTTGAGTTGCAGCTATCTAGCTGTAGGAAGCTCATAACCTTCATGATTATCCCATCCTTAGAAATCATTCAAATAGGATTTTCAACCCAGTCGACCCAATATTCGAGCCCAAAAATTAAAGTCACAACCTTAATAATGTCCGAAGTATTGGTTGGAAAATACAACCAAGACAAACTATAATGAAACACTGTTTCAGTACCTTGTTCACTTTCACAAAACATCTCATCTCATCTCATCTTACTTAATTATTACAACTTTTTTCAAATTTCCATACAAAATAAAATAAACAATTCAACTTTTTCAAATTCCAATACAAAAATAATTTTAAAATAATATATTATAATAATATTTTATTCAATTTTTAATTTTAATCACAACTAATCTCATCTCATTCTAATAAACGGTCCGCAGGTTCTTAACTAGAATGTCATCATGGAGGCCGTCTCTGGATGATCTACACAGATCATGAACCGAAACACACTCCCATTTTATCACGTGTCGTATCATCGAAACTTCAAAAACATTTTTGTGTTAACAGTATTGATGAAATTTTGTTTTTTTAATTAAACGAGGGGACTGGTCATGGTGAAGAGTCTAATTTCTCTCAAAATCATAAAATTGTCACTAGAATTCGTGCGTGGGGTCTCGAAAGTTTGGGGAGATTTTGATAGTACTTAAGTTAAGCTAATCTTTACTTGAAATTAATAGAGAGAGTTCAAAAACAATTCAGTTATCTCGTTTTTAAATAGAGTCTCCACTCTTAATTGGATATTTCCCATAAATAAGAGCCATTGTTTAGCTATTGTTGGGCTTAGAGCTTTTGATCATTGAAGTGGTTAGTGCTGAGAAAGTATGATTGAACTCTTAAAGGATTTTCATGAAACCTGTAAGTGAGGACCAATTAGTACTCATTAATATAACTCTTATACAGTGGATTATATATATCATGACTTGCAAAATTTCATGTTACAGATTTATAACTTCGCTCGAGCGGAGGCTTTTGGCCGCTCAAGCGAACTCAAGCAGATTCAAACGCTTGACTGCCGCTTGACAGTGAGCTCGAGTAGGTTGCAGAAATACAAAGATCGCTCGAGCGGAGACATTGGCCGCTCGAGCGAAATCAGGCAGAGTTGAACGCTCGATGTGTGCTCGACAAGTCGCTCGAGCGAATATCGTATTTTGACAGATCTAGGGTTTTCCGCCATCACACCATATAAAAGTGATTTTTCACTTTATGGCCGTACCTTTTGACTGAAGAACACCTTTTGGGAGAGAAAAACACATCTAGAAGGATTCAAATCATCCATTTTGAAGAGGGAATTTCACATATTGCACGTACGTTGGAATCATACACGAGCACAGACGGGAGAAAAGCCTTGAATCAGATCCTTTAGTTTTTTACGACAAGTTGCTGCTGCAAGGAGTATTTTTCAGCGTTTATTTTCTTCCATTATTCTCAGAACAATTATGGTGAATTCGTTTATATTGAATTCTATTTCTAGTATGAGCTAAACTTTCTTTATTCTAGGAAAACAATGTAATCTAATTCCGAACTATGCTTGATTGTCTATGCTAATTTAAGGCGATTCTCTCTTTGTTTATCTGATTTATTCTGAGTTTATTGCTTCTAATTAACTGACCATTGATTAGATGATTTTTAATCTTGTGATTTGCTATCGAAAGAGGGAATCATAGGGTAGATCTTGAATATTTCAGCATAGGTAATTATAGGGATCGAAAGACTTGTATGAACCTATGTAGTAATTAAATCATTGATCTTATTGCTTTCTTGTTTATTTAAATTGCATATTCTTGTGTGAATTAATAAACAAGAATAATTTCCAATTGACTATCGAAAGAGGCTTTTGGATGAATTAGAGATTTGCTAATAGACAAAAAGAATTAAATTAAATTAGCTGGATGAGAAAAGCATAGTGAAGAATTAGGTGAAATCGGTTTCCTAGAAGTTTTCTTTCCCATTAATCTGATCTTCAAACGTCAGTTTTATTTCATTTGCATATTTATCTTTGAGTTAATTTTAGTTTAATTTGCAACTACAAAAATCTTAGTGATTCCTCTAGATAAAATTGAGATTAGTATAATTTTGGTATTTGGCATAAGTAAGATACCAATCCCTGAGGACGATACTCTTCTTACCACTTTTATTATAAAACTACGATACTGTGCACTTGCAGTTTTGCACCGATCAAGTTTTTGGCGCCGTTGCCGGGGATTGGTTTAATCTTATTCTTTTTGTCAATATCGATACTAAGTAATCTTGGTTTTAATTTAGAATTTTATTTTAAGTTGTTCTTATATTTTTATTGTTCTACAGGTGTGTTTTTGACGTTGGATGCGCCGTGCTAGATCTCGTGCTATTATTCCTTTTGATCCTGAGATTGAAAGAACTCTTAGATCACGAAGAAGAAATAAGATACTAGCCATGGCTGAAGAAGAACGTGAGGCACTACCACGCACCTTGAAGGACTATGTTCGGCCAGTAGTGAATGGAAATTACTCGAGTATAAGGCACCAAACTATTAATGCCAACAACTTTGAGCTCAAACCAGCTTTGATTAGCATGGTGCAGCAGGCTCAATTCAGCGGATCGCCACTTGATGATCCCAACATTCATTTGGCAATGTTCTTGGAGATTTGCGACACTGTGAAGATCAATGGTGTTACTGAAGACACCATTAGACTGAGATTGTTTCCTTTTTCTTTGAGGGACAAGGCTAGAGGTTGGCTACAATCTCTACAACCGGGAAGCATCATTAGTTGGCAGGACATGGCTGAGAGGTTTCTTGCTAAATTCTTTCCTCCAGCAAAAACAGCCCAACTCAGGAGTGAGATTGGTCAATTCAAGCAAAATGATTTTGAGTCACTCTATGAAGCATGGGAGAGGTATAAAGACTTGATTCGACGTTGCCCACAACATGGATTGCCAGATTGGTTGCAAGTTCAGATGTTCTACAATGGGTTAAATGGGCAAACTCGAACCATAGTTGATGCAGCATCTGGTGGCACTTTGATGTCAAAGACAGCTGCGGGTGCTACTGCCCTTTTGGAAGAAATGGCCTCAAACAATTATCAATGGCCAACTGAGAGAACTTTGGCTAAGAAGGTTGCTGGAATTCATGACTTAGAGCCGATAGCAGCCCTTTCAGCTCAAGTTGCTACTCTCTCTCATCAGATTTCAGCCTTGACAACACAAAGGATACCACAAAGTACAGAATATGTCGCATCTGCGAGCATGACAGTTCCAAGTAATGAAGCGAGTCAAGAACAAGTTCAATACATCAACAATCGGAACTACAACTATCGTGGTAATCCTATGCCAAATTACTATCATCCAGGGCTACGAAATCATGAAAATTTGTCATATGGAAACACAAAGAATGTGTTGCAACCTCAACATCCTCCAGGATTTGATAGCCAACCAAGTGAGAAGAAGATGTCACTTGAGGATGCCATGGTTTCCTTTGTTCAGGAAACCAATGCAAGGTTTAAAAAGACTGATTCACGGCTGGACAACATAGAGACTCATTGTAGTAATATGGGAGCCACTATGAAGAATCTTGAAGTGCAAATTGGGCAACTAGCCACTACAATCAATGCCCAACAAAGAGGAGCTTTTCCGAGCAACACTGAAGTAAATCCAAAAGAACAATGCAAGGCCATCACACTTAGGAGTGGAAAAGAAATAGAGAGGACACCATTAAAGGAGAGCAAGTCCACCCCTACAGTTGTGCACAATGGCCAAAGCAAAGATCAAGTAGAAGAAGAGGAGATTGTCAATGATACACCAGAGGAGACCGACTTGCCTCCATCAATTTCATTTCCTGACAATCCTCCTATTCTCGCTCCTCCACTTCCTTACCCTCAGCGTTTTCAAAAGCAAAAATTAGATAAGCAATTTTCTAAATTTTTGGATATTTTTAAGAAAATTCACATTAATATTCCTTTTGCAGATGCTTTGGAACAAATGCCAAATTATGTCAAGTTTCTGAAGGACATAATTTCCAAGAAGAGAAGGTTGGAGGAGTTTGAAACAGTGAAGCTTTCTGAAGAATGCAGTGCCATTCTTCAAAAGAAATTACCTCAGAAATTAAAAGATCCGGGGAGTTTCACTTTGCCTTGCACTATTGGGAATTCATTTTTTGATAGAGTTTTATGTGACCTTGGTGCTAGCATTAATCTTATGCCACTTTCTATTTGCAGGAAATTAGGACTTGGAGAGATGAAGCATACAACAATTTCCTTGCAATTAGCGGATCGGTCTATCAAGTATCCACGTGGGATCATAGAAGACGTGTTGGTAAAGGTGGATAAGTTTATCTTCCCGGCTGATTTTGTGGTGTTAGATATGGAGGAAGATGAAGAAGTCCCACTAATTCTTGGCCGACCATTCTTGGCCACGGGAAGAGCTTTGATTGATGTTCAAAAGGGTGAGTTAACATTGAGAGTGAACAAGGAAGAAGTAATGTTCAACATCTATCAAGCCATGAAATTTCCTGAAGATCCAAATACTTGCTTCCGGGTGGATGTCATTAAGCAATGTGTAGAAGAGGCTTTTCAAGAAGAGATGCCATCCGATCACCTAGAACGTTGTATCACCACTTCATCTCATGCTTGTGATTTTAATAATTCTGCTGTTTGTGAATCTGACTTGCCTTTTGTTAGTGAAGAATTTCTCCACTATGTTTTTTCTTTGGGAGCCTTGCAGCAGGTTACATCAATTAGTAATGAAGTGGGGAAGCTAGAGCCGGTGGTACCAAAGAGTGAATCTGAAAATGCTCAAGAAAAGGTGCAGAAAAATACAACTCCGGAGTTGAAGCAATTACCTGAGCATCTTCGCTATGCATTCTTGGGTGATAGCGATACCTTTCCAGTGATTGTTGCTACATCACTCACACCCGAAGAAGAGGAAAAGTTGCTACGTGTATTGAGGGAGCATAGAACAGCCTTGGGATGGACTATTTCTGACATAAAAGGAATAAGTCCATCCATTTGCATGCACAAGATTTTAATGGAGGAGCTTTACAAACCAACGATCGAGCACCAAAGAAGATTAAATCCAGCAATGAAGGAAGTCGTGAGAGCTGAGATTTTGAAACTCCTTAATGCTGGAATTATATATGCTATTTCAGATAGCTCATGGGTAAGTCCAGTGCAAGTTGTACCAAAGAAAGGTGGAATGACAGTGGTGAAAAATGACAACAATGAGTTCATTCCTACAAGAACAGTCACGGGATGGCGTGTATGCATGGATTACCGCAAGTTGAATAAAGCAACAAGGAAGGATCATTTTCCACTTCCATTCATTGATCAGATGTTGGATCGATTGGCTGGGTACTCCTACTATTGCTTTCTAGATGGTTACTCGGGGTATAATCAGATTGCTATAGCTCCTGAGGATCAAGAGAAGACTACATTCACATGCCCCTATGGAACATTTGCTTTTAGGAGGATGCCCTTTGGATTATGCAACGCCCCTGCGACATTTCAACGTTGCATGATGGCCATCTTTTCTGACATGGTGGAAGAGATAATGGAAGTTTTCATGGATGACTTTTCAGTTTTTGGTACATCTTTTGATCATTGTTTGCATAACTTAGCTCTTGTTTTGCAGAGATGTGAAGACAAAAATCTAGTCCTGAACTGGGAGAAGTGTCATTTCATGGTTCAAGAAGGGATCGTGCTTGGCCATAGAGTGTCATCCAAAGGAATTGAGGTGGATCGAGCCAAAATTGCAACCATAGAGAAACTACCACCTCCAAAGAACGTGAAGGGAATCAGAAGTTTTCTGGGACATGCGGGTTTTTATAGAAGATTTATCAAGGATTTTTCTAAACTTTCTAAACCTTTATGTAATCTTCTTGAGAAAAATTCTGCATTTGACTTTGATGTTGTTTGCTTGCAGGCCTTTAATGCACTCAAGGAGAAACTTATTTCAGCACCAATTGTGATTGTGCCTGATTGGAGTCAACCTTTTGAAGTCATGTGCGATGCAAGTGACTTTGCAATTGGAGCGGTGTTGGGGCAAAGGCGAGACAAACTGTTTAGAGCCATCTATTATGCAAGCCGGACATTGAACGATGCTCAATTGAATTACACGACAACTGAGAAGGAGATGCTTGCTGTGGTGTTTGCTTGTGACAAATTTAGACCGTACCTCATTGGTACAAAGGTGATAGTGTTCACTGATCATGCAGCACTCCGTTATTTATTTGGCAAGAAGGATGCTAAGCCGAGGCTAATTCGTTGGATCCTCCTTCTTCAAGAATTTGATTTGGAGGTTCGGGATAAGAAAGGAAGTGAAAACTTAGTGGCTGACCATCTCTCTCGGTTAGAGCAAGAGGAAGAAAGATCAGATTCAGTGGTCCAAGAGGCATTCCCTGATGAGCAGTTGTTTGCATGTGAGATCAAACTTCCGTGGTATGCTGATATTGTTAATTACCTAGCTTGTAAAGTTTTACCACCTGATCTTACTTACCATCAACGTAAGAAGTTTTTGCATGATGTGAATTATTATCTTTGGGATGAGCCTTTGTTGTTCAAGAGATGCCCTGATCAAATCATTAGAAGATGTGTGCCAGAAGAAGAGATGCAAGACATCCTCCATCATTGTCATTCATCATCATATGGAGGACATTTTGGAGCCACCTGTACAGCAGCTAAGGTACTTCAAAGTGGGTTCTTTTGGCCTTCCATTTTTCGTGATAGTTACACTTTGGTGAAAACTTGTGACCGGTGCCAACGTATGGGAAATATTTCAAGGCGTCATGAGTTACCACTGAAAGGTATCTTAGAAGTTGAGTTGTTTGATGTCTGGGGAATAGATTTTATGGGCCCTTTTCCTCCTTTTGGCTTTGCTTATATCTTGTTAGCAGTTGATTATGTGTCAAAATGGGTGGAAGCAATTGCTACAACAACAAATGATGCAAAGGTAGTGCTCAAATTTCTGCACAAGAACATATTCACAAGATTTGGCACTCCACGAGCTATTATTAGTGATGAAGGGACTCACTTTTGCAACAAGTTGTTTGAGAATCTTCTTTCTAAATATGGTGTGAAGCACAAGATAGCACTTGCTTACCATCCTCAAACTAATGGCCAAGCTGAAATTTCAAATAGAGAGATCAAGAACATCCTTGAGAAGACGGTCAAAATCAATAGAAAGGATTGGGCGAAGAAGCTTGATGATGCTTTGTGGGCATACCGGACAGCCTTTAAAACACCTATCGGGATGTCTCCATACCGATTAGTGTTTGGAAAGGCATGTCATCTTCCTGTAGAGTTGGAGCATAGAGCTTATTGGGCTGTGAAAAAGTTTAACTTTGATTTGAAGGCAGCAGGTGAAAAGAGACTTCTTCAATTGAATGAGATGGAAGAGTTCCGGAATGATTCATATGAAAATGCAAAGATCTATAAAGAGAAGACGAAGAAGTGGCATGACAAACAGATTCTTAGGCGAGAGTTTGCACCAGGGCAGCAAGTTTTACTATTCAATTCACGACTCAAACTCTTCCCGGGAAAGTTAAAGTCAAGATGGACAGGTCCTTATACAATTCATGAAGCTTTCTCTTTTGGAGCAGTAGACTTGAAGGACAAGACAGGGAATATTTTCCGAGTTAATGGTCAAAGATTGAAGCACTACTATGGAGAACAAGTGGAGAGGAACTATGCATTGATTCCTCTTGGAGATCCTAATTGATGAGGATTGGAAAGTCTGGCTGTAGACTTTAAAACAAGCGCTTATGGGAGGCAACCCATAGATCTATCCTTCATTCTTTCATTTATTTTATTATTATTATTTTTTTATGTAGTTTTAATAATTTGGTTTTTGATGCAGGTTTTTGTTTTAGCATGAATAAAGAGTTGAAAAATTTCTAAGCTATGGAAGATTCATCATGAAACCAGGGAAGTTATTTCTTCAATCCTTTTTACTTTTGCATTACAATGAGGACATTGTTTAGTTTAAGTTTGGGGGTGTGAATTCCTATAGTCATTTGATCCTATTGTTTTCTAAGTTTTGGGTTGTTGATGGGTTGTTTGATTCTCTTACCAAGCATGCATTGGAGTAAGATTGAATTCTCTATGACTCTGAAATTTGTGATTGAAGATGGTTTTGAGAAAAATTTTCAAAAATTTCTTTTATGTCAAGTGAAGTTTTGTGGGCACTTTGGTTTAAATCTTTGACCTTGAACACAATTGAGCACATAGTCGTTTTTCTTTGATTCCATTTTGCTTATGAAGAGAAGAAGTTGAATTAATTGAAAGAGGGAAGTTCGATTTTGCTTTGCTCTAGAATCCGTTGATGGGTCCTTGAGGCGAAATCCTAGTTGAGACCAAATATTAGAGAAATGATCTAGGCATTTCTTTGGCAACCAAAAAGCTTTCCCAGCCGTCCTAAATATCATGCCATCATTACATGGTGTGTTTCAATAGTTAACCCCCCTTGAGCCTTATGTTACATAAGCCTTTACTTATTCATTGAACTACATAAACCATGCCCGCTCTAAGCCTGAAAAACAATGAATCTACCTTTAATAGTTTGAGAAAATACTTTGGTGGAAAGTTTCATTTAAAAGAGAAAATTAGTGAAAGAGAATGATCCGTATTATGTTTGCTCTGTTTGATCAAAGAAGAAGAAGAAGAAGAAAGGAAGTAAAAAAAAAAAATAAAAAAAAAAAAATAAAAAAAAAAAAAATAAAAAAAAAAAGAAGAAGAAAAAGAAGAAAAGAAAAGAAAAGAAAAAGAAGTCGCTATTCGGAATGTGAATTACTTCAGATTTTGTTAAGGGAATGGTTGGTATTGTATCAGTGATTACAGCAATAATAATGCCACAAGTATGAGCATATTGCTAAAGAAAGAGCTATGATTTGAATCATATAGAAATCTCTTTTAGTGTTCTTTTCACAAAGTATTTTCTCAGTTTGCTTTGATTATCCATATCCAGTTCTTTCTTAACCCTCACCCTACGGCCTATCATTACAAGCTTATTAAAGACCTTTTGATCTCTGATTTTGGTGTTGACTACATTAGTAGAGAGGATTTCTGAAAATTGGACTTATGGGGTTAAGCTTTAAGAGAATTAATCTGATTTTGGTTGTTCTACTTTTATCTGAGTTTGCAGGTGGTTTGAGGTTAAATTGACTATATCACACACACACTCAAGGTCTTAGCTTTAGGTTGAAGCAAACGCCTAACTCTTGCTTGACAAATTGCAAAATTTTTGATTGATTTTCTTGATATCTTTGATGTTAAAAGAGTAAGATACTAGTGATGAAATCTGAATTCATAAAAGCTTGGTGAGTGATGATACTTCTCTTTGGGGTCGAGTTGATATTGCCTAAACTATCGTTTGCTTTTCTTTTTGTTTGAGGACAAACAAAGTTGTAAGTTTGGGGGTATTTGATGACTTGCAAAATTTCATATTACAGATTTACAACTTCGCTCGAGAGAAGGCTTTTGGCCGCTCGAGCGAACTCAGGCAGATTCAAACGCTCGACTGCCGCTCGATAGTGAGCTCGAGCGGGTTGCAGAAATACAAAAATCGCTCGAGTGGAGACATTGGCCGCTCGAGCGAAATCAGGCAGAGTTGAACGCTCGATGTGCGCTCGACAAGTCGCTTGAGCGAAGTTAGGCAGAGTCGACCGCTCGATGTTCGCTCGACACCCCGCTCGAGCGAACATCGTATTTTGACAGATCTAGGGTTTTCTGCCCTCACACCATATAAAAGTGATTTTTCACTTTATGGCCGTACCTTTTGACTGAAAAACACCTTTTGGGAGAGAAAAACACATCTAGAAGGATTCAAATCATCCGTTTTGAAGAGGGAATTTCACATATTGCACGTACGTTGGAATCATACACGAGCACAGACGGGAGAAAAGCCTTGAATCAGATCCTTTAGTTTTTGACGACGAGTTGCGGCTGCAAGGAGTATTTTTCTTCCATTATTCTCAGAACAATTATGGTGAATTCGTTTATGTTGAATTCTATTTCTAGTATGAGCTAAACTTTCTTTATTCTAGGAAAATGATGTGATCTAATTCGGAACTATGCTTGATTGTCTATGCTAATTTAAGGCGATTCTCTCTTTGTTTATCTGATTTATTCTGAGTTTATTGCTTCTAATTAACTGGCCATTGATTAGATGATTTTTAATCTTGTGATTTACTATCGAAAGAGGGAATCATAGGGTAGATCTTGAATATTTCAGCATAGGTAATTATAGAGATCGAAAGACTTGTATGAACCTATGTAGTAATTAAATCATTGATCTTATTGCTTTCTTGTTTATTTAAATTGCATATTCTTGTGTGAATTAATAAACAAGAATAATTTCCAATTGACTATCGAAAGAGGCTTTTGGATGAATTAGAGATTTGCTAATAGACAAAAAGAATTAAATTAAATTAGCTGGATGAGAAAAGCATAGTGACGAATTAGGTGAAATCGGTTTCCTAGAAGTTTTCTTTCCCATTAATCTGATCTTCAAACGTCAGTTTTATTTCATTTGCATATTTATCTTTAAGTTAATTTTAGTTTAATTTGCAACTACAAAAATCTTAGTGATTCATCTAGATAAAATTGAGATTAGTATAATTTTGGTATTTGGCATAAGAAAGATACCAATCCCTGAGGACGATACTTTTCTTACCACTTTTATTATAAAACTACGATACTGTGCACTTGCAGTTTTGCACCGATCAATATATATAGCTTAAAAAATTAAAAAAATAAACATAGAGAGACTAGATCACACTACAAAAAAAAAAGAGTAGATTGGGCTATTTTTATTTCTGGCGACACTAAAATCGCCGGAAATAATCACATTTTTATTTCAGACAAAATTTTGTGGCTATTCAGAGAAGTAGCCGAAATTAAATACTTTTTCCCGCAAGTATTGGTCGCTGCAAATAGTCTAGCCAAATTTCTCGTCTTAATAACTTATTACAGCGACCCAAATTTGCCTCAATTTCAGTCGCTGCATAAATTGACTTATTACAGCGACTTGGAGTCGCGGTAATAAGGCAATTTAAATCCCCCCCTCCCCCTGATTTCCCCACTTTCACCCTCTCTTTATCTCGCTCTTTCTCTCTTTGAGGTTTAATATCCTCACAAATTTCCGCCATCGCCACCAATGCCGTCTTCTCGCCGCCGTCTTCTCATCAACGCCGGTCAGTTTCTCATGCTCTCTCTCTCTCTCTCTATCTATCTCTCTCTCTTTCTCTCTCTCTCTCTCTCTCTCGGATTGTAGCTTAACATTTCTCGATCTGTCACTGTCATGGAGTCCATTTCTCTCCCTTTTCTCTTTGATTTTCTTTCCGTTGGCTACCAAATATGTTTAATAACTAGTTTATTATGATTGTAATCAAGGGATTTTCGATTTTGGGGTTTGTAATAACCAGTTTAGGCTGTTTGTCCAACCTAATTTAGTGGTTTGAGTACTGCGGTGCATGTGTGGTTCCTCATGTGGAAAAGCCAAACTCAGTTGCAAAACTGATTCTAGAATATGTTTAGGAAGATTGCTATAAAGAGATGGAATGTGTTCGTTCACCAACATTGAAGCTTCACCCTCAGTCTCTGCATAAATGACACAGAGATGGCTGCATTGTACACCATATTCAAGATTTGGTAATGTAATTATGGAATGAGCTAATTTAAGGGCCATTTGGTAGAGTTATTTTTTAAGTTTGAACCATCTTTGTATTAATTTTCATTTCGTTTTATGGTTTGGTAATCATCTTTGTATAAACTGCTGGTTCTAGAAACTTGTTTGCCATTGATATATAGAAGTTGTCAGTCATTACTCTTTATGTTTTACTGAAGGACTTCTAAGCAGTTTAACCCTTTGTTTACAGGAAATTTATATGGATTTTGTGAGTTTTTAGATTGAAGAGAATGTTTGATTGAAGCACAAACCTGCTTACTTTGGCCCCTGAACTTCACATATCTAGTCAAATTATTAGAAGAGCAGATATAGTTGAGACTAATACTGCTGTTGTTGTTGTTATAAATTAATTTTTGGAGTAATTTGAAGGCAATTCGTCACCTTTTATGAACAACATGGTGTTCGCAAAAATAGGTCCTGTACAAAGAACAAAAATGGGTGATCTACTTGATGATTTCTATGACTTCAAAGAAAACAGAAGAGATATCCAAATATTAAAGGAGTGTAGCAGAAAAACTTCATCACAAGATTTTAATGACTTTTCTCTCTCTTTTTTTTTTTTTTTGCATGATACAGATCTTTTTCACTGGCATTAATGCAAAGAGTTTCAAACTTTGAAATTTGCATGACATTAAAGAAGTTGTATGTACAACGCTACTACAACTGCCAACTCAGATTTGTTGGTATGGCCATCCACCTTCCAACTTCTGTTAGGTTGACTTGAAGTGCTTGTCTTTGAATTTGAATGGAAAAAATAAGTTGTGTTTTCTTTTAGTGAGAAGGAATCTATGCAACTTGGGGTTGATCAGATCATATTCTTAATTTGGAATTGTAGCTTAATATTCTTTGCTTCAGGTTTGGGCTTTGTGTACATAAATAGAGAGATATAGAAGGTGGGGAAGTTGCTATAGTTGGCTGGGTTTACTTGGTTTAATAGATAGGATTGAGACAAAAAGATTAGGTAGAAGAAAATTGCACAAAATGTGTACACGATGACTTTGTTTAAGTAGCTAGTTATAATGGTTGACTTCATTTTTATTTTATTAAACTCTCCAGCTATATATCCTAAAGAATATTCTCTGATTGAATTCTTGTTATAAAGGTCACTCCTATAGTACTTTATGAATTCCACACCCAAACAAGGAAAAACCCATACTTGACTTTCTATTACCTATGATACTTGTCATTATTTATTTTATTTCTCTCGTGACATTTTTTATTCATGTAACATCTAAGATAAAAGTTATATTGTAACTGATATTTTAGGTTTTTGTGCTTTTGTATAGCCCTGGTTCGTAAGGAAATCTAGGATGAGACTAATAGAATAATTGGGAAGACGAAGTAGATTTCTCCTGTTCCTATCCATCTCAGTATCTATTCTCCAAATGGTGTGTTACTAATTTTGTGATACCTCATTTTTACGTGTATTTTCACTGAAGAAGTGTTTTTAATTTAATTAATATATTGGTTTATTTATTTTAAATTAATGTATTTTAATGGTTTTTAATTTATTTGATGTTGTGTTTAATTTATTTTAATCGTTTTACGGTTTTAAAATCGTTTTCGGCGGATCTGTTTTTGGGTTTCCGGAGTGAGGATTGGACCTCATTTCTTTTCTTTTCTCTTTCCTTTTTTCCTTTTTCTTTTTCATTTTCTTCTTCTCTTTCTTTTTTTCTTTCTTTTTCTTCTTCTTTCCTTCCCGTTTCTCTCTCCCAGTGCCATTTCCCCTTCTTTTTCCCCTTACCATCGCTGCCACTTCGGCCGCCCATTGTGCCGCCGTCCGGTGGCTGTGTTGTACACCACCCCCACCATTCTCTTCCCCTCCCACCAGACTTCATCTCCACCAATTTTCAGAGCCATCAGACTAGCCGTTAGCCGCCACGCACAGTTGGAAGTCACGACACCTGCCCTGTTTTTCTCCCCTGTTGCCGGTTGCTTTCGCAGCCCAGAACTGCCTCTCGCTGGTGGCGTGGCCTACACCACCCACCCAGTTTTCTTCCCCTCTCACCGGTGAACATCCCTACCAAGTTTCACCTCCATCCGAGCCACTGTTAGCCACCACGAGCTCCACCAAGCCACAAGGTTTTCACAGATTCTGGCATCGTCGCACCACCTCCGGCCACTATCTCTTCACAGCTTCTTCCTCTACCTCTTGCCGACCTAACCCACCTAATTTTGGCCCCGATCCGTTGCCGGAGCAGCTCCCACGAGCTCAACTCCATTCAGCCCCTTTTTGGCCTTCGACCGCCATTTCCACCACCACCCACGGCCAAAACTCGTTTCCCTTAGCTTCATAAACATCTCAAGACCATTCCCTATCAATTTCGTGCCTTGGTTTGTCCCCGTTCGAAAGTGGGCAATTTATTACCCAAGGCCACAGTGTAAAATACATTGTTACGTTGCTTTTCCTCCGCCGTTTGCAACGCCCGAGCTTTCGAAAAATACCGTATAGCGCTGTAACTATTTTTGAAACTCTACTTTTAGATTTAAATATATTTTGCTCTTACAATAAATTATCTGGTTGGTTGGTTGATTCTGGACTGAGTCTGAGGAGTTCGGGGGTCAGATGGATTGAGGACGGAGTTGCTTGGGTTGTTGACTTATGGTTGGTTGGTTGGTTGTGTTGTGCATTGAGATTGCATTTACATGGTGCATGTGCGTGCGTTTTATTTTAATTGAGAAAAATCCTGTTTTATTGGCGTAAATGGATTTTCGGGTGCTTGTGTCTCACGAGCCCAAGCCGGGATGGGTTATTATCTCGGTGGAGCTCCTCTGGTCACTCGGGAGCAGATAAAACTGAGTGACATCCCCTGGGTTATCGCTGGGCGATGACCGGATCGCACGATACGGTAACACTGTCGTGTCGACTCCATGGTCCCTTGGCTGGTGGGGACTAGAGGATTGCCTGGCCAGGTACGAGCTGGGCGCGAGTCTGGGCATCGCTCGTTTAGGTGTCACACGCGTAGTCGTTACCTGTGGTGTGGCACAAAGCTAGAGTGTGCGGATGATCCCTAGGGGAGATCATGGTGCATGCATAATTGGATTGGTTTTATGGTTTTCGGATACGGGCCATTTTCTGGGAAAATGGCGAGGATGTGTTGAGGCTTTGTGATCCATTTTCTGGGAAAATGGTGGTTTATTGACTTGGGCCATTATCTGGGATAATGGCGAGGACTGGTTTTAAAGGTTATGTTTTTGGGCCAAATGGATTTTTGGCGTGCGTGGAAAAATGTGGTTTTTATGGGACATGTGCGTTGCATTCTTTCATGCATATTGTTTGAGTTATAATATGTTTTTATCTAGTGGTGTTTGGATTTTACTTACCTGCGGCACCATTTTTGGTACCGTAGATTTTTGGTGCAAAGTTCGAGGAAGAGGAGGAGGCTGAGCCCGAGGATGCGGCTCCGCCGGAGTACTGAGTTGGAGTCTATGCTTTGTAGTTGGCTTTGAAACTATATTTGTAGTTTGTAATATTTTATTATGTATGTTTTAAACAGCTTTGTATTAAACTAAGGAAATTCTGGTACTTAGTTATGACTTTGCTATCCGCTGCGTGTTTCTTCGTGCACATTTGTTGCTTTTACACACACTCGGCACTCGTAGATAGGGTGGTGACCCGTGTTGTCATCATCCGGACGTCTCGATTTTCCCATGTCCGTGCGTGGGGATTTGGGGGCGTCACAGGTGGTATCAGAGCGGTCCGGCTCTGGGTAAAACCACATGTCCCGTAGGTAGTACCAGAATGTTTTTAAGGTTGTGTTTTGAAATTTATTTTAAGTAAAGTTGCTTTTTGACATGTTTTATATGTTTGAATTTATTTGAGCTAGTTTGCTTGTGTTTATTTATTTAGTTATGTTATTGCATGCTGGTTTCTTTTTGTTTTCTTGTTATGTGGTTTCGGTTTTGGTTTTGGTTTTATGTTGTTGGTTTTATTCGTTTTTTTTAAAGGGGGTCAAGGGTTGTGTTGTGGCAGGAAGGCGGTATACTCGAGGATACTATTATTAGGCATGAACATTTAGTGTAGTAGGTTTGAATTGTTAGCGATGTGGTTTGCTTGTATGATGTTGAGGTTTGAAGGGAATGTCATGGTTTAAGAAATCTTTGTAAGGTGGGAACTCACGTAGCAATGAGGAGAGGAATTAGCTTTAAGTCGCTTAAGATGATTGAGGTCAAGGTTTTGTAGAATTTATGTAACGAGGCTATAGGATAAGAGAGCGTAGGTTCAGCGAACTTTAAGGATGTGTTTAAGGGAATTTTATTTAAGGTTTGCGACCAGATATATGCAAAATGGTAGTTTGCCACCGGATTACAACTTTTCAGGATTTAGTGGATGTGGTCACTCTTGTGGAGCGAGAAAATAATCTGAGTATGGGCTCCCCCCAGGACATAAGAGGCGGAGTTTTCTGGTGAAGGAAGTAGTTCAGGTTCGCCTTAGAAATTTGTTCAGCGGACCGGGATTCGACCTCAAGCGGCTTTAGGTGTACATATGGGAGGACGGGTGCCAATTTGTGAAATTTGTAATAGAGCTCATGAGGGCGAGTGTCGGCTGAGTGGTGGACCCCAGTGTTACTGATGCGGCCAAGTGGGACATATTGCTCGTGAGTGCACCATTAGAGTTCAAGGAAGCCGTGGAGGTAGAAGGGGTGGAAGAACAAATCCAAGACAAGCAGTGCAAGCTCGGATTTATGCTGTCACACCCGGAGATGTTGATGATGAGGCGCCAGCGACCCATGATGCCGGAGTAACTACAAGTATGGATCTAATTTAATTTAATGTTGGATTGGATTTTTAGTGTATTTTGGTTTCTCCTTTGTTTTTGGATTTCATGGGTTAATGTGTTTGGTTCAGGGAGAGTCCGTTTATATGAGTTTTATGCTTGCACTTTGTTTGATTCCGATGCATCATAGTCTTTTGTATCTTCCACTTTTATTCGGATGTGTAATTTGGTCACGGAACCTTTGCCGAAGTCCTTGGTAGTAGCTCTACCCAATGGTGAAATGGTATGGTGTTTCAAGGTTGCCTTGGGTTGCTCATTAAATTTTGATGGAAGGTTCTTGGATGCTGATTTGGTGGTGTTTAAGCTGTTGGGTTTTGATATCATCCTCGGGATGGATTGGCTATACCGATATTCTGCGAGTATTAATTGCAGAAGTTGTGTAATCAGCTTTCAACTCCCAGATGGTGATTATCTGGAATGTATGAGAAGTAAATTAAAAGAAAGGCCGGTAGTTATATCGGCAATTCAAGCAAGAAGAGAGAATGGCATGATCTGGGTGATCTTTTAGGGAAGTAGAATAATTGAGTTCTTTGGTTCCGTAGAGTTTATGAAATGGTCTATAACGTAGTAGGTTGTAAGTTCAACAAATTTCAAGGATAGATTTTATGAGGTTTCAGCAAAGTTTTAAAGTTTGGGGCCTTATAGATTTTAGGAAAATAAGTTTATGGTAATTAAGGTGTTAGGTTCGACAAGCTTTAGGGGGAAATAATTAAATTTCGAGTTTTAGATTTCGTGATTCGGATGAGTAATTAGGTGGCAATTGGGGCTTTAGATTTTACAAGCTTTTAAGGTGAATATTTTAGATTAAAGCCGCCAATCTTGAGAATTTCAGAAAATGATTTAATATCTATTAATGTTTTAGAATTTGAAAGATTTGAGAGTCGATTTTTTTCTATTATGGGATGTAAGTTCTTTGATCTTAGAGGTTCCGGAAGATGATTCTTATTTGACTTAAGGTTTTAGAATTGCAGAGTTGAAGGACTGATTTATAATAAGAATTAAGCTCTTAGTTTTACAGACTTAGTGCTGTAGCTTGATCTACTCTAGTGAGTGATTAGTTTGTAACCATTAAAATTGGGTTGATTAGAGTTGAGTTATTGATATGAAAATTTTTCTAGAGTAGATTTTCTTTGAGGATTGAAGATATCGAGCTAGTTTAGAAAAATAATTATTGTTAACTCGAGGTTGTAATGGCAGATTTTAGGAAATGATTTTTATCGATTCGAAAGGTATAGGTCCCTCAGGGTGTTGGAAATAGTAGATTTTGTGTTGGTATTGAATACGATTGAATTTGAGGTTATTTGATCTGTAGACTTTTGGGAATGGATTCTTAGCAGGTTTAAGGTCATTCTCGGTACGAAACTTTAAGCAATGGCTAGTTACTGATTTAAGGATATAAGTTGAGTAGATTTAGGAATGATTCTTGCTGAGTTGAGGATATAAGTCCAGATGATGGAAATGTGATAATGGATCACTTGTACGTTTGAATGATTTTTGGTGTTGGCTACGAGTGCATGGGATCGATGAGTAGTAATGGTACGTATGTATGGATTTCAGAGAGTGCTGGTCCTAGTCTCATCTATTTTTTGGCTTGGTAGAAGTTGAAGAGGAATCTGTGTGGTAATATTAAATTCAAGAGATTTTGGCCTTGAGTTGTTTGGTAAGTTGAACGGAATGTGCAGTCGAAGCGGGTTACCCATTGGGATGGTGGTTTGAAACGACTGTTGTGTTTATCTTGAGAATTAATTGCGACTTGAATTCATAGGAATTTAAATTGGTGAGGCTAAACTTTTCTTTGGAGGTCAAGTATCCAGTTGGGAGAATTGGGGATATGGTTATTTAACTTGAAAAGAGATCGTTAGGTCACCATGTGTGGTGTATGAAGTAATAAAGCAGTAGGATCCATGAGTGTTGTTTAATAGTTTTTGATGGATTGAAGATTTAAACAGTATGGCCTGTCTTGAGATTTATTTGTGAAGTGTTATTGAAAGAATTAGTTGTTCTAAAACTAGAGTTTTTGAGAGTACAAGTAGGTGGGTGAGTTACCATGAGCGTTTCGATTATGTCTAGGTGAAGTCAATGGTAGTTTATAGTGAGTTAGTTATTGCGAGATTAGATGTTATTCAAAATATAAGTAATGAGCTTGAAGTGTGGGATATCGGATAGAAGTTATAGGCGCTCTCGTTGGTTGGCCGGGAAGGACTTGGGCTTTTGGAGATGTTCCTTATCTTTAGAAGAGACATGTGTATTTTGGGATGATGTTATGTGTTTTCAATTTGGGGCCTGGAGGTTGATTAGTACTGGTTTCTGTCATAAATCAATAGGTGTATTTTTGCGGAATGTTGGTTTTCGTTTGGGGCAGCGATGGCCAACTGAGGAATGAGTGGAGATTTGTGGTTTTTGGAGGCATACGATTTTCTATGGAAATGTGGTAAAAGTTTTCTTGTGATTAGGTGTGGATTGAGCTTGTACTTCATGATATTAATTTTGAGGATATAGCCTTTAAATATTTTGATGAGTTATCAGAGTGCGCGCGAAAGCATAATTTTTGGAGATACATAGAAGTTCAAATTTTGTATCGACTTGGAAGATTTAGTAGTGATTCGAAGTTTTAATGGGAGATTAATCTTTTGGTCGTGCAATTTGGTTTATGGATGGTTAACTTTGGAAGTGGCTATTAGGTTACCAAAGTTGGAATGGGATGAAAGTTTGGAAGGTAAAGCAGAGACGTCGTTGATGTTAGTGAGTTATGGTGTGAAGTTAATAACCATTAGATTTGTTGGGAGTTGTCGATGATATGTATCTCTCATTTATGTTCGGAGTCGTATCTTGTATCTGTTTGGCGCTGATGGTTGATCTTGCAAATTTCGAGGACGAAATTTGTTTTTAAGGGGGAGGATGTGATACCCCGTTTTTACGTGTATTTTTACTGAAGGAGTGTTTTTAATTTAATTAATATATTGGTTTATTTATTTTAAATTAATGTATTTTAATTGGTTTTTAATTTATTTGATGTCGTGTTTAATTTATTTTAATCGTTTTACGGTTTTAAAATCGTTTTCAGCGGATCTGTTTTTGGATTTCCCGAATGAGGATTGGACCTCATTTCTTTTATTTTCTCTTTCCTTTTTTCCTTTTTCTTTTTCTTTTTCTTCTTCTCTTTCTTTTTTTCTTTCTTTTTATTCTTCTTTCCTTCCCGTTTCTCTCTCCCCGTGCCATTTCCCCTTCTTTTTCCCCTTACCATTGCTGCCACTTCGGCCGCCCATTGTGCCGCCGTCCGGCGGCTGTGTTGTACATCACTCCCACCATTCTCTTCCCCTCCCACCAGAGTTCATCCCCACCAATTTTCAGAGCCATCGGACCAGCCGTTAGCCGCCAAGCACGGTTGGAAGTTACGGCACCTGCCCTGTTTTTCTCCCATGTCGCCGGTTACATTCGCAGCCCAGAACCGCCTCTCGCCGGTGGCGTGGCCTACACCACCCACCCAGTTTTCTTCCGCTCTCACCGGTGAACATCCCCACCAAGTTTCACCTCCATCCGAGCCACCGTTAGCCACCACGAGCTCCTCCAAGCCGCACGATTTTTCACCGATTTCGGCTCTGTCGCACCACCTCCGGCCACCATCTCTTCACAGCTTCTTCCTCTACCTCTTGCCGACCTAACCCACCTAATTTTGGCCCCGATCCGTTGCCGGAGCAGCTCCCACGAGCTCAACTCCGTTCAGCCCATTTTTGGCCTTCGACCGCCATTTCCACCACCACCCACGGCCAAAACTCGTTTCCCTTAGCTTCATAAACATCTCAAGACCATTCCCTATCAATTTCGTGCCTTGGTTTGTCCCCGTTTGAAAGTGGGTAATTTATTACCCACGGTCATAGTGTAAAATACACTGTTACGTTGCTTTTCCTCCGCCGTTTGCAACGCCGCAAGCTTTTGAAAAATACCGTATAGCGCTATAAGTATTTTCCAAACTATACTTTTAGATTTAAATATATTTTGCTCTTACAATAAATTATCTGGTTGGTTGGTTGATTCCGGACTGAGTCCGAGGAGTTCGGGGGTCGGATGGATTGAGGACGGAGTTGCTTGGGTTGTTGATTTATGGTTGGTTGGTTGTGTTGTGCATTGAAATTGCATTTACATGGTGCATGTGTGTGCGTTTTATTTTAATTGAGAAAAATCCTGTTTTATTGGCGTAAATGGATTTTCGGGTGCTTGTGTCTCACGAGCCCAAGCCGGGATTGGTTATTATCTCGGTGGAGCTCCTCTGGTCACTCGGGAGCGGATAAAACTGAGTGACATCGCCTGGGTTGTCGCTGGGCGATGACCGGATCGCACGATACGGTAACACTGTCGTGTCGACTCTGTGGTCCCTTGGCTAGCGGGGACTAGAGGATGGTCTGGACATCGCTCGTTTAGGTGTCACACGCGTAATCGTTACCTGCGGTGTGGCACAGAGCCAGAGTGTGCGGATGATCCCTAAGGGAGATCATGGTGCATGCATAATTGGATTGGTTTTATGGTTTTTGGATATAGACCATTTTCTGGGAAAATGGCGAGGATGTGTTGAGGCTTTGTGATCCATTTTCTGGAAAAATGGTGGTTTATTGACTTGGGCCATTATCTGGGATAATGGCGAGGACTGGTTTTAAAGGTTATGTTTTTGGGCCAAATGGGTTTTTGGCGTGCGTGGAAAAATGTGGTTTTTATGGGACATGTGCGTTGCATTCTTTCGTGCATATTGTTTGAGTTATAATATGTTTTTATCTAGTGGTGTCTTGATTTTACTTATCTGCGGCACCATTTTTGGTACCGTAGATTTTTGGTGCAGAGTTTGAGGAAGAGGAGGAGGCTGAGCCCGAGGATGCGGCTCCGCCGGAGTACTGAGTTGGAGTCTATGCTTTGTAGTTGGTTTTGAAACTATATTTGTAGTTTGTATTATTTTATTATGTATGTTTTAAACAGTTTTGTATTAAACTAAGGAAATTCTGGTACTTAGTTATGACTTTGCTATCCGCTGCGTGTTTTTTCGTGCACATTTGTTGCTTTTGCATACACTCGGCACTCGTAGATAGGGTGGTGACCCGTGTTGTTATCATCCGGATGTCTCGATTTCCCCGTGTCCGTGCATGGAGATTTGGGGGCGTCACAAATTTTAGTTTTGTTGTCAACTTTTTTGGCTTCATGTTATTTGGGTTAATTTGTTATGATATCCATGGAGTGCTACTATCAAACTCTGTATATTTTGTATGTGCTTTTTGGGAAGTTATGTTATTATGTTGTAATAATGACCAACCAAACAACTGAAACATATTATATTAGATCTAGCTGCAACTATTCTCCTTATAGAGGACATCATATCCCTAATGCTAAACATGTTACTTGAACTCATATAAATATAATAATTGGTATATGTATATGCGAACTTTATAAAGACGATCTTACCAGTGTGAATATGTCTCGTATAGCTTATAAGGACGATCCTTTTGTTTTGGCGTGCCAAGCTTCACAAGTGTTTTACTTAAAAAATCGCAGTATTGGTGGTGATTGGTATATAGTGCAAAAAGTCATAAATAGACTTGTGTCATGCAAGCTGGCACGACGTACCAGTTAATGAAAAGGAAGAATTGATTTCAAGAGTTCAGGTAAAAGTATTTGAATTTCATACATATTCAAATAGAGTATCAAATTAATTTGCTTGATGTTTGTCTCCATAATGACTTCATCCTTGATTGGACCAAGAAGAATCATCGTGATGCAGTTACGAAGACACTACGCGAGCGGTTTAATCATATTCAATATGATTTACATAGAACCTATAAGCAATATGATATCATCATGTCTTATGTGAGTGTAGCGAATGTCTGAACGAAATAAATTTAATAGGGAGAAGCAACAAAACAATCATACAGTTGGATGAAGGTCATTTGTGCGTTTAATGGAGATGAGGGTAAGTCTCCATTTTGGTTGAAAGAAACCTTAAGATTTCCTATATCTATTCATTGTAAGTTGAATGTAATTTGCTTGTATTTGAAGTCTGGGAATGATGAAACTGTGGTCGATTTCTTTAAAGAAGTGAGATGGTCAAAAAAGAAGGACAAATTTGTAACTCCCATGACGGAAGAGCAATATGTGAGTATTTAATAAAATCTAGTGATTTTTAGAAAAAATCGTCAAATAATTTTTAATTCTATAAGTACATATTATGAGCACTAACATGTGTGATTTTCTAATGGTTGATACTATAAGATGGCTGGAAATATGTCTAAGTTGGAGCCTGAGAAGCGGACTAAGGAGGCTGCAATGACAATTTTCAAGGAAGTTTTGGGTCAAAGGTCAGGGTATGTAAGGGGGTTCGGCGAGATGGTTATTCCCGAGTCATCTAGACAAGCAACTGATGCCCGAATAGCAGAATTAAGTAAACGTGCAGAAAGGCATGAGAAAGAGGCTGCAGATTATAAGGGACAACTTGATGACTTACAAGAGAATGTCAAGTTACTACAAACCAAGTACGACAAGTTTATAGAAATATATGAGTCAGAGAGGCAGACTCAGGGAGAAACAAGTTGAGTACGACAAGTTTGAATACTGCAAAGGTGAGTTTGTGACTTCTATAAAGCTGGGACATAAATGCAATTAAATTCCTAGGCACAGAATTCCTAGGACATTTCATTTTTTCAATGTTTATTCTTTAGGTTCGGGATATTCAACCCCTCGCTGGTGTATGATCATCTAAGAGAAATATTTTCAGCACTCATTTTTTATCCCTGCAATGTTCTGAATGAAATGAAGGGCTTCTTTAGGCATGAATAAGTTGGGTGCTGCTTTGGTTTTATTTAATTTTTTTTTAAAATCTTTTAAGCATGATTTGATTATTGCATGGTCTATGAATGTTATAAAGGAATCTTTGCTGACTCTTATTTTATTGATGTTTCTTATTTGTAGTTTGTGGTCATGGTCGTGGAGCTGCTGGATTTTCTTGTACACGTGGTTCGTTTTTCTCCTTGGGAGGAGAAGGAATTCGTTAAATAAATTCATGAAAGGGCTGCTTAAGTCAAAGAAAATTTTTGCCAGCTTGTGGTCTAGCAAATGGGGAAATTGTGACATTAGCAAATTTTAACAGTAGTGCTTATTGTTAAATAAATTTGTAGTTTCGTGGTTTCTTTTGAGCCATTTGCTTTTCTTAATGACATTAGTAAACTTTAACAATAATGCTACTCGTTTATAGATTTTATATACTTAAAAAAATAAACTGCATATAGATTTTAGATGAGTACTTTTTGGACTTTATTTTGGTGAGAAATTTATTGTTGGACCAAAAAAATTTTATTTACTTGAAATGAAATTTATAAAATTACAATTAATTCTAGAGTATTTGTGAGAAAAAGAAACATTTTATTTGGGATCAAAAAGGAAAAGAAGCTCATTTGATTTGAGTGGATAAAAATCAATATAATTAAAAAAACTTAAAATATTTTTTTTTTTTTTAAAAAATAGTTGTTGACAGAATTATTTGTGGCGAAATAATAGGCTTTTGCGGCGACTAAATGTTGCCGGAACTTGTGTTATGTTTCTGTCACCTCCCCGTGGTAGCTGGGAAAAGTATTTATTGGCTCAAAATTATTGGCAAATTTAGGGCAACTATATTTAGCCGAAAAAATCTATTTTCGGCAAAAAATGGGATATTTGCGGCGTCGCCGCAAAAAGTCTGTTTTGTTGTACCATCATCAGATCCTGTAATTTTTTGTGATTTTTTTATAAATATTCTGAGAAAGATAAACACATTATGTAGATTTGATATTCTTATTATTTAATGTGAAACCCAGCCTAAGTTAGAGCCCAAAGACCCTTATGAGAAGCCAAGCCCACTCCCTAAAAAACAACACCTACTCATCCCCAAAATCCTAAGTTAACTCTCTCTCTCTCTCTCTCTCTCTCTCTCTCTCTCTCCTCGCCGCCTCCCTCCCTTCTCGCTATCTCCTTCTCTCTGTCTTCTCTCATCTCTCCATTTCTCATCTTCCCGCTACGTCTTTTGGTACCTAACAACGTGGCAGCATGTCGTTGCCCTCTGTCACTGGTTTCCACTTTCGCACGTCACCGGTAAGCCATTCCCTCTAATCGCCATCTCTCTCCGTTCAAGCTAGAATGTGCTAGCGTCGGTTAAGTCTTTGTCTCTCCCTTTGTCTCACAGTTGCCTTTTACACTACAAACCGTGCCATCCACTTTCATGCTCCTCTACCTCGTCAGTAAGCCTTCTCTTCTCTCATCTCTCGATCTCTCTCTCCCACCCTCAAATCTCACCTCTCTCATGCACTACTATTGGAGCAACATACACCACAAAATGCCATCACCTTGGAGCAGCAGGATCATGATGATCATATCAGCCGTGGCAACAACATTGCACCAGACTTGCAGCTGTTGCCTCCACCTTCAGCACTTATCAACAAAGATTCCATTGTAAATAAATTACTGGAAAGTCCCTCAAATAGATGAAGTGTCATGTACTTTTTTGTTTTTCAGAGTTAGTTAGAATATTGTACAAATATTCCTTTTTTTCTCCAGTCTGTTAGCTGACAGTACCTTTTGTTATATATAGATAGCAGCCTGTAAAGTTTACCACTATCATTTTTTAATACAAGAAGGCAGAATTCCTTTTTTGTCGAACTCTCCTTTTTTCCTTATTCTTACATGGTATCACGAGCCTGAAAACTCTAGATTTTACACAGCAATTTTTCCTTCAATGACTACTGAATCCACTCCTCTAAACAAACCCACCAGTACTTTATTTACAGATTTTATAAACATTCTCAACCCCTATTGACTTGACCATGGGGACAATCCTTCCCTCCCTTTGGTTCCTGACCCTCTTACCACCGATAATTACACAACCTGGTCAAGAGCCATGTGCAGAGCTCTTAGAGCCAAAAATAAACTTGGACCAAAAACTCCCACTGTCCCTCTATCCGATGCATGAGATCGATGCAATAATCTTGTTGTATCATGGCTTCAAAATTCAATTAGTTCAACTCTGAAGTCTATCATTGCACTTGTTGATGATGCTAGATAGCTTTGGACTAAACTTAAAGATAGATTTACTCAGCAGAATGGCCATCGTATTTTTCAATTAAAGAAGGCCTTGACAGCATTACAGTAGGATCATGATTCTGCGAGTCTATATTTTGGCAAACTTAAGACTCTGTGGGATGAACTCACCATTTATGATCCTTTACCTGATTGTACCTGTGGCAAGCTCACTGTTCTTTTTGATAGATATCAAAGAGACTGTGTTATGCAGTTTCTCATGGGTCTCAATGACTCTTACCATGCCACTCGAGACCAAATCATGTTATTAGACCCATTGCCTCCTTCAACAAAATCTTTTCAATGATTCAACAACAAGAAATGCAGAACCTCATGATTTAAAGCCTACTTTCCCCTGATTCTATGGCCCTTGCTGTTAGACAATCATCCCACTTCTCTAAACAATCATACAGACCATCCAATCAACAAAAACGTGATAGACCATTTTGCACACATTGCAAAATCCAAAGCCATACTCTTGAAAACTGCTTCAAAGTAGGCAATGCACAACCCCCTCTCTGCACTCATTATCATTTGACAGGCCATTTGGCAGAAAAATGCTATAAATTACATGGCTACCCACCTGGACACAAACTACATGTTAAGCACAATCTCACCTCAGTTGAACCAGTAGCTTCTACATATGAAAAATTGACATTCACAAAGGACCAATATCAGTAATTATTGTCTCTCTTGTAGCCAAAGGAAGTTTCCATTGCCAGTCACTCGGTTAACAATGTTCATACAGATTGTACTTCATCTTCCCACATGAATGGTATACATTTTTGTCTTACTTCATCTACCCAAGCACACAAACAAACACAAGCAACATATTGGATTATTGACACTGGTGCTACAGACCATATGGTTTGTAGCACCTCTTTTTTTTCAACCGTTACTTCACATGTTTCTTTTGTGGTCAGACTTCCCAATGGTAGCACTGCAGCTGTTTCTCATATAGGCACTGTTAAAATCACCAACACTTTAGTTCTACACAATTTGCTTTGTGTCCCATCTTTTCATTTCAACTTAATCTCAGCAAAACAACTAACTAATTCTCTTTCTTGTTGCTTCATATTCTTTTCACAAACTTGTTTTATCCAGGACCTTTTGACATGGACCACGATTGGCATGGGTGAGATGAAGAATGGACTTTACTACTTGGTTAATGCTGCAGTTTCACCAACAGCTCTTCTTCATCAACTTTCCGTTTCTTTGCCTAAAAGTTTCTCTGTTTCCAATACTTTCAAGTCTGTTGATTTCATTTCTGATCTTTGGCATTGTAGAATGGGCCACACACCTATTTCAAAACTACATGTAATTCAAGATCCTTCAATCAAAAATCACTTGTCTTCAATTTCTAGTAATCAGCCGTGTCTTATCTGTCCACTAGCAAAACATCACAGACTTCCTTTTCCCACTAGAACTCATAAAAGCAAGAAAAGTTTTGAGCTCATACACTGTGACATCTGGGGACCTAATTCTATTACAGCTTATGATGGTTCTAAGTACTTCTTAACCATTGTGGATGACTTCTCAAGAAGTACTTGGATATATTTGCTGAAATCTAAATCAAATACTAGATCTTGTATAGAAGCTTTCTGCAGCCTAGTAGAAACTCAATTTCATACTAAAGTTCAAATCTTGAGAAGTGACAATGGACTAGAATTTCATATGCTAGATTTTTTCATTAAAAAAGGAATCATACACCATAAAACTTGTGTGGAAACCCCACAACAAAATGGTATAGCCGAGAGAAAGCATCAAAATCTCTTGAATATTGCTCGAGCCCTTAAAATTCATTCCAACCTACCACAAAAATATTGGAATGATTACATTCTTACTGCAACATATATTATCAATAGAGTACCTAGTCCATTACTCTTAAACAAAACTCCTTTCGAGCTCTTGTTTAACACACCTCCTACTTATTCTCACATGAGAATTTTAGGTTGTCTATGTTTTGCATCAACATTATCCCATAACAGAAAAAAGTTTGACCCTCGAGGTAGGAAATGCCTTTTTCTTGGGTATCCTTTTGGCATCAAAGGATATAAACTACTTGACCTTGACACTAATGCAGTTTTTATTTCAAGGGATGTCACCTTTTATGAGCATATTTTTACTTTTCATCTTCAAACCCTTCCTACACCCACTGCTCCTTCACCTCTCCTAGTTTTTAATAACTTTTCTCCCCCTTCCCCTCACACTTTGCCCACTAATTCTCTTCTGACTTCTACACCACCTACCAACAATTCTATGCCATCTTCTTCATTATCCTCTCCCTTAGAACCTTTACCTCCTGAACTCAATCCTCCTGCATCACCTCCAACTCTGTCACCACCTTCAGATTCTTGTCCTCAACCTGTTCTCAGAAGATCAACAAGAACAAGAAGAGCACCACAATATCTTCAAGACTTCCACTGCGAGCACCTTTCTTCTATCTCACCCACTCAATCCATGGTTTCATCATCTTCATGTTCAGGTATACCATTCCCTTTATCTTCATCCATTTCTTATGATAACTTGTCACCTAGTTATTCTTTTTTTTTTTTTTTTTTTGCAACAATTTCTTCACACAATGATCCAACCACTTATAAACAAGCTATAAAAGATGCTGACTGGTGTAAGGCAATGGAGACTGAAATTGTAGCTTTAGAATTAAACAATACATGGGTTCTTACTGAGTTACCCCCTGGAAAAATTCCCATTGAATGTAAATATGTTTACAAAACAAAATACCACTCCAATGGCACTGTTGAGAGGAAAAAGGCTAGGTTGGCTGCTAGAGGTTTCACTCAAAAAGAGGGTATTGACTACCACGAGACTTTTTCACCAGTTGTAAAAATGGTCATTGTGAGAACTCTTCTTGCCTTAGCAGCTGTTCATGGATGGCATCTTCAATAGTTTGATGTTAACAATGCATTCCTTCATGGTGATCTCCATGAAGAAATTTACATGAAGAAACCTCCTGGATATAGCAAAGGTTCTCCCACTCAAGTTTGCAAACTACTCAAAAGTTTCTATGGCCTTAAACAAGCCTCATGCCAATGGTATGAAAAATTTTCTCAATCACTCATTCATTTTGGCTTTACTCAATCAAAGGCTGATTATAGCCTCTTTACTTGCACAAATGGTGCCACATTCACAGCCCTTCTAGTCTATGTGGATGACATAGTAGTGGCTAGCAATTCCATTCATTCTATTTCTGTTCTCAAAGCTTTTCTCAATCACCATTTTAAGATCAAAGACCTTGGTTCTTTAAGGTATTTTCTAGGCATTGAAGTGGTAAATCACCAGCTGGCATTCATCTTTGTCAAAGAAAATACAATTTAGACATTCATGCAGACTCTGGACTTCTTGCTTCCAAACCATTAAAAATTCCAAAGGACCAAAATCATAAACTTAGTAGATCTTCTGGTTCCCCCCTAGCTGATCCTATAGTTTATAGGCGCCTCATAGGCAAATTGTTATATCTCACTATAACTAGACTAGACATTAGTTACCCTACTCATGTTCTTAGTCAGTTTTTAGACCATCCCACTTCCAGTCATCTTGCTGCTGCCCACAAAATTCTCAGATACTTTAAAAATGCCTCTGGTCAAGGTATCCTTCTATCCTCCACATCTCCAATTCAGCTCAAAGGGGTATTGTGATTCTGATTGGGCATCATGTCCAGACACAAGAAAATCTGTCACTAGTTATTGTATTTTCTTGGGACACTCTCTCATTTCATATAAATCAAAGAAACAAACGGTTGTATCTCGATCCTCTGCTGAGGTAGAATATCGAGCCATGGCCTCCATTACATCAGAATTCACTTGGCTCAAGCAGCTCCTATCTGATCTGTTCGTTGCTCATCCACAAGCCGCTGATTTATATTGTGATAATCAAGTGGCAATTCACATAGCATGTGACGCCCCCAACTCCTACGTACGGCTACGTGGAAATCGAGACGTCGGGATGATGACAACATGGGTCACACATCCCATCTCCAAGTGCCAAGTGTGTGTGTACATGCAATATGTGTACAAATAAAAACACACAGCGGATAATAAAGTCATATAACTAAGTAGCAGAATTTCTTGTTTAAATACAAACCAGTTTAAAACACGCGTAAATAAAATATTACATGTTCAACACTGTCTCAAAACCAAATACATGTCATTAAAACAACTACAAATATAGTCCATAAATACGCACCCCAAATCAATACTCCGGTGGAGCCGCCTCCTCGGGCTCAGCCTCCTCCTCCTCCTCTACCTCTGCATCAAAATCTACGGTACCAAAAATTGTGCCGCAGGTAAGTAATATTCCAAACGCCACAAGATAAAAATATATTAAACTCTACAATATGCATGAAAGAATGCCCAATGCACATGTCCCATAAAACAACATATATTTCCACGCACGCCAAAAGTCTCATTTGGCCCAAAATATTTCCTTTAAATTTTTCCTTGCCATTATCCCAGATAATGGCCCAAAATCCAAGTCTTAAAACCATTTTCCACTTTTCCTTAACCGAATGCACCATGACCTCCCCTAGGGGTCATCCGCAAGCCTTGGCTCCCTTCGTCACACCATGGGTAACGACCATGCGTGTGACTTTGTAACGAGCGATGCCCATATCTGCGCCCCACACGTTCGTAGCCAAGCATCCTCTAGCCCCCGCCAGTAGAGGGGCCAGGGAGTCGGTACGAGAGCGTTACCATCCCGCCCACTCCCGTTGTTGCCCAGCAACAACCCAGGGGACGTCACTCAGTATATTATGCTCTCGAGTGACCAGAGGAGCTCCACCGAGATAATACCCCATCTCGGCTTGGGGTCGTGATACACACGCACCCAAAAATCCATTTAACTCAGGAAAACCCAGTTTTTAATAATTAACACATGCATATGCGTGCACAATGCAATGCAAATAAAATTACACAAATTAACCAACACTTTCCAAACATCCATAATAACCAAACAAGCAACTCCGTTCTCAAATCCAACCGACCCTTGACTCCTCGGACTCAGTCCGGAATAACCAACCAATCATAAATAATTTTTGTAAAAGAAATAATATATTTAAATCTAAAATGAAGTTTGGAAAATACTTACAGCGCTATATAATAATTTTTGATGGATCGGCGAGCAGCAAATGGAGAAGAGAAAGCAACGTAACAGTGTAAAAACACTATGGTCGTGGGTTGTAAAATACCCACTTTTGAACGGGGACAAACCAAGACTCGGGGTTGATAGGGAATGGCTTATGGGTGTTTATGAAGCTAGTGGAAGTGAAGTTTGGCCGTGGGTGGCGGCGAAAACGGCGGTAGAAGAGCTGAAATACCCAAATCGGAACTAGCTCGTGGGGGCTGTTCCGGCAAAGGATTGAGGCCGGAAATGGGTGGTTTAGAACGGCAAGGAGTCAGTGATGAAGTGGTGAAGAGGTGGTGGCCGGAGGTGGAGCGACGGCGGCAAATCGGAGCAAAAGCTGTTCGGCTTGGAGGAGCTATTCCGGTTAAACGGTGGCTCGGATGGCGGTGGAAATTTGTGGGATGGTTCACCGGAGGGAGGGGAAGAGATTGGTGGGGGTGGTGTGCCGTACGGTGGTCAGCAGAGGTGGTTCTGGTTGGTTGGACGGAAACGGCGTGAATGCGTAGAGAGAGAGAGAGATTCGAACGGGGGAGGGGAAAGCACGGGAAAAAAAGGGAAAAAAGAAAGAAAAGAAGAAGAAAAAAAGAGAAAGAAGAAAAGAAAAAGAGAAAAAAAAGATGGAGGAAAAGAAATGAGGTCCAATCCTCACCTCTGGAGTCCAATAACTGATCTAACGAAAACAACTTTAAAAGCAATAAAACCAAGAAAATATTTTAAACACAACATAAAGCTAAAATATAATAAATAACTAATAAAAACTAACTACTTAATTTTAAATCCAAAGACAAGCTAAAATAAATTAAACAGCAATTTAAACTCAAACAACAAATAAAATCGAATTAAAATTCGATAATTTAAAATAAAAGAACTATTATTTTAATTAAATTAAAATATTCATTCAGTAAAAATACACGTAAAAATGGAGTATCACATAGCAGCTAACCCCGTTTTTCATGAAAGAACCAAACATATTGAAGTTGACTGTCATTTGATCCGAGACAAAATTCTAGAAGGCAGTATAAAAACTGCTCATGTTCCAACTCTCTCACAATTAGCTGATATAGTTATCAAGTCTTTGCCATCTCATCTCCTTTATTTGCACCTCTCCAAGATGAGAATAGCAAATATCTATTCTCCATCTTGCGGGGGGGTATTGGAGCAACATACACCACAAAATGCCATCACCTTGGAGCAGCAGGATCATGATGATCATATCAGCCGTGGCAACAACATTGCACCAGACTTGCAGCTGCTGCCTCCACCTTCAGCACTTATCAACAAAGATTCCATTGTAAATAAATTACTAGAAAGTCCCTCAAATAGATGAAGTGTCATGTACTTTTTTATTTTTTCAGAGTTAGTTAGAATATTGTACAAATATTTCTTTTTTTCTCCAGTTTTTCAGCTGACAGTACCTTTTGTTATATATAGATAGCAGTCTATAAAGTTTACCACTACCATTTTTGAATACAAGAAGGCAGAATTCCTTTTTTGTCAAACTCTCCTTTTTTCCTTATTCTTACAACTACTCCCCTAATTTCCCTTCTCTTAGCTTTCCTTGTTTGTGCCATACGCTACAACCCACGCTCAAGCTTTACCTTCCCCAGCCAGTGGCCACCACATGGGACCTAGAACCAAGGAATCTAGCAATTGTGAAGCACCACAGCAAGACAACCACCATCAGCATTCTATGGTATCGCACCACTTGTGTGTAAGCCATTGCACGTAACCCCCCTTCAAAGAAATTGTCATGAAATTGCTCCTTAATTATCAGTCTTGCCACTAGCATAGCTCAGCCTTGAACTCGTAGCAGAACCATTGTAAGCCAACTACACTGAAACCCTTTTACCCCTGATGGCAGCTCGTCTCTCTCATGATCCCCCTATTACCTCTCTTTCTCTCCCTCCACCACACACACACACTCCCTTTTCCATCTCTGTCCAAGACACCATCACCTAGGATAGTGTGCACCTCCAACCGATTGGAACAACCACATGAAGCACAGGGTGAAGTGGGACGTCAGGAATCATCCAAAGGTCTTCCCCACCGCACAGAGGTAAGTGGTTCTCAAACTACCGTTGAAATATTTTTTCTTGGAATTGTGAAATTGTGACTTGGGCTTCTTGTGATCTCTGTAATTATGCAAAGTGTTGGGATTGAAATTATAGTTTGGTTGTGGTTTTTTGTGTTGGCCGAGAGCCTTTGTGAAGCATTGGGGTTGAAATTGTAGTTTGATTGTAATTCTGTGAGGTGGCTGAGGGCCCTTGCTAAGCGTTGAGATTGAATGTAATGTTTTAAAATATTATATTTTTCATCATAAATATTGTTGTAGTTATGTCACTCCTCATGTATTAACTACTGCATTATAATTGATACCTTGCTAGTAATCATGCCATTGTACTATATGATTTAGTGTGTGAGCTGAAATTTGTAAAATTGTTGGATTTTGTGTCAAAGGATTTTTTTGGGTGTGTGTGTTTCACCCTAAGTCAAGATAAGACATTATCTTAGTGGAGCTTCTCTAGTCACTCGAGAGTGCATAAAATTGAGTAATGTCCCACGATAATATCATTAATCAAAAGGCACTTCACAAATATCTATCAAGGTGAAAGTTGGAGTGTGAATTCGTCAGACGGTAATGACGATACATTTAATGACTCTCATAATTTTGTTGATGATATGGATGACATGTTAGAGGACATGCGGGCTACATCATTCATTGACCATCCATTTGGGGAACATGGTACCACTTCAAAACCCACCATGAGTGATTGGCAATCAAAAACATTTGAGCAATTGTTCGAGGATGTGAGACGTCCACTTTATCCAAGGGTGAGAAGTTTTCTAAGCTCTCATTTATAGTGAAACTGCTTCACATCAAAACTGTTGGTGGTGGACTATCAAGTCATTTAATATGGTTTTACAATTGTTAAAGTTAGGTTTTCCAGATATTGAGATACCGAACTCATATCACGAGGCCCGACATTTAGGCCATATTTTCTGCATGCATGTTCATGCTGGGAGCGATGTGAATAATCGAGGTCATTCACTACAACAATTTTGAGCTTTGGGGACGATTTTTGTTTGGAATGCAACGAAAATCATCCAAAAATGTAAGATGAAAGGACGAATTTCTGATTCCTTTCCAAAGGAATTCTTAAACATGCTTCCCGTTCGTACATGTTTGAACGGTTTACTTAGGGACAATAAATAATTTCTTCCCTAGTGAAATAATCATTCGCATTTGGGGAAACAATTGGCAGGTCGTTCACGGGAAACGAATTTACCGTTGGAGCATTTAAATCACCAAGTTTCGAATGGTCAGTTAACGTTCGAATGGTAACACTATTTTTATAAAACATTTAATCAATTTAAGAATTAATAATAGTAATCAATAATTAATTTATAAAAGATAGATATAATGCATAATTAATTAAACTTAGTAAACATCATATCTTGTCCATACCAAAAATAAAACAAAACACAAAAAATAATTCAACTTTTTCAAATCCAAAAACATAAAAATATATATATATTACAAATTAATAATTTTCTAACCCTCTTTTAATTTTATATATAATTTTTGTACTCAGCTTTTTCTCTCTCATTTCCCAAAATCTCATAAAATATCTTAATTCAAATTATTTGATCACTACTATTCACAAAATCTTTCACTACTATTCACATATTTCTCATCTCCTCTTATTTGTGTAACTAAACGAAACCTAATTCTTTCTAGTCCAATAATGGCTAATTACTACTTTTTAAGAATATAGCTCTGCGATTTTTTGTAATCCAAAATTATTTGTTTTAAATTAATTAAACATGTTTATTCTCTGGAAACAAACTACCTTTGACAAAATGCATGCACATTGATTTTAGATAAGATCCATTTACAATATCCACCCTAATTAATTAAGGTACCGTGCAGGCTAGGGATACTGCGTGATGAGCATTGAATATTCACAATTCGATCCCAATCATGATGCATGTAAATGATGTAGACTGATCGTGTGGAAAATAAATTCATTAAGAATTGACGTGAACGATGAGAGATATACATGGACTAATCGAAGAGTACCTCACATCATAATGTAAACGCTATATGCGAGTGCTAGATCTTGTCATGTGAACATTAATATACAGCAAATTAAAATACAAATAATTTGCAATGCTATACGTTAATTATTGGTTATCTCTCCAGTTTCCCTTAAGCTAAATGCTCATAAATGTACGTCCCACACAAGAGCTTTTGATTATTTAATGCACGATGATCAATGAATGAGTCCAATATAAATATTGAGACTAAAATAGATCGAGACGTACATTTTATTAATTAATAAACATCTAACGTAGGGAAGACCAACTTCTAACAACAGATCAATATCTTTAGCTAGAAACTAACTAAGCCGGCCCGACATGTTAATTCTTGGGAAATTTCCACCTTGTAACTATACATGATGTTTTGCAAGGAAATCCACCTGGCCATATTGTCTGCATGCATGTTCATGCTGGGAGCGATGTGAATAATGGAGGTGATTGAAGCGATGCAATTGACCTAGCTATTCTGGCAATTTCTATGAGTTGGAAATAAATTCAACTGCAACTAAGAGAACAATTGTTGCCTTTGATCACGCATATTTGCAGCTATTTTAGGTCTATTTGCGATGATAAAAACCTGTTGGAAATATTTTATGGGAACAATAGTTCTACATCGGTGGGAAAAAGCAAGAGTCATTTCCAGCGATTTCTACAGCTTCTGCGACGATTTATATAGTTGCAATTGACATTTCTCAACAATTTATCTGTAAATGGATAATAACATTCCCAATTTTTTTTTTTTGGTCATTTGAGGCAAAAACAAAATTCGCTGGTAATATTATTTTACCGACACTTTTTGTTGATCGCTGAAATTGATCAAAAGTGAACACTTAGTTTCGTCAAAACTGTAGCGAACTTAAAATCACTAAAACGTGTCAAATGCAACGATTTTTAGGGATTTTTGCGACGATTTTAAACGTTGAAAAATGCCTGATATCTTATAGTACTGAAACAAATACCGTAGTACTTAAGGATAAATTAATAATGCATATCTGCTATGAGTCTGTAGGTGGTCTCTTGTTTTAGGTACGTAAAGAAATGTTTTTATATTAGTCGGTTAAATAGGCTGTTTGGTAGTTGGGATAATTTGTTTTAGACATTGTAGTGGGAGTAGTACTACGTAGTACTCTTATGGTAATAATTTTAATCTATAATATGAGAGGTATCGTTGTACTCTTCGACTAGTCCCTTAATTTCAGGCACGTGAAGGCTTAATTTCTTGTCGGCCGCATGATGGCATGATGCAAGCAGTCATGCACAAGTTTACGTTGACATGATCGATCAACAGCCTCATATGTTATATGTACACGTACGTGCTGACGCACATGAACACATTATATACGAGGATGTTAGATGGCCGGATTGTGCGGTAAAAGTAGCTTGCTTGCTTTAAGATCAGATCAACACTTAGGACAATACGTACATTTTATAAATCTTTTTTTTCGAGACGTACATTTTATTAATTAATAAACATCTAACGTAGGGAAGACCAACTTCTAACAACAGAACAATATCTTTAGCAAGAAACTAACTACGCCGGCCCCGACATGTTAATTCTTGGGAAATTTCCACCTTGAAACTATACATGATCCTTTGCAAGAAAATCCACCTGGCCATATTATCTGCATGCATGTTCATGCTGGCCGAAAGTGGGAGTAGTACTTATGGTAATAAGTTTAATCTATAATATGAGAGGTCTCGTTGTACTCTTCGATTAGTCCCTTAATTTCAGGCACGTGAAGGCTTAATTTATTGTCGGCCGCATGATGGAAGCGATATGCATGCACAATTATACAATGTCATGATCGATCTAGAGTCAGATATGTTATATGTACACGTACGTGCATGACGCACATGAACACATTATAAACGAGGATGTTAGATGGCCGGATTGTGAATTAATGCTCATTTAATTATGTCAACATTTAGGACAATACGTACATTTTATAAATCTTTTTTTTCGAGACATACATTTTATTAATTAATAAACATTTAACGTAGGGAAGACCAACTTCGTCCAACAGATCAATATCTTTAGCTAGAAACTAACTAATCCGGCCCCAACATGCTAATTCTTGGGAAATTTCCACATTGTGACTATACATGATCTTTTGCAAGAAAATCCACAGGGCAATATTATCGGCATGCATGTTCATGCTGGGAGCGATGTTACTAATCGATGTCATTGAAGCAATGTAAATAATCGATGCAATTGACCTATTCCGGCAATTTCTATGCGTTGGAAATAAATTCATTAATTGCGACGAAGGGAAAAATCATTGCCTTTGATCGCGCATATTTGCAGCTATTTTAGGTCTATTTGCGGCGATAAAAATCTGTTGGAAATATTTTCGAGCAATGATAGTTCTACATCGTTGGGAAAAATTGGGAGAAAGGAAGAGTCATTTCTGGCGATTTCTATAGCTTTTGCGACGATGTATATCACTGCAATTGACATTTCTCAACGATTTATCTGTAAATGGATGACATGATTCACAACGTTTTTTTTTTTGGTCATTTACGGCGAAAAAAATTCAGTGGTAATATTATTATACCGACAATTTTTGTCGATCGATGAAAATTGATCAAAAGTGAACACTTAGTTTCGTCGAAATTGTAGCGAACTTAAAATCACTGAAACTTGTCAAATGCAGCAATTTTTAAGTATTTTTGCGATGATTTTGAGGGATGAAAAATGCCTGATTTCTTGTAATGAAACAATTACTGTAGTACTTAAGGAGAAATTAATAATGCACATCTACTATGAGTCTGTAGGTGGTCTCTTGTTTTAGGTACATACAGAAATTTTTTTATATTAGTCGGTTAAATAGGCTGTTTGGGAGTTGGGATAATTTGTTTTGAGTTTTGCTACATACAATCATAGTTGCTACATATAATTTGTTTGGGAGTAGTACTACGTACTACTCTTACGGTAATAATTTTAATCTACAATATGAGAGGTATCGTTGTACTCTTCTATTAGTCCCTTAATTTCAGGCACGTGAAGGCTTAATTTCTTGTCGGCCGCACGATGCAAGCATGCATGCACAAGTTTACGACGTCATGATGGATCTTAATTGGGCCTCATATGTTATCTGTACACGTACTAGCTGACGCACATGAACACATTATAAACGAGGATGTTAGCTTGCTTTAAGATCAGATAAAAAATTTTTTATTATTATTTTTTTTCGAAACGTACATTTTATGAATTAATCAACATCTAACGTTAACGTTGGGATCGAAGACCAATTGCATCCAACAGATCAATATCTTTAGCTAGAAACTAATACCCCGTCCCCGATATGTTAATTCTTGGGAAATTTCCACCATGTAACTATACGTGTGTGCTTTTGCAAGACAATCCACCTGGCCATATTTTCTGCATACATGTTCATGCCGGGAGCGATGTGAACAATGGTGGTCACTCACTACAACAATTTTGAGCTTTTGGGACGATTTTTCTCTAACAAGAAATGAAAATCATCCCAAAATGTAAGATGTACGGACGACTTTCTGATTTCGTTCCAAAAAAATCTGAAACATGATTCCGGTTTACTTGGGGACTATAAATTCGCGTTTGGGAAAAAAATTAGCAGGTTGTTCGCAGGAAACTAATTTACCGTTCGAGCATTTAAATCACAAAGTTTCGAACTGTCAATTATTAACGTTCAAACGGTAACACTATTTTAATAAAACATTTAATCAATTAAAGAATTAATAATAGTAATCCACAATTAATTTATAAAAGAAAGATATAATGCATAATTAATTAAACTTAGAAAACATCATATATTGTGCATACCAAAAATAAAACAAAATACAAAAAATAATTCAACTTTTACAAATCCAAAAACAAAAAAAATATGAGAAATTAATAATATTCTAACCTTCTTTTAACTTTATAATTTTTGTATTCAACTTTTTATCTCTCACTTCTCAAAATTCCATAAAATATCTTAACTCAAACTATTTAATCACTACTATTCACAAAATCTCTTACTACTATTTACATATTTCTCATCTCATCCTATTTGTATAACTAAACGAAACCTAATCTATTCCAACGAAAATTATATTCAAAACAACAAATTAAATAAAATTATTTCTTTTCCTTCCATTTTCTTTTTCTCTTTTTCTTTTTCCTTTTCTTTTTCCTTCTCCTTTTTCCTTTTCTCTTTTTCTTTTTCTTGTTGTTTTAATATGCAAATATATAAATATATATATGTTTAATGACATATATAAATATACTACTAATATATATATATATATGGATAACAAAATAGTACTACTAATAATAAAGTTGAGTGTTTTGAGTTTTCTTTAAAGGCCATCATCTAATTTAGAATCGGCCACATGACATGCATTAATACCATTAATTTGAACACAAGAAAACTATTCTCCATAATTTTAGTCTCAATATTTATTAGATTTACTAAGGTCTATTACTATTGGACTCATGCATTGATAATCGTGTATTAAATCATCAAAAGCTCTTGTGTGGAGGCTGGGACCACTTCCGTTTAATTCATTTGTTTTTCCGTACATTCCTAGGACCACACATTTTATTTTTGAATAATGTTACATACAGTTGTGAAATGTGTAAACATTACGCAATATCTTTGAAAAAGAGTGGAGTTTACGATTAAAAATTTAATTTAATTTTTTTTATGTGGGTCCCGTATTAATTCAATTTTTTAAAAAAAAACTACGCGGCACTTGCACAATCACGATTGTAAATATCATTTATCTTTATTTTTAAATCCAATTTTCCCCATCTCGTGCTCTACTTCTCTATCTAATTCCCTTAGTCACATTTCCAAAAATGCCCTACAACAAATAAGATTAAGTGCTCAGAACTATAAGGGTAAAACTGAAATATTAAACTTGATGTGGCTCAACAACATAAGTGTCAAGTGTACGTATCCCTGTTAGAACTTGCTGCATTATGAATCTTTTTAAATGTGAAATATCAAGGATTATCAAATTATTCAAGTACAATAATCTATTGCATAATTAAGTGCTTAATCAAATTTTAACACTTTATCAATAGTAATTGGGATTTGGGACAACATCAAAAAATTAATATGGCTTGTTTCTATACCGGTTTGAAAAGGCTATAAATACGCACGCATACATGGCTAGCAACTACCACTACTCCTACCACCAAATACCAGAAACCAAATATAGTAACTACACCTGCTGAATTCAGCTTTCCTCGATCTAATGGCTTCCAGTGCTGGTACTGATGTTGTGAAAGCTGGATACTGCTTTTTCCGGCCTGACAACATCCGGCTGGTAGCAGAAATACCTTCTGAACTCTTCACACATCTTTATGCTGGCTTTGCCGTGGTCAACAGTGATACTGGCGGGGTGACCTTTCCTCCCAAGTACGAGGAACAATTCCAAACCTTCCCCGACACGGTTCGAGAACGAAACCCTACGGTGAAAGCTCTGTTATCCATCGGCGGTGAAGGCGCCGACCTGTCTGCAGTGGTGGCAAGCAGTGATAAGCGTAAGAATCTCATAACGGAGTCCATAGATCTAGCCAAGAAGTTCCATTTCGATGGCCTGGACCTCTGCTGGCTGTACCCCTCCAAAGCGGACCAGGAGGAACCGCTTGCCTCGCTCCTCTTTGAATGGCGATCTTCCCTGGACCTAGACTTCACGAAGACAAGGGAGCCAGCTAATAAGTTGCTTCTTACTGCAGCGGTGTTTCACCACCCGGGCATTTCTGATATAGACGGTAACATTACTTTCAATTATCTCAATCCGGCAATAATTAATGCTGTTAATGAAAAGTTGGATTGGATCAACGTACTGGCCATTGATTTCTATACTCCGAGTCCCTCCAACTCACCCGAGCAGACTGGACCGGTTCATGCGTGGCGTAATCCTCGAGAGCAATACAGGTGTGGAAGTGAAGGCATTAAAAAATGGATTGACGGAGGGGTTGCGGCCAACAAATTAGTCCTCGGCCTTCCATTTTATGGCTATGAATGGATTCTAACGAATCCGAGTTCCCTTTCTGGATTCTTTGCACCGGCTCATACAGCAAGTGAACTGCCCATGGCCTACAGAGATATCCAGGATGAACTCCGGAGGGATTCTTATGAAACCGTGTATCATAGCCAGTATTATGCTGTTTACTCGCATAAAATTAATGGGGACAAATGGATTGTTTATGATGATGGATTGTGCATCTTTGGAAAGGTTAGGGAGGCAATTGACCTTAAATTGGGCGGTTACTTTGCATGGCGTGTGGGCGCCGACGACATCTACTGGACTCTTTCTCGTTCAGGTAAATTAGCGGCCGATTTCCAAGTTTGTGATGCATGCATGAGTGTAGTTAATTCTTGAGTTTGACTTATTATCCAGCGGAAAATTATCACTAGATATATATGCGCTAACGTAAATGAATGAATAATATGAATTGAGATGAATCAATGAAAAAGATCTCATGAATATTCCTTGTTTTTTTTAGTATATAGTACATGATATCCAGTAATTTTGTCTTGACTAGATATAGCTAGGCTGCCAAATTCCATGACATATTGTTTGAATTTCGTAGTACTGTTCGCATGCAATGAATATATATGCAAGCTCTCTTTACTGAAAGTCAAAGCAGCTGTATTGCCAGTAGCTTGGAAACTCAAAGCAGTCTGAAAAATAGAACCAGTATGATCTGCCACATTCTGCATTAGAGGCAGAAATATATTCCACTGATTTCGAGTAGAAGGGCAACTGAACAATGCATGCACCAGATCTTCACACTTTCCATTACAGAAGCCACACACCTCATTAATTAGTTTCCTCTTCTTCAGATTACATTGAGTAGGTAGACCATCCCGACAAGAACTCCAAGCAAAAATTTTGATCTTATGAGGGACTTTCATCTTCCAAATTGCCTTCCACAAAGCCTGATGTTGTCTTGCACTGGAACATTCACCCACTGAAATCTGATCACCCTGCCTTATCAGTCTATATGCACTCCGCACAATAAACAGTCCATTTCTCTCAAGAGAACACAGCCATTTGTCAGGTTGGTTTCCAGGGCATATAATAATTTTCAAATTTTCAGAAGAGACATTTGGATTGAATAGGGCTCTGACTTTTGCTAAATCCCACCAATTGCTATCCCTATCCAGTAAGACGCTCACAAGGTTCGAAAGAGGCAACATTAAACAGCCAGGTATCCAAGGTTCCGTCCACGTTTCTGCAGTCATACCATCCCCAATCCTCCTTCTACACCCTTTGAACAGCCAAGATTTAGCTTCCCAGATTCCTTTCCAAGCATAAGAAGGTCTTCCACCCAATTTAGATTCAAAGAAGCTACTATTAGGAAACTATCTAGCCTTATAAATTTTATGTAACAGAGAGTTTTGAGAATTAAAAATTCTCCATCCCTGTTTAGCAAGTAAAGCTAAATAAAAGGATTTCAAATCTTCAAAACCCAAACCCCCTTATGCTTTAAGTTCACACATTTTCTCCCCACTAATCCAATGGATTTTCCTCTCCCCATCAACCTCAATCTATATCGGCAAATGATCAGAATAGGCTGCAGACCCATGAAATACTCTAGCATTTGGGAAGTCAGCACACCACAGAACATTAGCCAGGAATCTATCTAATCTCCCACTAATGCACTGTTCTCCTTCTCTACGATTGCACCAAGTAAACATAGAACCATTAAATCCCAAATCTTTTAAGGAACAGTCATCCAACACTTCTCTAAAATCAGTAATTTTTTTCTCATGCCTCATTCTTCCTCCCCACTTCTTAATCTAACTTAATAAATCATTAAAATCACCCAACAACAGTCATGCCCCTCCTCTTCTACTATATAATCTACGAATAATATCCCACATCTTATAACACAAATGAGCCTCAGGATGACCATAAACTCCAGTATGATAAAATTCATTACTATGAATCCCAACATTTTTTATCAACACTTCAATGTGATTATTAGAATAACTCTGACTAACCACAATATCCTTATTCCAAAATAGCGCAAGAACACCGCTTTTTCCCACAGAATCAACAGCAAGGCAATAATTGAAACCTAGCTTATACTTAAAGTGTTCCATCACTCAGGTCGTTAATCTTGTTTCATGTAGGAAAAGGATATCAGTCCCTTCCTTCACGACAAAATCGCGAAGTGAACGAATGGAACCACGGACAAAATCGCGAAGTGAACGTGGGTTCCCAAGCCCACGGACGTTCCGACTGATAATTTTCATGGTGTCCTGCCAGGCTGGGAACCAGCCGTTGGCGATATCTCATGCAAAACATCCTTCTGAGCCTCACTTGAATCATTCAATGTATGAATCTTCTTTCTTCACCCCTCAAATGAATCTTCCTCTATGCCCAGAGATCATTTCTGTTTCCGATTACCAATCTTCAAAGGGGAATTTTGCGTCTGAGTTTTGGTGATATGCGATAACCGTCGCCATTTCTTCCCCTCCAATACATTAGGTTTAGTTAGCTCATGGGCCTTCACAAAGTTGACCCAATTTTCTACTACACAACTCCCTTCTCAACTCCCTCAGGCACACGATCCACCTTCATAACCTCCCCAGGCTTCATAAACTCTCTGCATTTGTTGCGGATTCACAAATACTTTCCTCCCTACCTTCGGATTTTTAGCCATTACAAGAATGTCTTGCTCACCCACCACCCTTTACGGAATCATATCTTCCATTATCTCCTCCGAATTTTCAGTCGTTACAGGAATATCCTACTCATCCTCCACCCTTTGCGGATTCATATCTTCTGTTATCTCCTCTGAATCTTCAGCCGTTACAAGAATCTCCTAGTCACCTCCACCCTTTATAGGTTTAGATTTATATTTTCCGTTATCTCCTCAATTTGACCATGGCCAATTTGACCACAAAAATAGCAAAAATCAGGAAGTCACTCAAAAGAGAAATGAACCCAAACTGATTCATTGGATCCCAGGTTTAGCATCTTGCCCCTCAGTAATGGTTTAGTGACATCAATTTTGATGCAGACCCTCATAAATTCCCCCATGCCATCTCCACTTCCTCCAGATCAACTTCTTCTGTGACGCCCCCGACCCTCACGTATGGAAACTCTGAAATCGAGGCGTCTGGAATGATGACAACATGGGTCACACATCTGATCGCCACGTGTTAAGTGTGTATACTTGCAACACGTGTACAACAAAAATAACGCAACGGAATAAGTTAAGTCGGTCACTAAGTACCAGAATTTGTTTAAATACAAATTCGCTTTAAAACAAGCGTACCAAAGTATTATAAAAGTCCAGCAAAATATACTAAAACCAAATACGTAATAAAAAGATGAGAAAACAATTTCCAACATAAGCAAGCAAGATACACTACTCTACTCCTCCAGGAAAGCTGCCTCCTCAGGCTCAGCTTCATCTTCATCTGCATCAAAGTCTACGGTACCAATAAACGGTACTGCAAGTAAGTAATAATCCAAAACAACTCATGAGATAAAATATATAGAAGCAACTAACAATCATGAATGCATATGATGAGTTATGCATGAGACCCAAAAATCACAATTTCACAGAAAACGAATAATTTTCCAACACAAGCCAAAATTCCATTTTGGCTCATAAACATATCCAGTCCAAAAACATCAACCATTTTTTACAGAAGATAGCACAACATAAAAACCACCATTTTCCCAGAAAATGGTTTGCATAAATCCAGTTTATCAAATCCTACCATTTTTTCAGAAAATTGCCCAAAATCCAATTTTAATGTATGCATCATGATCTCCCTTGGGGATCATCAGCATACTCTGGCTCTCAAGCCACACCGCAGGTAATGACCACTCATGTGACTTCATAACGAGCAATACCTAGCTCCACACCCTGTAAATACCATGACTAGGCATTCTCTAGCCCCCGCCATCCTAGGGGCCACAGAGTTGGAACGATAGCATTACCACAGGGGATATCACTAAGTATTTTTTGCTTTCGAGTGACCAGAGAAGCTCTACCGAGATAATACCCCATCTCGGCTTGGGGTCATGAAACACATGCACCCAAAAATTCACTTTTACACAAAAACTCAGTTTCCATTTTTTGACACATGAACATTCATCCAATATGCAAAAATCCAATTTTCATTTTACAAACATGAACATGCGTGCATCATGCAATGCATGCGACAAGTCACAAAAAATATAACCAACCAATCTCAACATCAACCAAACAATAAATAACTCCATTCGCCAATTCCAACTAACCCCCAAACTCCTCGAACTCTGTCCGGCACAACCAACTAAAATTACAGTAAATATGAGTTAGTGCAAAAATATAATTAAATCTCAAAAGTTCTTTGGAAAAATACTTACAGTGCTATAAAATATTTTTTGAAAGATCACGGAGGTGCAAGAAGCGGCGGAAATGCAACATAATAGTGCAATTCACACTAAAGCCTTGGGTCTCAAAATACCCACTTTTGAATGAGGACAAACGACGACTTGGAATTGCTAGGAAAGAGCTTAAAGGTGTTGGTGAAACTAATGGAAGTGGTGGCTGGCCATGGGTGGTGGTGCAAATGGTGGTCGAAAGCCAAAAAGGCCAAAATCAGAAATGGAGATGGTTGAGCTTCACCGGTGAAGGATCGGAGCTGGGGATAGGTAGTTTGGGATGCTAGAGAGACGGTAATAATGTGGTGAAAAAATGGTGGTCAACGGTGGTGCGACGACGGCATGGTGAAGATTTTGTGCTGTGACTTGATGGTCCGCATGGGGCTTTACGATGGCTCGGTTGAGGCTGAAAATGAAGGGTGGACATCGGCAGGTGGGGAAGAGGATGGGAGGGGCAATGAGCTGCACGATCGGTGCACGACGGCACAATGGTGGGTTGAAGAAAACAACTAGGGAGGAGGGGGAAGCTATTGTGCAGGAGGAAAGAGAGGCTGAGGGAAAAATGGGAAGAAAGAAAAGAAAAGATGAAAAAAAAAGAGGGAAAAAAAGAAAAGAGAAAAAAGAAAAGATGGGAAAAAGAAATGAGGTCTAATCCTCACATCTTGGGTCACTAAACTAATCTAACGAAAATTATTTTCAAAATAGCAAGTTAAATAAAATAATTTAAACGCAAAGAGTAAATAAAATAAAATAATAAAATCTAAAAAACACAATAATTTTAAAGCCCAAAAAAAAACTATTTTAAATTAAAAAGCAATTTAAATACAAAAAATAATAAATTACAAGAAAGCATATTAAAATAATTTCACAAGTTAAAAATCATAAAATAAATCTAACTAAAATCTGATAAATTTAAACAAAGAACCAATATTTTAATTAAATTAAAATACTCATTGAGTAAAAATATACTAAAATACGGGGTATCACATCCTCCACTAATCCCACCTTACTCCCAATGAGATTACCCACATATACATTTCTTGCACTAATAGGAAGATCGTAAAATGGGAGCCGAAATAGTGCCTCCGTAAGTTGTATACAATGAATTGGTTGATTGCCCTCAACCTCCTTAATCAATACCAGCTGTTTATCAAAAGACCATGGGCCATCACGCACAACTCTATTCTTATCCTGTAACTCCTCAAATTCAACTAGCATCAGGTTTGCATTCAAATCTCTAAACCAAATACCCTTCGAAAATCTCCATATTTTCTTCATCGTCTGTTTGAATGCTTCTTTGTTATGGTGCCTGGACGTCAAAAGTTGAACCATCAGACAGTACTTCCCACACCGGATGATAGCATCTTCCAGATTCTGTGGCTCCCCTATAACTTCCTCTAGTTTGCATTCTGTCAACTTCAGGCGTTGATAGAGAACCTCCAACTTCTCCTCCATTGTACCCCGAAAGAACTTGCACCAGGCAGGGGAAGAGCCTCTATGAGGAAGAATTATCCTAAGGGGAAATTAGATAGTTTAAAAGTGGCTAAACGTGATTTATTAAATCACGTTTATTGGGGGGGAAAAAAACTTTACAATCTCATATAATATAAAAAAGTGATCACCTTAGTATATCATGCATGTATTTATTAAATAATGGTAATTATAAATGCTTAATTAATTTCCATATCAACTATACTAAAAATACATATAATTGGTGTTTTCATTTTTATTAAAGTTATAATATATGGGTCCCATGCATTAATATAGTAGTACTATTGTAATTAGACACGGAGTACTTATGTGTAGCAAATATTGAAACTCGATAGAATTTTGCAAGCCCCATTAAGCAAATCATCAAAATTAAACTGGCCGGCAGGTTTCCAACTTCCTGTTACATGATGAGTGATCATGATCTCTATATTCTAACTTAGTCCTACATGATCTCTTCATTAATTATAAACGCCTACGTACGTACGGCCTGTTAGGTCGTTTGTGACGATGACTTTTGTAAATAAACTTTAACCAAATCCAAATGCTAGCTGGCTAAACAAGAATCTCTATATATCCTAGCTCTAGTTAGCTCTCTTTTCTGAGAATTTTATTTTCTATTTTCTAATTAACATAATTCTCTTTCTTTTCGTAGCTTCCAATGCAGTACGGGATAATACGACTAATAATCCGAGCGAAATACAGGAGTCAACAAAAGACAAATCAATGATCATTGGTGCTAATCAGCAAAAGTCAGATCAAAACACTAGAACTAGTACTACTAGTACTACCACTAGTACTACTACTAGTACTACTACCACTACTACTGCTGATACTAGTACTCATACTGCTTCTGTTAATATATGTAACATATTATAAGCTGCTTGCATTATGAACAATAAGGCCAATGGCTAGCTGGCTATCATGCTGTGTACGTACGTTGTTTGTAATATTATTATTATCATCATCAATAAGGTTAATCTTGTTACCAATTGTACGAGATGATGATCGATGTTCTCATGTCTTTTTCTTGATTATAATATGTATTAGATATATATTAGTTTTTAAGTTTTTGAAAGTTTTGGAATTTTAAAATGGACAACCTCTAACACAATCTTCTCATTTAACTCCCTGCTTTTTCTCTTGTCTGCTAATGATAGCCTGGTGGGCTGGGCCTGATCATTGTATGAGACTCGTTGAATATTATTCTATCCCATGCATATATGCAAGCCACGCACATGACTTGGCAGTATTTCTGGCCACATATGCATGTGCTCACTGATCTTAGTCAACTTAATTTGCTAATTATAACTTATAACTACCCCCAATATGTTTATAATTCTTGGTAAAATTGCACCTCGTAGCTATATATACAATGATCTTTTGCAAGACATTAATCCACCCGGCCATATTATATATCTGCATGCACGCTCAAGCTGGGAGCTGGAAGATGATCAGTTTCAAATAGGAACGTCGTAAATGAATTTGTCAGTCATGACGTTGATGTTTCTATATATGCATGAGTTTGAAGTTTCAATCCAATCGATCGAAGGTATTCCCCACAACTAGCCGTAAATTAATGCATGAATTAATAGACTAGTTCTATTAGGTATATGACTTAATATCACTTCCATATTATGCTCTAACGAAACCACACCATAAAAATACATTTGATCATCTCTTCAAGCTCGAATTTGATCTTAATAAAACTAGAATTTGAAAACCCCTTCATTTCTCTTCCCCTGGATCGCAGCTTCCAGATTTTGGTAAAGTGAAATTTTGCTCCTCTTTTCATGAAGCCATACTTGCCTTTATATACAAAATTACAAGTTTGCCATTAATCAATAATTACAAAAATGCCATTAATCAAATACATGGAAATAGAAATGGCAATCTCGTATAGAACACTTTCAAAAGCTTGACATATCTTCAACAAATATTTAGTACTACACAAATTGTAACTAGTAGGCCTGCAACCCAGTAGGAATAATTGGGTTTGTGCCTGGCCCAACCCAACCCGACCCGACTGAGCTCATCCAAGGCACCAAACTGACCCGACTCGACCCATACAAAATAAATACAGGTCGAACCCGTATGATCCGAACTATACCAAAATGGAAAAAAAAGGACCTCTACTTTCTGCATATCGATGCAGTCGGGGCACCAAAAATTGCAAAGGTTCCAGCAAATGGCCCCTCTTGAGGCATGGGCAAGCATCCCATCGAGTTCCACGACTCCGGCGGAGTCACCTGCAGTTTTTCCATCAGAAAGTAGCCCTCCAAGTTTGGTGCCGTCAAGTTTGTCCCTAGAGATTGCACAAGGACCGGTCAATGATGAGTTAGGTTCAGACTCGAAGAGCTCGGCATGGGTCATTTTGAGTGGCTTGATTTATGAAAATGCAGGGTTTTTTGCAGCGTGCCAGGTAAGGGATGAAGATGACATATGTTTTTTTTTTTTTAATTTCTTAAGAAGACAGATCGAAGATGAAAAAGAGAGAGAAAGCGAGTTACAGTGACTCTTACCATGTTCTTGTTGGTGCAGGCGACGACAATGTTGCCTCTATACAAAATGAAAAATAAACAGATAGAAGATGAAAAAGCGAGAGGCTGTTAGGTGTATGACTTAATATCACTTCCATTTTCCATTTAGTTCACCCTAAATTTAACGATCGAAAAGCAATAATAATATTTAGTACTACACAGATCATAACTAGTACTTTAAAGATCAATTAATGCATATCTACTATGAGTCTGGAGGTGGTCTGTTGTTGTAGCTAGGTACGTACAGAATTTTTTATATTAGTCAAGCGGTTAAATAGGTAGCTGTTTGGGAGTTGGGATAATTTGTTTTAGACATATTGGGAGTATTACTACTCTTATGGTAATAATTTTAATCTATATATCTTTTGTTTGAGAATATAATTGATGTAATTGTTAAACTTTTAAAATGGTTGTCATAATTGAGTTTGTTGATGAAATTTTAATGCATGGCTTTGATGTTAATATGGTGCTCAGATGCTCATTCATATAATAAATAACGTATATAAAGTTTAAATAGAGAGAGTTATAGAGATTTACGTGCTTTGATATGAAAGCTGCTTATGTACGTCCTTGGGTTGTTTGAGAAAAAAATCCATTATATTTAGTAATTTTACAATCTCTCATGATCTTACATAGCTCTCAATATAATAAATCATGATCTAGATCAGCCTCATCCATGCGATGCATGCAATGTGGTATATGGATGGATTTTATATAAATACTCATGTGGCCCTGCACTTTAGGGTGGACAATCATGTACATGTATCTAGCTAATCCAAAACCAATATGGGTTATGTGTTAAAAGTAGCTATCATTATTAAATTTTACTAACATTTAGTGTCTTACGTATGGCAGATGAATATGTTTTTTAGGATTATAAAAAATATTAAAACAAAACACTATAACAACTGATCATACCAACTAGAAGAGCTCATCATTTGTTCATGCCATAGCTCTATGCCCTACCTCGATACTAGACCGAGAGATTGTATAAATGCAACTTTCTATTGGACCGAGAGACTAGGCTTCTCCCAATTAAGAAATATGCCAAAGCAGATGGTAGACCGACAATCATTAGGCTGCTCTACCCAGTCAGAGTAACAATATGCAGTAACTGTTAGGGAGAGATCACTAATAATTAACTTGTAGCATTGCAAATGATTTTACTGCAACAACTAATGAGTTGTTTTATTGTTCACACAACAGCTAGCCTTCATATAGCATTTACAATATGATGAGAGCTAGGCATGCAACCCAATCTGGCTATGGTAGATTTAGGGCCGGCCCGACCCAATCTGCCAACTTGGTAGGGCAAGACCGAACCGACCCGAAACATTAGGGGTGAGATAAAAAAAGGGAACTATTTTATTCAACCTTTTATTTTTATTTTTATTTATTTATTTATTTAAAGATGGAAAAAGGAGGTTTCCCATCTGCAACAATGTCTTCTAAATTTTACTCTGCAATGTTCGATCAAATGAACAAAAGATTATCAACCCATAATCAATAAAGAGATAGTGTAAATAAATTAACGAACAAAAAGAGAATTTTAAAGGATTCATGCGGCTGGAAAAACTACAAACTAAACACAATTGTGTGAACAATCTTAATATTTGAATTATATACTGTGCATACGAGTATTTGAAAGAAACCCCTGGATTAATTAGTTTTTTATTTTATTTTATTCTTATAAAAATATAAGGTAGAAGATACTTTAAAAAAAATAGAAGGTAGAATATGTATATGTCTGGTATTTGGAGTGGAGGAGGATGCGAATCTGAGTAGCTCTGGAAAAATGGAATCAGATCTATATATAATTATATATATATATATATATATATTTATATAACAACCAAGCAAACAAAAAGAAGGCAAGGAAACATAACAAAACTAAACAAAAAAAAAAGTTGCCTCTATCTTGTCAAATGACTCACTCAAAAATGAGTAGCATTAATGCTATCCCAAGTGTAGGAGGATGTCGTGTAATAATAAGGAATAAATTCCTAAATCGTCTCCTCAGGGAAAATTTACTCAAAATTTAAACTCGTTGAAAAATTGTGAAAAACTTCACAAAGAAAAAAAAAATAAATGGTATGTGCAATGGATGGAAATTTTACTAGTCATGGACTAGATTCATGTTTTTAGATTTGTTTGTCGGATTTGAATGCAGCGATGAAAAGTAAGGAATGAAAATGCATGAAACTAAATTAAAATTGCTGAAATTAATAGACTGAAATTTAAAAGAACAAGAAAAATAAATGACATTAATTTAAATAATAGGAATTAAAGATGCAAGAAAATAAATGACATTAACCTAAATAGAGGAATTACAAGTGCGAGAAAAATAAATGATAGTAATTTAAATAAACATAAATTAAAGGTGCAAAAATAAATAAATGACAGTAATTTAAATAGACAGAAATTAAATGTGCACGGAAAATATAAGACATTAAACTGAAATTAAATAAAAACAGGAATTGTAAGGAATAAACTTGATGTTTGGAAATGGAGACTGCGTTCTCCAATCCAAAAATCTGAACTTCCAGATAAAATGATTTCTCAAATAAAATAAACGCTCTAAATAAAATGCATCCTAAAAGAAATTGAACTCTCAATTAAATTAAAATTTCAAATAAATTACACACTCAAATTGAAGTTGAGCTCTAAATAAAATAAACACTAAAAGAAATTATTTCCTAGATGAATACAAAGAAAGCTTGCTTTAACATGGAAAGAAAACTTGCTTCCTTAAGTTTCAAATTAAAGCTGTAAAATAAACTGATGCTGAATGAAAACTAAAACAGAAGCATGAAACTGAAAAATGAATTAAAATGAACAACAACTGCCGAATGAAATGAGAATGAAACTGAAAAATGAAAGCTAAGTTTTAAAGTTCTGTCTTCTCTCCTTCGTCTCCACTGCCTTGATGCCCTTTCTCTTCTGAGCTCTCTCCTATTTATAGGAGAGAGCATCCTACCATTTCTCAAGAGTGGGTGGCCTAACTTGGGAGTGGGTGGCCTAACTTTGAAGTGGGTGGCCTAACTTTGAAGAATGGTGGAGTGGGTGGCCTAACTTGGGAGTGGGTGGCCTTTCTATCTTTCTGCATGTGCTGATTTTCTGCTTGCTCCCTTGAGTTCCAGCCGTGAGTTCCATTCTCTTTTAGTATTTTCATAAATGCCCTGCAGTACATAAAAAATATATTTCTTTCAAAGGCAAATATAGAACTTTATGTATATAAAATATTGACATCAATTAATTTGCATTCAATATTAGAATTTGATGCATAATTAAGTGTTCAATCTTTATTTGATAAAATAAATCACCCATTTAAACAACTTAATTATGCAATTCTAACATTTTATCATCAAATCCTTCCTTTTCTTTAGCCTCATATAGCTCCATTGCAAAATTAAATATAAAAAAAGATGAAGAAATAGTTTCACCTCCCAAAGACCCCAGAGATCTAAACAAACCTTTGAGAACATCAAGCTGAGCACCCCCATCTTTCGAAAGGATTGTCTTCTTTTTTGTAGTTTCACCTCCCAAAGATGGCCATTATCAAACAGACACTCTTTCTCTGGGAAAAACTTTAGGGTAACTTCATAACAATGTTTGGAAAAGATGAAGAAATAGAAAATGAGAGAATAGAATAAAAAAAGTCACGACAAGAAATCAAGCATTTTCCAGCGATTCTAAAATCGTTGCAAACAAAATCGATGAAAAAGTCCTTTTTTCCATCGAATTCAAACACGCTGTGGTGTTTAAAATTGCTTATGCATTGCACACTAGGTTTCAATTAAAAAGTGTTTTGCGGTGACTGTTGTTGCATTTACAACAATTTTTTTCGTCCTGAAACAAAAAAATTGTTGCGACACTATGATTTTCGTTGGGATTTTATAATAAGGGCACCAAAAGAATAGAAGCCCTTTTATTTCCCTCCCCCCCCCCCAACATATTTCCCCCCGAGTTCTTCTACGGATCAGCCACTGTAGCGCATCAGTCGCTGCACACTTTTTTTTTTTTAAAGCAAAACGTGCGTTTTGGCAACGTGGGTTTTCCTTTTCCCCCATTTGAATTTTGCATGCATCCCGGAAACCCACCATTCTCCCTCGCTGAACCCGAGTCGCCTTCCTCTTCCCAGCGCCACCTTGTGACGGCGTCTCTTTGTTCAGTGCCACTTAGTGACTCTCCTCCATCTGCCCAATGCAACCAGTCCCTGCGAGCTGATTTAATGGAGCAAACCATGTGAAATCTTGCGAAGACCCCTCACCAAGCAACCCGCGTTGCCCTCTCTCTGCCCGACGCCACCCTGCAACGCTGTCCAATTCCTGATCCTCCTATCTCACCACACGCACGCATGCACGCTCCTTTGCATGTTAGTTGTGTTTGGCAAGATGATCTTCTTTCAGTGGAGCTCCCATTCCACTAGCCCCTCCTTGGAAGAAAATGGTCTCTCTCTCTCTCTCTCTCTCTCTCTCTCTCTCTCTCTCTCTCTCTCTCTCTCTCTCTCTCTCTTACTGGAATAAATTCTTCGACTTTGTTACTGCAGTTTTCAGCTTTCTCTTCCAGCACCTCCTTGGATGAAATGAGTCTTTTTCTCTATCTCGAGAATAAATTCTTGTACTTTGTTGTCGTAGATTTCAGTTTTCTTGAAATTTTTGTTCTATTATCTCGTAGGTAAAATTTGGTACCTGGTTTTTGCTTGATTTGTGTCAGTGTTCTGTAATATGTGGTGGGATATGGTTGATGATATAGTTTTCTTTTCTTTTGTCTCCTACGGCTAGGGATTGTGCTTGAATTTTGTGTCGGGGAGTGATTTTGTGTTTAGGGTTTTCTTCTCCTTTTCTTTTCGTAGAATGCAAAAATGTTTGCTCCTTTCACCAGCTTACTAATAATTTATTCGTTACTAATTTTACAATAAACTATTTTGCACTCTAAAAATTGGTTTGAGATGAGAAGAAGATAGTAGAAAATTCATGCGAAAGTTTTGTTCCCTTGACAAAGAGGTTTCTTGGTTTTTAGAATTTCTACCTCTGTCCTCTAGAAATTGCAATAGCTATGATGTGCCTGGCTTTTTTTTTCTGAGAGTTGCACCCTTTTGATCGAGCGATGTCTTTGTTTGCCTAATCCTAGTATTATTTTGGCTTAAAGCCTTTGTGAACTCTACTGCTTTTGTTTTTTCTGACACTTGTGTTTCTATGTAGTAATTAAGCCTTGAGGAGAATTTTTACCACCGTTGGAAGGAAAAGTGAAACTTGAATTTGGTTAGTAGTTGCTTGTTTGGAACGATTGGCTGTGAGCCTGTGGTATACTTCTTATAATGTAGTTATTGGTGTACAAACATCAAATTTGTTCTCTTTAAATAACTTATAATATGAAGAACGAGAGTTTCATGGACGCTCTACCAATGTCACTGTATCGAGTGCCACATGCATATCGAGATACATATGCTAATTTATCATTGACTAGTCATTCCCTTTAGAAGGTTTGGATTTTTTTTTTTTTTTTTGGGGTTTATAATTGCTCTGGTATTTGCTTCATTAACTTTTTACCTTTTTTTGTTTCAGTGAATGATTTAGTCAATCTAGCCATTTATTATAGTTATAAGTCTTACTAATTATGTCGTTTGACTATCGGTATTACATATTCAATTCCTTGTTCCAATTATTTTTTCCCTAGTATTCAGTTTCACTGTCCCTTCATTAGTTTATGTGATGTCTCTACTTATTTAAAAAAAGTTTAAGTGATATCTCTAGGATGTTTGTTGAAATATTTAGTTGAGGTTTGGCAAAATGAGTAGTTGGTTCATAATTCATTTGAGTGGAAATTCAAAAGAATTAGCTTGTCCATTTCTTGTCCACTATCACCAACAACTTTGTCTTCATCACTATGTATTGTTGTCTGATCCAACCAATTCATGAAGGAACTGGTTGGTATGTTTGAACGATTCTGATTTATTTGATTAAGATGTTCGATTTAAGTAGTTAGTACTGATGGGCTTTCTTTCAAGATGCTTTTGAATTTAATCATACTATGCTGTATTTATGATGGGGAGCATTGAGGCATGATTTCAGTTGGTTTGGTGCTTAGTTCAGAATTCTTATTGTGTGGCACTTTGACTTACACCCCTGTTTCATTTTTCCTTCAATTCTTCCCCAAGAAAGGGGGTACATTAAGGAAGAATGAGATTGTGTTCATTGCTCCTACTGGAGAGGAGATCAATAACAAAAAACAACTAGAGCAATTCCTAAAATCACATATTGGTAATCCTGCAATATCATAGTTTGATTGGGGTATTGGTGAGACCCCTAGGAGATATGCAAAAATTAGTGAAAAGGTCAAGGCAACTCCATCAAATTTTGGTCTGACTTTTAAATTAAAGAGTGACTTGTGACAACACCAGGCACTTGTAAAAGTACTTGCTTTAGGTTATCAGATATGTATAGCTTGTGATTCCTTTGGAATTGGGAGTACATGTTGTTAAGTTTACCATACAAAACTTGTATATGAAATCAATCAAGCTCAAAAGTGACCAAAATAGATTGGGAAAAAATCTATTTAGCCCAGCAAATTCAGAATAGTGACCAAAAACAGTAGATTTTTCATAGCCTCCACAGTACCTCTCCTCATATACAACAAAATGCCTAATCAAGTGCTTAATCAAGCTTTACCTAATTCAAGGGGGATTACCATTACATATGATCCATACAAGAAAAATAAAGAAAATATCCACCTATTTACATGTGCCCTATAGTTTATCCAAACCAAGTAGAAACTATTACAATTGATACAATCCAGTACAAATACAATAATATTCGTGCATTTCTATTCTCGACCCTCCACAAATTTTGTTCAACCTCAACCTTATGAGCATTTGTCTCTTTCTCTCTTAGTTTATCTTCCCTTCTTCGCAATACGTCCTCCTCCCTCTTCCAAACTGCAGATTCATTATAACAAGCATACTGTGAAGCATCCAAGTATGTGAATCATTAACTAGTAGATACAAACAAATGGGACAAACATGGGCATATTAATCAACAAGGATGAAAAAATTAGTATCAATTCTTATGGAAGTGTTGGACAAGCAAGAGTACAAACAAACAAGAGATAGTAAAGGGAGTGTCGGACAATCTAAAAATGAGTTCTCCCACTGTGTACTCATCAATCCATTATCATTACACAATAAGACAAGTTAAATTTTTTTATCAGCAAAACAATGATTTTATTGATATAAACAAGCATAGCCCAAGTACACGAGACAAATACAAGAGCAACAACTAAGCATGAATGACACATCAGTGCAAGTTACTACTTAATTCCTTTTTCTCTATTTGGCCATAAGTTGATAAATTGCAATTCAGATCATGACAGGTCCACAACACATAAAAAATAAGAACTTGAATACTTTACTCTTAAACTGAATTTTATCAAAAACTAAGTAGACTCATCAGAGTGGCATGTGTCTCTAATGTCAGCTCACATTCAGAAATAACTAGACTTATTTGTCTAATTGCGGGACACTTTGGTGTAGCTTATGGGCAACCAAATAGCTTGCTGTGATATCCAATTATACATACCACCAACAATTGAGTCAACCAATTTCAATAAATCAACTAGCACTTCAAATGATTGATCTCATTAGTTTATTAAATTTAATAGTGTTATAAATAAAATAGAAAGTAATGAATTATTTTCAGAGTATTAACAAAAATCTCACCATCTCAAGCATTCGTAAGTTCTTATATAGTTAAAACATAAGAGTAGGCATACCCTGATACCTGCTGAAAATTGAGTTTGCCACCCATCATAGTACTGAAGACAAGAGGGAAGAAAAAGATTAATAATTTAAGAATGAGATATTGACCAATAAAATATGCGTTGAGCCATTTCTAAACAATATGAATTGTAATACATGCAAACCAGAAACTATGTCATTTAGTTTCATTGAATGCCTAGAAAGCTATTCGCTATTCATGAAAAAAAAAGGCCAAGGAAGTCCATTTGGTGAAGTAATCATTCCGTCAAACACAGTATGGGCACAAAAACAAATCACTAGAATCACTCAGAAATTAACACAAAACCAAGATTAAAAGGGAAAAAAAAAACAAACACACACACACACAGAGACAATTAGGCTAAGCAAATTCAGGAGTAAAAGAATAAGTTCACCGTATGTAAAAATCTTATCGCTAGTCCCATGGCAGATCTATGAAAACTACATTAAATAGCTAAAAGTATTTACTGTATGGGACCATAAGAAATATCTTGATGTGGAAACTGATATTGAAAGTTCATGAGATGGAACTGAAAGAACATTGGCAGTGTGCGGGTAAGAAAAATACATGCATATTAACTAGTACCAAAATATATGCAACTCTTGATTTAATAAAGACACAAGTAGTGGCAATGCAAAATAGCAAAGTAGGCAAAGTTAAAAACACCAGGGAGAATAGTGTTACGATAAATAAATTATCAATCTCAGAAGTGGCATATTTTTCAGCTTCAAAATTAATTTTGATTTTCTCTGAAACATCCCAAGAGGAAATAACTTAAGGTTGCAGTTTTAATATGATGGAGATTTAACATCACAAAGTAAATATAAAAAAGACTAGCATAATTTGACTACCATACCTTACGATTGTTCAGCCTTTTTTCCCATGTTACGTTCCTCAGATTTTCTTTGCTTTCTCAGTAGAAGGTTTCATGTGTTATAAAGTTATCTTGAGCACAAATAGAACAAATACATAGTGTTCATAGATATTCTACAATCAAAGAAAAATATTGAAGAAGAGAGGAGGACGATTTCTTACCAGTCAATAATACTGATTCTCTGGGAAAATTGACTCGCATGTATGTAAAAGAATAGTGCGATTACATGAGATACCCAAGAGCATAGTGTCCGATCGGGATCCAACGTTCACATCCCATTTTTGGAAGAGTTTGCAGGCGGCTCTAGGTACTAAATTAAAGTTTAGTACTGCTTATCACCCCCAGACGGACGGCCAATCAGAGAGCACCATTCAGATTCTGGAAGATATGTTGCGAGCGTGTGCCATGGAATTTCAAGGGAGTTGGGAGAATCATTTGCCACTCATAGAATTCGCTTATAATAACAGCTTCCATGCATCCATCCAAATGGCTCCTTATGAAGCTCTGTATGGGAGAAAGTGTAGATCACCCTTGTGTTGGGATGAAGTCAGGGAGAAGAAAATAATTGAACCCGAGATAATTCAGGAAATGCAAAATCAGATTCAGATTATAAGAGACAAGATGGTTGCAGCGCAAAGTCGTCAGAAAAGTTACGCGGATATGAGGAGGAGAGAATTGTCTTTAAAAGAAGGCGATTGGGTTTATCTCAAGATCTCTCCCATGAAAGGAGTTAAGCGTTTTGGGAAGAAGAGGAAGCTGGATCCGAGATATGTCTGACCTTTTCAGATTTTTGAGAAAAGTAGGGTCCTTCGCTTATAGAGTTGCATTGCCAGAATATTTCGGGGATATTCACGATGTCTTCCATGTTTCATCTTTGAAGAAAAGTTTTGGACAACAAGAGCCACGCTTTGTCAACCCAGAGTGTATTCAGCTACAACCTGGTCTTACTTATGAAGTTGTACCGACGCAGATCATGGATTGGAAAGAGCAACAGTTGAGATCCAAGACGATACCTCTGGTGAAGGTGGCATGGGGAGATCCGTTGGCTCAAGATTTCTCTTAGGAGAGAGAAGCAGATATGAGGGAGCAGTATTCGTATTTGTTCGAGTAAACAGCGGTATGTTCCTTAAACTTGGTCTAAGTGGAATATTATGGATTGCTTTAGTTTTGGCGTTTGAGCTTGCAAATTTCGAGGACGAAATTTATTTTAAGGGGGGAGGATGTGACACCCCGTTTTTACGTGTATTTTCACTGAAGTAATATTTTAATTTAATTAATATAATAGTTCTTTTATTTTAAATAATCGGATTTTAATTAGATTTTATTTGCTGTTGAGTTTAAATTGCTGTTTAATTTATTTTAGCTTGTTTTTGGATTTAAAATTTAATAGTTAGTTTTCACTAGTTACTTAATATATTTTAGCTTAACGTTGTGTTTAAAATATTTTCTTGGTTTTATTGCTTTTAAAGTTATTTTCGTTGGATCAGTTTTGGACTCCAGAGGTGAGGATTGGACCTCATTTCTTTTCCTCCATCTTTTCTTTTCTCTTTTCCCTTTTCTTTTTTCTCTTTTCTTTCTTTTTTTTTCTTTCTTTTTCTCCTTCCTTCCGCGCGATCCCCTCTTTCCCCCTGCGATTTTCTCCTTCTCTCTCTCCTGACCCACGAGTCCAGCCCTCCACCCCCAGCCCACCGCCGTCCGGCCGACTGGCCAACACAACCACCACCTCCGATCCCCTCCGGCCGGTGAACACCCCCACCAAATATCTCCCCCATCCGTGCCGCGTTAACCCCCTGCACCCTAAGCCGCACGGCTTTTTGCCGTTTCGGCCCGTCGCTCCACCTCCGGCCACCACCTCTTCACCACTTTTCCCCTACCTCTTCCGTCCTAGCCCACCCATTTCCGGCCTCGATCCGTTGCGAAGCAGCTCCCACGAGCTCAACTCCGATTTGGCCTTTTTCCGCTTCCACCGCCACCCACGGCCAAAGCTCACTTCCCTTAGCTTCATAAACATCCCTAGGTCATTCCCTATCAATTTGGTGTCTTGGTTTGTCCCCATTCAAAAGTGGATATTTCACAACCCACGGCCACAGTGCATTTGCACTGTTACGTTGCTTTCCTTTCACCGTTTGCTGCGCGCCGATCCTTCGAAAAATAATATATAGCGCTGTAAGTATTTTCCAAACTTCGTTTTAGATTTAAATGTATTATTGCCTTTACAATAATTTATTTGTGATCTGGTTGGTTATTCCGGACTGAGTCGAGGAGTCGGGGTCGGTTGGAATTGAGGAAGGAGTTGTTTGTTGGTTGTTATTGATGTTCGGGATATGTTGGTTAATTCGTGTGATTTTAATTGCATGGTATTGTGCATACATGTTCATATGCATTTTACTGAAAATGGGATTTTCATGAGTTAAATGGTTTTTGGGTGCGTGTGTATCACGACCCCAAGCCGAGATGGGGTATTATCTCGTGGAGCTCCTCTGGTCATTCGGGAGCGCAATATACTGAGTGACGTCCCTGAGTTGTCGTTGGGCGACGCGGGAGCGGGGCTAGAGGATGCTTGGCTACGAACGCGTGGGCGCGGAACCGAGCATCGCTCTACTCACCAACTCCATGGCCCCTCTGCTGGCGGGGGCTAGAGGATGCTTGGCTACGTACGCGCAGGCGCGGAACTGGGATCGCTTGTTACGAAGTCACACGCGTAGTCGTTACCTGCGGTGTGGCACAGAGCCAGGCTTGCGGATGACCCCTAGGGGAGGTCATGGTGCATTCGATTAAGGAAAAAAAAGGAAAATGGTTTTGAGACTGTTTTTGGGCCATTATCTGGGATAATGGCGAGGAATGATTTACAGGAAAGGTTTTGGGCCAAATGGGACTTTTGGTGTGCGTGGAAAAAAATATGGTTTTTGGGACATGTGCATTGGGCATACTTCATGCATTTTTGTTTTGGTTGTAATATGTTTTTATCTTGCGTTGTTTGGATTTTACTTACCTGCGGCACCATTTTTGGTACCGTAGATTTTGATGCAGATTTAGAGGAGGAGGAGGCTGAGTCCGAGGAGGCAGCTCCGCCGAAGGAGTAGCCTGGATGGTTTTTATATATACTATATTTGTCGATGTTTTATTTAGTATGTATTTGGATTTGAGACGATGTTGAATATGTAATGTTTTATTTACGCTGTTTTAAACTGGTTTGTAGTTAAACAAAAATTTTGGTACTTAGTTTTATACTTGGTGTTTTTATTTGTACACATATGCATGTGCACACACTTTGGGCACTTGACGATGGGATATGTGACCGTGTTGTCATCATCCCGACATCTCGATTTCCACGTAGCCGTACGTNCGTGTGCCATGGAATTTCAAGGGAGTTGGGAGAATCATTTGCCACTCATAGAATTCGCTTATAATAACAGCTTCCATGCATCCATCCAAATGGCTCCTTATGAAGCTCTGTATGGGAGAAAGTGTAGATCACCCTTGTGTTGGGATGAAGTCGGGGAAAGAAAATAATTGGACCCGAGATAATTCAGGAAATGCAAAATCAGATTCAGATTATAAGAGACAAGATGGCTGCAGTGCAAAGTCGTCAGAAAAGTTACGCGGATACGAGGAGGAGAGAATTGTCTTTAAAAGAAGGCGATTGGGTTTATCTCAAGATCTCTCCCATGAAAGGAGTTAAGCGTTTTGGGAAGAAGAGGAAGCTGGATCCGAGATATGTTGGACCTTTTCAGATTTTGGAGAAAAGTAGGGTCCGTCGCTTACAGAGTTGCATTGCCAGAATATTTCGGGGATATTCACGATGTCTTCCATGTTTCATCTTTGAAGAAAAGTTTTGGATAACAAGAGCCACGCTTTGTCGACCCAGAGTGTATTCAACTACAACCTAGTCTTACTTATGAAGTTGTACCGACGCAGATCATGGATTGGAAAGAGCAACAGTTGAGATCCAAGACGATACCTCTGGTGAAGGTGGCATGGGGAGATCCGTTGGCTCAAGACTTCTCTTAGGAGAGAGAAGCACATTCAAGTAAACAGCGGTATGTTCCTTAAACTTGGTCTAAGTGGAATATTATGGATTGCTTTAGTTTTGGCGTTTGAGCTTGCAAATTTCGAGGACGAAATTTATTTTAAGGGGGGGAGGATGTAATACCCCGTTTTTACGTGTATTTTCACTGAAGTAATATTTTAATTTAATTAATATAATAGTTCTTTTATTTTAAATAATCGAATTTTAATTAGATTTTATTTGTTGTTGAGTTTAAATTGCTGTTTAATTTATTTTAGCTTGTTTTTGGATTTAAAATTTAATAGTTAGTTTTCACTAGTTACTTAATATATTTTAGCTTAACGTTGTGTTTAAAATACTTTATTGCTTTTATTGCTTTTAAAGTTATTTTCGTTTGATCAGTTGTTGGACTCCAGAGGTGAGGATTGCACCTCATTTCTTTTCCTCCATCTTTTCTTTTCTCTTTTCCCTTTTCTTTTTTCTCTTTTCTTTCTGTTTTTTTTTTCTTTCTTTTTCTCCTTCCTTCCGCGTGATCCCCTCTTTCCCCGTGCGATTTTCTCCTTCTCTCTCTCCTCACCCACGATGTCCAGTCCTCCACCCCCAGCCCACCGCCGTCCGGCCGACATGGCCGACACAACCACCACCTTCCGACTTCCCTCCGGCCGGTGAACACCCCCACCAAATATCTCCCCCATCCGTGTCGCTGTTAACCCCCTGCATCCCTAAGCCGCACGGCTTTTTGCCGTTTCTGGCACCGTCGCTCCACCTCCGGCCACCACCTCTTCACCACTTATTCCCCTACCTCTTGCCGTCCTAGCCCACCCATTTCCGACCTCGATCCGTTGTTGAAGCAGCTCCCACGAGCTCAACTCTGATTTGGCCTTTTTCCGCTTCCACCGCCACCCACGGCCAAAGCTCACTTCCCTTAACTTCATAAACATCCCTAGGCCATTCCCTATCAATTTGGTGTCTTGGTTTGTCCCCATTCAAAAGTGGGTATTTCACAACCCACGGCCACAGTGCATTTGCACTGTTACGTTGCTTTCCTTTCACCGCTTGCCGCGCGCCGATCCTTCGAAAAATAATATATAGCGCTGTAAGTATTTTCCAAACTTCGTTTTAGATTTAAATGTATTATTGCCTTTACAATAATTTATTTGTGATCTGGTTGGTTATTCCGAACTGAGTCCGAGGAGTCGGGGGTCGGTTGGAATTGAGGAAGGAGTTGTTTGTTGGTTGTTATTGATGTTCGGGATATGTTGGTTAATTCGTGTGATTTTAATTGCATGGTATTGTGCATACATGTTCATATGCATTTTACTGAAAATGGGATTTTCATGAGTTAAATGGTTTTTGGGTGCGTGTGTATCACGACCCCAAGTCGAGATGGGGTATTATCTCGGTGGAGCACTTCTGGTCATTCGGGAGCGCAATATACTGAGTGACGTCCCCTGAGTTGTCGCTGGGCGACGACGGGAGCGGGGCTAGAGGATGCTTGGCTACGAACGCGCCGGGCGCGGAACCGGGCATCGCTCTACTCACCGACTCCGTGGCCCCTCTGCTGGCGGGGGTTAGAGGATGCTTGGTTACGTACACGCAGGGCGCGGAACTGGGCATCGCTTGTTACGAAGTCACACGCGTAGTCGTTACCTGCAGTGTGGCACAGAGCCAGGGCTTGCGGATGACCCCTAGGGGAGGTCATGGTGCATTCGATTAAGGAAAAAAAAGGAAAATGGTTTTGAGACTGTTTTTGGGCCATTATCTGGGATAATGGCAAGGAATGATTTACAAGAAAGGTTTTAGGCCAAATGGGACTTTTGGTGTGCGTGGAAAAAAATATGGTTTTTGGGACATGTGCATTGGGCATACTTCATGCATTTTTGTTTTGGTTGTAATATGTTTTTATCTTGCGTTGTTTGGATTTTACTTACCTGCGGCACCATTTTTAGTACCGTAGATTTTGATGCAGATTTAGAGGAGAAGGAGGTTGAGCCCGAGGAGGCGGCTCCGCCAAAGGAGTAGCCTGGATGGTTTTTATATATACTATATTTGTCGATGTTTTATTTAGTATGTATTTGGATTTGAGACGATGTTGAATATGTAATGTTTTATTTACTCTTGTTTTAAACTGGTTTGTAGTTAAACAAAAATTCTGGTACTTAGTTTTATAACTTGTGTGTTTTTATTTGTACACATATCGCATGTGCACACACTTTGGGCACTTGACGATGGGATATGTGACCGTGTTGTCATCATCCCGACGTCTCGATTTCCATGTGGTCGTACGTGGGAGTTGGAGGCGTCACACAATCTTCATCTCTGGAGTCCAAAAACTGATCCAACGAAAACAGCTTAAAAGCTATAAATCAAATAAAATAATTTAAACACAACGTAATGCTAAATTATAATAAATAACTAGTTAAAACTAATAATTTAATTTTAAATCAAAAAATAAGTTAAAATAAATTAAACAACAATTTAAACTGAAAACAATAATTAATATTAAGAAAGCTCTACAAAATAAATTTTCACAACTAAATAAATCTAATTAAATTCGATAATTTAAAATAAAAGAACCAATATTTTAATTAAATTAAATTACTCTTTCAATAAAAATACACATAAAAATAGGATATCACAGGATGGTTGCAAGATAGTTTGAACGCAAAAACTTGGTTCAAACAAAATCGAACACCAAAATATATTAGTTATCATTTTTAACCTAAATCTAGATAAATGTGGAAGAGAACTTAGATAAGAAAAGAAACAAATATATGGGAGAGTTTGGAGAGAGAAAGCCACTCAGACATCATTTCTTTAATGGGCCATGCAGTAATAAGGGCAGTGGTAGATTCTTGGGTCTATCAAGGGGTTTGCAGATATTATATAATTTTTTTCATTATTGTTAATGCATTATTCAAATTTTTATTTATACATTTTTTTATTTATTAACAATGCATGAATTGTAATTAAATGTTAGATGATATCGTACAGAGTCCAGACCCCATGGATAGATCTCGTGTCCCAAGCATTTTCTATATTATATTTACTCAATTAGATTTATATTTTTTTTTAATGATTACCCTATTGATTAAATTGATTTAGTAATATAATTTCTGGCAATTTTTAAGTGGCTATTCTTTTAAGTGATACATTTTAAGTTGATGTTCTTTTAAGTGGTTGACATATAAAATCATTTATAATACGCTACATAAGCAATATGACAGTGAGTGACAAAATCTAAGATGAAGAATATAATTTCTCAATGATACACCTACAAATTTCGTTTAAAATTACATTACAAATGTTTAACAAAACTAGATAATTAGTTTGCTTACCCAACTTAAGTTGAAAATTAAGGAACTACACCTTATATATAGTTTCCTATTTTATGAAGTGACTATATATATATATAGTAGTAGTTTAGGTGGTTTTAAGAACCTGAACTTGCTATCAATTAGGTCATAGCTCATAATTATAAATACGCATTCCTCCATCATAAGTGAGCATTTTATCAATAAAATTTACAAAGTATAATGTTAAGAGTAGAGCAGAGAAGGATAAATGAACGAAAAACAGAGGTTGAAGATGGTGACAACTAGCCTGCCGAAAGTGTTGAGAGGCCAATTTTCATATTTCTAACTCATGTTATTTACAAATACTCTATGGCTATTCATAGATTACAATTATAACGGAAAAGAATAAAAAACGAATAAAAAAATGTGTTGCCAGAGCATGATAACAACTTAACAGAATTCCATTACTGCATTTTATCTGGTGGAACTGTAGCCCACGTGGCCCTTTGCATGACTTGGCCCATGGTGGCCTAGGTTGGCCTACGGCATGGGCCATGGCCCAGTTGGCATGGCTGGATTGGTGCTGGCATGGGGGCCCAAGCTAGTAGCCTGGGCATTGGCTTGCTGCGATTGGTGTTGGCTTGGCATGGCCCAGACAGGGGCTTGGGCATGGGCATGCTACTATGGCTGTTGCTGATGGCACTACGTGGCCCAGGCAAGGGCCTGGGCATTGACACGGTTTGCATGTTGTACGGCATGTTAAAGTGGAGGAAGAAAATAACATTATTATTATTTTTTAAGGGTGCCGCTGCTCAACTCCGACTGCAATGATGATTGATATGGCTGGTCTCTAATCATCAATATATGAAATAATCAAAAGCTCTTTCTCAAGTAGATAAAGATCATTATCATGCAGCTCAATGTCTATGGTAAGTATTAAATGACATGCAAATGACTTTTTTGTTTTTTTAAGAGTGTCGATGCTCAGCCTCAAATTATACAAATTAGATTTTTTTTTTTTTAAATTGTTAGGATATTGTGTTAGAATTCATATATATATATATATATATATATATGATAATATGATTTATTCTCTATCATATTAATTAATATATTGTATAAATCAATCAATATGAATTATAAATTATATTTTAATATAATATTCTAACTTAAATAAATACCACTTGTGTCAACCTTAATTATAGAAGCTTGAATAATCCTTTGTTGTTGCAACTTGTATTAATGGTTCGACAGTGCCACAAAGTATTGTGCATCACGTGAATGATGGACTGATGTATATATCGACTTGAGTGTAAACAAGTTGAATTCAAATGAATAGTTAATATTTATTCATTGACGTCTTATTTGAATAAGAATTAAGTTCAAGTTTATCATGAAGTTATAATTTATATTTAGGAACATTTTTTTTTTTTTTATACAAGCTAGTAATTTGAGCTTGTTTATGAAATATTAATTTTGACATAATAAGTTCTTGGTATTATATATTCCAACTTTATGAAATATTGGTACAAACTGTGCATGCATCATGTGAATGATGGACTGATATATATATATATATCGACTTGAGTGCAAGCAACTAGTTGAATTCAAATGAATAGTTAACATTTATTCGTTGAAGTCTTATTTGAATAAGAATTAAGTTCGAGTTTATCATGAAGTTATAATATTATTTAGAAATTTCTTTTCTTCTTCATTTTTTTCTTTTAATATATACTAGCGAGTTCGGGCTTATTTATGATTTATTTAATTTTGACATAATAAGTTCTTGGTATTATATATTCCAAATTTATCTATAATTTAATTATTAAAAAATGAATTGGAGTTAAACTCGAGTTTAATTAACCGATCTGATCAAGTTGAGTAGCCTCTTGTACGTTGATGATTTTCACCTACCATTGATTTGGACTCTAACAATTAGCAAGTTAGAATTTGGATTTTTTAGAATTTGGATTTTCAAAAGACAACATGTGGTGCAAAAAAAAAAAAAAAATTGAATGAGAAAAATATAAATCTAGAAATATGTTGAATAGAATTTGAAAAACAAACAGGAGAGTTTAGATAAAGAAAGTCATTATCTTCTTCTTTTCTTTAAGAGCAATATTAAATACAATAATGGTGTACTGTCACGTAATCTTTTTGAAAAAAATGCGGTATATTATTAAAAATTAATTTTTTTATGTATGTCTCGTACTTACTTCTTTAAATAAGATTAATTGTGAAATCTTTGCGCACTCTATAACTACAAATATCATTTTTTTTTATTTAATAAGTGTTGTAATATTAAGAGCACTGGTAGATTGTCGGGGCTGTTTTGGGTTTGCACAAATTATATAATTTTTTTTCATTATTGTTAATGTATTATTCTTATTTTTATTTATGCATTGTTTATGAATAATGCATGAATAGTAATTTTTAAAAATTCCGTACAAACCCAACGAATTTATCTCGTGTCCCAAGCATCTTCTATGTATATAATTACTCAATTATCTTTTATATTTTTTAAAATGAATGCCAGCTTTAAACTGCTTTAGTGTAATATTGTTACTCTTCATCGCTTATTTTAAGTGGATGTTCTTTTTACTGGCACGTTTTCTCTCTCCTCAGAAATTGAACATTTACATGACAACTTGATTAGTACGAGTAGTCCCATATCAAAAATTAATGGATCCATGGATTAGACCATTAATTTCATGCACGTCATTGTCGTCAAGGCTTAATTTCTTGTCCACATGATGATATATATATATGCAAAAAAATGATTTTTTGTAGTCATGTAGTGGGGCTGAGTCATTGATTCTTCCATCTGATATGCATGCAATTGATCACGATCCAAAGGCATGGATGCAGTATTTTCCTCGTCTGACACGTCATGTTGAGGTGGATGAATGAGTACGTCAACCACAGATCATGCCTCATGATATATATAGAGCCTGCAATGGTGATTGAGATATCGATTTATGAAATAATCAAAATCTCTTTGTCATGTCGATGTGGATCATTATCATGCAGCTGAAGATGATATTGTTTTGATCAAGTTAATTTCCAAAAACTAGATAATTAGTTTGCTTACCCAACTTAAGTTGAAAATAAAGAACGACATGATTACTCCTGACACATGATTACTCCTGACAAAATAGTGATTATTCTATAGGTTAAGTTCAATAGATAATTTACAAAGAAGAAAGACAAAAGAATCGCCCAAAAACACAGAGAATTGTCATATAGTTTCCTATTTCATAAAGTGATTATATATATAATATAGTACTTTAGGTGGTTTTAAGAACCTGGACTTGATATCAATTAGGTACGTCATAGCTCATAATTGTAAATACACATTCCTCCATCATAGGTCATAGCATTTTATGTTAATCCAGTCCACCACTCTTTAATTGTGTTTCCTATTGAACTCTGTTTTTTCGGATTGTTTACACTAAATTTCCATAGAAAAAGAAAGGGACCTTTTTGTCTTACATGACTGATCATGACCAAGTAATGTTAAGTCTAGCTCAGTAGGCAAATCTTGGAGGTCGACGTTCCATGCATATTCAACGTACTAATAAATGACTCAGACTTTTTGCTACATTAGTCCTGCATATTCATGTTAATTCACACTTGAAATAAAGAAAAATCAATATGCAAATATTTTTAATGACATATAAGTATACTACTAATATTTATATATGTATATATGGAAAAAAATACTACTAATAATATAAAGTTCAGTGTTCTCAGGTTTTTTTGTTTTTTTAAAGCCATCATCTAATAATTTAGAACCGGCCACACAATACCAATTTAATATAGCTTTTTATATTTACTAAATTCTATTACTATTGGACTCATTCATTGATCATCGTGTATTAAACAATATATCAAACGCTCTCGTGTGGACGTACTTACGTTATGATAATTTAGCTTAAGGGAGACATCATCACTAATAATTAAATTATATTATAGCATTGCAAATTTTTTTAATTTTAATTTGTTGTATATAAATGTTCACACGTACAAGAGCATGACTCGGATAGCATTTACATTATGATGAGAGGTACTCTTCGATTAGTCAATGTGTATATGTCTCATCATTCACGTCAATTCTTAATTAATGAATTTATTTTCCACATGATCAGTCTACGTACATCATCTACAAGCACCAAATGTGGTTGGACGGATTGTGAATATTTAATGTTCATATTCCAACTTATATAAATACCACATGTGTCAACACTAATAATAGAGGCTCGAATAATCTGTTGTTGAAGCAACTTGTATTAATGTACATCACGCGAATGATGGACTGATCTATATATCGACTTGAGTGTAACCACGTTGAATCCAAATGAATAGATCAGGCATGAATTATAATATTCCATCTTTGTTCTTGTACTGATGGCTCGACAGTGCCACAAAGTATGCATCACGTGAATGATGGCCGACTCTATTTATTGAGATAGCAAGAAGTTTGAATTTAAGCGAATAGTTAAGACTTATTCAATTAATTCTTATATGAATAAGAATTGAGTTCGAAGTTTGTCGTCAAATTATATTTTATGTGTAGGAATGGCGATTTATTTTTTTGACAAAATAAATTCTTTGTAACATTACATATTCTAACTTTATCTATAATTTTAATTATTAATAAATTAATTGAGTGAAACTCGAGCTTGATTAAACCAATCTTGTGTAGCCAATTTCTTTATTTACAATCCTAAGATAACGGATAACCTCTTGTTGATCATGATTTGGGCTCTAATTTGCAGGTCAAGGATCCGAACTTATTAACTGTTTGATTTCCTAGGTATCATTCACACATGAGGTGCAGTAAAAAAAAAAAATTGCACAAGAGAAACATATTTTTTTTTTATACACGAAAGGCCACGGGTGGGGGGTTTCGAACATTATATGCCATTAAACCCTCAAACTCTTTGCATAAGATAAACATTAGATCTAGATCATGAATGTGGAAGAGAACTTAGGAAAGGAAATAAACAAACGTACATACGGGTGAGTTTGGAGAAAGAAAGTTGCTCCGTGCAGCTTCATTTGCTAGGGGTTTGCACAAAGTGTATAATTTGTTTTCGTTATTGTTAGTGTTTTATTTATGTACTATTTAGGAACAATGCATGCATGAACAATAATAAAACATTGCTCAATCCCGTACAAACCCCATGGATAGGTGATCTCGTGTCTTATTTTATATATAATTAATCAATTACATTTATATTTCTTTTTGAATAAATCTCCTTTAACTGATTTAGTAATATTTTTAATGCTCTTTTAAGTTTTAATTAAGAGTAATGCTATTCTTTATATACTTGAATTTAAGTTGCTTGTTCTAATTTGAAGTGGTTGACATATAAAATCAGTACTTATAACGAACTGCATTATTAAACAGTATGTCTGTGAGGCAGAAAATCTAGGATGATAGGAATGGCATTTCTAGATGATAAACCTACAAATCTCGTTTACAAATATATTACAAAAATTAAACAAAACTACCTAGATAATTAGTTTTCTTACCCGTCTTAAGTTGATAATTAAAGAACTACACCCTATATTTAGTTCTATGAAAAAATTAATTAATTAGCAACTTTCTCTTAATTCAATAAACGATTTAATTGCCAAGAAAATAAAATAATATTGAGTATCTTATACTCCAAAATTAAAAAAAAAAATATTCTACGATTTCTCAGTGACTCCAGAGCCTAGAATGATGATTGAGATGGTCTATGATAATTGATATATGGAATAATCAAAAGCTCTAACTCTAATAGATCATATAAATCATTATCATGCAGGTTAAGGTCGGTTATTCTCATTAAATGATAAAGATTTTTTTTTTAAAGAATGCCGCTCCGTGCTCTGCCCCAAATTATATAAGAAAAATTTTAAATTGTTAGGATGTTGTGTTAGAATATATAATAATATGACTTATTTTCAACCATATTTAATTTTTTGTATAGATCAATCAAAATCAATTCTAAAATATAGTCTAATATAATATTCCAACTTATATAAATACCACATGTGTCAACACTACTAATAGAGGCTCGAATAATTCGTTGTTGAAGCAACTTGTATTAATGTACATCACACGAATGATGGACTGATCTATATATCGACTTGAGTGTAAACATGTTGAATCCAAATGAATAGATCAGGCATGAATTATAATATTCCGTGGCTGTTCATGTACTGATGGCTCGACAGTGCCACAAAGTGTGCATCACGTGAATGATGGCCGACTCTATTTATTGAGATAGCAAGAAGTTTGAATTTAAGCGAATAGTTAAGACTTATTCAATTAATTCTTATATGAATAAGAATTGAGTTCGAAGTTTGTCGTCAAATTATATTTTATGTGTAGGAATGGCGATTTATTTTTTTGACAAAATAAATTCTTTGTAACATTACATATTCTAACTTTATCTATAATTTTATTTATTAATAAATTAATTGAGTGAAATTCGAGCTTGATTAAACCAATCTTGTGTAGCCAATTTCTTTATTTACAATCCTAAGATAACGGATAACCTCTTGTTGATCATGATTTGGGCTCTAATTTGCAGGTCAAGGATCCGAACTTATTAACTGTTTGATTTCCTAGGTATCATTCACACATGAGGTGCAGTAAAAAAAAATAATTGCAAAAGAGAAACATATTTTTTTTTTATACACAAAAGGCCACGGGTGGGGGGTTTCGAACATTATATGCCATTAAACCCTCAAACTCTTTGCATAAGATAAACATTAGATCTAGATCATGAATGTGGAAGAGAACTTAGGGAAGGAAATAAACAAACGTACATACGGGTGAGTTTGGAGAAAGAAAGTTGCACCGTGCAGCTTCATTTGCTAGGGGTTTGCACAAAGTGTATAATTTGTTTTCGTTATTGTTAGTGTTTTATTTATGTACTATTTAGGAACAATGCATGCATGAACAATAATAAAACATTGCTCAATCCCGTACAAACCCCATGGATAGGTGATCTCGTGTCTTATTTTATATATAATTAATCAATTACATTTATATTTCTTTTTGAATAAATCTCCTTTAACTGATTTAGTAATATTTTTAATGCTCTTTTAAGTTTTAATTAAGAGTAATGCTATTCTTTATATACTTGAATTTAAGTTGCTTGTTCTAATTTGAAGTGGTTGACATATAAAATCAGTACTTATAACGAACTGCATTATTAAACAGTATGACTGTGAGGCAGAAAATCTAGGATGATAGGAATGGCATTTCTAGATGATAAACCTACAAATCTCGTTTACAAATATATTACAAAAATTAAACAAAACTACCTAGATAATTAGTTTTCTTACCCGTCTTAAGTTGAAAATTAAAGAACTACACCCTATATTTAGTTCTATGAAAAAATTAATTAATTAGCAACTTTCTCTTAATTCAATAAACGATTTAATTGCCAAGAAAATAAAATAATATTGAGTATCTTATACTCCAAAATTAAAAAAAAAATATTCTACGATTTCTCAGTGACTCCAGAGCCTAGAATGATGATTGAGATGGTCTATGATAATTGATATATGGAATAATCAAAAGCTCTAACTCTAATAGATCATATAAATCATTATCATGCAGGTTAAGGTCGGTTATTCTCATTAAATGATAAAGATTTTTTTTTTAAAGAATGCCGCTCCGTGCTCTGCCCCAAATTATATAAGAAAAATTTTAAATTGTTAGGATGTTGTGTTAGAATATATAATAATATGACTTATTTTCAACCATATTTAATTTTTTGTATAGATCAATCAAAATCAATTCTAAAATATAGTCTAATATAATATTCCAACTTATATAAATACCACATGTGTCAACACTAATATTAGAGGCTCGAATAATTCGTTGTTGAAGCAACTTGTATTAATGTACATCACACGAATGATGGACTGATCTATATATCGACTTGAGTGTAAACACGTTGAATCCAAATGAATAGATCAGGCATGAATTATAATATTCCGTGGCTGTTCATGTACTGATGGCTCGACAGTGCCACAAAGTGTGCATCACGTGAATGATGGCCGACTCTATTTATTGAGATAGCAAGAAGTTTGAATTTAAGCGAATAGTTAAGACTTATTCAATTAATTCTTATATGAATAAGAATTGAGTTCAAAGTTTGTCGTCAAATTATATTTTATGTGTAGGAATGGCGATTTATTTTTTTGACAAAGTAAATTCTTTGTAACATTACATATTCTAACTTTATCTATAATTTTAATTATTAATAAATTAATTGAGTGAAACTCGAGCTTGATTAAACCAATCTTGTGTAGCCAATTTCTTTATTTACAATCCTAAGATAACGGATAACCTCTTGTTGATCATGATTTGGGCTCTAATTTGCAGGTCAAGGATCCGAACTTATTAACTGTTTGATTTCCTAGGTATCATTCACTCATGAGGTGCAGTAAAAAAAAATAATTGCACAAGAGAAACATATTTTTTTTTTATACACAAAAGGCCATGGGTGGGGGGTTTCGAACATTATATGCCATTAAACCCTCAAACTCTTTGCATAAGATAAACATTAGATCTAGATCATGAATGTGGAAGAGAAATTAGGGAAGGAAATAACCAAACGTACATACGGGTGAGTTTGGAGAAAGAAAGTTGCTCCGTGCAGCTTCATTTGCTAGGGGTTTGCACAAAGTGTATAATTTGTTTTCGTTATTGTTAGTGTTTTATTTATGTACTATTTACGAACAATGCATGCATGAACAATAATAAAACATTGCTCAATTCCCTACAAACCCCATGGATAGGTCTCGTGTCTTATTTTATATATAATTAATCAATTACATTTATATTTCTTTTCAAATAAATCTCTTTTAACTGATTTAGTAATATTTTTAATGCTCTTTTAAGTTTTAATTAAGAGTAATGCTATTCTTTATATACTTGAATTTTAGTTGCTTGTTCTAATTTGAAGTGGTTGACATATAAAATCTGTACTTATAACGAACTGCATTATTAAACAGTATGACTGTGAGGGAGAAAATCTAGGATGCTAGGAATGGCATTTCTAGATGATAAACCTACACATCTCGTTTACAAATATATTACAAAAATTAAACAAAACTACCTAGATAATTAGTTTTCTTACCCGTCTTAAGTTGAAAATTAAAGAACTACACCCTATATTTAGTTCTATGAAAAAATTAATTAATTAGCAACTTTCTCTTAATTCAATAAACGATTTCATTGCCAAGAAAATAAAATAACATTGAGTATCTTATACTCCAAAATTAAAAAAAAATATTCTACGATTTCTCAGTGACCCCAGAGCCTAGAATGATGATTGAGATGGTCTATGATAATTGATATATGGAATAATCAAAAGCTCTAACTCTAATAGATCATATAAATCATTATCATGCAGGTTAAGGTCGGTTATTATCATTAAATGATAAAGATTTTTTTTTAAAGAATGCCGCTCCGTGCTCAGCCCGAAATTATATAAGAAAAATTTTAAATTGTTAGGATGTTGTGTTAGAATATATAATAATATGACTTATTTTCAACCATATTTAATTTTTTGTATAGATCAATCAAAATCAATTCTAAAATATAGTCTAATATAATATTCCAACTTATATAAATACCACATGTGTCAACACTAATAATAGAGGCTCGAATAATTCGTTGTTGAAACAACTTGTATTAATGTACATCACACGAATGATGGACTGATCTATATATCGACTTGAGTGTAAACACGTTGAATCCAAATGAATAGATCAGGCTTGAATTATAATATTCCGTGGCTGTTCATGTACTGATGGCTCGACAGTGCCACAAAGTGTGCATCACGTGAATGATGGCCGACTCTATTTATTGAGATAGCAAGAAGTTTGAATTTAAGCAAATAGTTAAGACTTATTCAATTAATTTTTATATGAATAAGAATTGAGTTCGAAGTTTGTCGTCAAATTATATTTTATGTGTAGGAATGGCGAATTCTTTGTAACATTACATATTCTAACTTTATCTATAATTTTAATGATTAATAAATTAATTGAGTAAAACTCGAGCTTGATTAAACCAATTTTGGGTAGCCAATTTCTTTATTTACAATCCTAAGATAACGGATAACCTCTCTTGTTGATCATGATTTGGGCTCTAATTTGCTGGTTAAGGATCTGAACTTATTAACTGTTTGATTTCCTAGGTATCATTCACACATGAGGTGCAGTAAAAAAAAATAATTGCACAAGAGAAACATATTTTTTTTTTTATACACAAAAGGCCACGGGTGGGGGGTTTCGAACATTATATGCCATTAAACCCTCAAACTCTTTGCATAAGATAAACATTAGATCTAGATCATGAATGTGGAAGAGAACTTAGGGAAGGAAATAAACAAACGTACATACGGGTGAGTTTGGAGAAAGAAAGTTGCTCCGTGCAGCTTCATTTGCTAGGGGTTTGCACAAAGTGAATAATTTGTTTTCGTTATTGTTAGTGTTTTATTTATGTACTATTTAGGAACAATGCATGCATGAACAATAATAAAACATTGCTCAATTCCCTACAAACCCCATGGATAGCTCTCGTGTCTTATTTTATATATAATTAATCAATTACATTTATATTTCTTTTCGAATAAATCTCCTTTAACTGATTTAGTAATATTTTTAATGCTCTTTTAAGTTTTAATTAAGAGTAATGCTATTCTTTGTATACTTGAATTTAAGTTGCTTGTTCTAATTTGAAGTGGTTGACATATAAAATCAGTACTTATAGCGAACTGCATTATTAAACAGTATGACTGTGAGGGAGAAAATCAAGGATGCTAGGAATGGCATTTCTAGATGATAAACCTACAAATCTCGTTTACAAATATATTACAAAAATTAAACAAAACTACCTAGATAATTAGTTTTCTTACCCGTCTTAAGTTGAAAATTAAAGAACTACACCCTATATTTAGTTCTATGAAAAAATTAATTAATTAATTAGCAACTTTCTCTTAATTCAATAAACGATTTAATTGCCAAGAAAATAAAATAATATTGAGTATCTTATACTCCAAAATTAATAAAAATATCCTAGAATTTCTCAGTGAACCCAGAGCTTAGAGTGATGATTGAGATGGTCTATGATAATCGATATATGGAATAATCAAAAGCTCTAACTCTAATAGATCATATAAATCATTATCATGCAGCTTAAGGTCGGTTATTAGCATTAAATGATAAAGATTTTTTTTTTAAGATTGCCGCTCCATGCTCTGCCCCAAATTATATAAGAAAAATTTTAAATTGTTAGGATATTGTGTTAGAATATATAATAATATGATTTATTTTCAACCATATTTAATTTTTTGTATAGATCAATCAAAATCAATTCTAAAATACAGTCTAATATAATATTCCAACTTATATAAATACCACATGTGTCAACACTAATAATAGAGGCTCGAATAATCCGTGGTTGAAGCAACTTGTATTAATGTACATCACTCGAATGATGGACTGATCTATATATCGACTTGAGTGTAAACACGTTGAATCCAAATGAATAGATCAGGCATGAATTATAATATTCCGTGGTTGTTCATGTACTGATGGCTCGACAGTGCCACAAAGTGTGCATCACGTGAATGATGGCCGACTCTATTTATTGAGATAGCAAAAAGTTTGAATTTAAGCGAATAGTTAAGACTTATTCAATTAATTCTTATATGAATAAGAATTGAGTTCGAAGTTTGTCGTCAAATTATATTTTATGTGTAGGAATGGCGATTTATTTTTTTGACAAAATAAATTCTTTGTAACATTACATATTCTAACTTTATCTATAATTTTAATGATTAATAAATTAATTGAGTGAAACTCGAGCTTGATTAAACCAATCTTGGGTAGCCAATTTCTTTATTTACAATCCTAAGATAACGGATAACCTCTTGTTGATCATGATTTGGGCGATCTAATTTGCAGGTTAAGGCTCTGAACATATTAACTGTTTGATTTCCTAGGTATCATTCACACATGAGGTGCAGTAAAAAAAAAAATTGCACAAGAGAAACATATTTTTTTTTTAATACACAAAAGGCCACGGGTGGGGGGTTTCGAACATTTTATGCCATTAAACCCTCAAACTCTTTGCATAAGATAAACATTAGATCTAGATCATGAATGTGGAAGACAACTTAGGGAAGGAAATAAACAAACGTACATACGGGTGAGTTTGGAGAAAGAAAGTTGCTCCGTGCAGCTTCATTTGCTAGGGGTTTGCACAAAGTGTATAATTTGTTTTCGTTATTGTTAGTGTTTTATTTATGTACTATTTAGGAACAATGCATGCATGAACTATAATAAAACATTGCTCAATCCCGTACAAACCCCATGGATAGGTCTCGTGTCTTATTTTATATATAATTAATCAATTACATTTATATTTTTTTTTTGAATAAATCTCCTTTAACTGATTTAGTAATATTTTTAATGCTCTTTTAAGTTTTAATTAAGAGTAATGCTATTCTTTATATACTTGAATTTAAGTTGCTTGTTCTAATTTGAAGTGGTTGACATATAAAATCAATACTTATAACGAACTGCATTATTAAACAGTATGACTCTGAGGGAGAAAATCAACGATGATAGGAATGGCATTTCTAGATGATAAACCTACAAATCTCGTTTACAAATATATTACAAAAATTAAACAATACTACCTAGATAATTAGTTTTCTTACCCGTCTTAAGTTGAAAATTAAAGAACTACACCCTATATTTAGTTCTATGAAAAACTTTATTAATTTGCAACTTTCTCTTAATTCAATAAATGATTTAATTGCCAAGAAAATAAAATAATATTGAGTATCTTATACTCCAAAATTAAAAAAACATATTCTAAGATTTCTCAGTGACCCCAGAGCCTAGAATGATGATTGAGATGGTCTATGATAATCAATATATGGAATAATCAAAAGCTCTAACTCTAATAGATCATATAAATCATTATCATGCAGGTTAAGGTCGGTTATTCTCATTAAATGATAAAGATTTTTTTTAAAGAGTGCCGCTCCGTGCTTAGCCCCAAATTATATAAGAAAAATTTTAAATTGTTAGGATATTGTGTTAGAATATATAATAATATGACTTATTTTCAACCATATTTAATTTTTTGTATAGATCAATCAATATCAATTATAAAATATAGTCTAATATAATATTCCAACTTATATAAATACCACATGTGTCAACACTAATTATAGAGGCTCGAATAATCCGTTGTTGAAGCAACTTGTATTAATGTACATCACGCGAATGATGGACTGATCTATATATCGACTTGAGTGTAAACACGTTGAATCCAAATGAATAGATCAGGCATCCTCTTATCCCCACCATCCGAGGAACCATGGAGTCGGCACGATAGCGTTACCGCATCGCTCGAGCCTGTTGTCGCCCAGCGACAACTCAAGGGACGTCACTCAGTATTTTCTGCTCTCGAGTGAGCAGAGAAGCTCCACCAAGATAATGTCTCATCTCACCTTGGGGTCGTGATACACACACACCTAAAAATCCATTTACACGTGAAAACCTAATTTTCAATTTCTAACACATGTATATGCATGCACTATGCAACACAATTGACATGGCCCAAAATACCCAATAGTCCAAATCATCCACATATGAATTACTCCATCCTCAAATCCGTCCGACCCCCGACTCATTGAACTTAGTCCGGCATAACCAACCAGTCACAATTCATTGTAAAAGTAATAATATATTTAAATCTTAAATGAAGTTTGAAAAATAGTTACAGTGCTATATAATATTTTTCGAAGGCTCAAGGGGCTGCAAAAAGGTGGCAAAAAAGAAACGTAACAGTGTAAAATACACTGTGGCCGTGGGTTGTAAAATATCCACTTTTGAATGGAGATGAACCAAGACTTGAGATTAATAGGGAATAGCTTAGAGGTGAAGCTAGTGGAAGTGGTGGTTGGCCGTGGGTGGTGGTGAAAGCGGCGTTGGAAGTGAAAAAAGGCCAAAACGAAGTTGAGCTTGTGGTGGTTGCTCCGGCAACTGGTTAGAATTGGAAATATGTGGGTTAGGTCGACAAAGGGTTAGTGATGAAGTGGTGGTTGGAGGCGGCACGGCTCAAAAACCGTGCAGATTGGTGGGGCTCACGGCGGCAAGCGGTGGCTCAGATGGTGTTGAGATTTGATGGGGGTGTTCACCACTCGGAGGGGAAGAGAATGGTGGGGGTGGTGCAGTGTAAGGCGGCGGTCTGTGTAGGGCGAGAGAGAGAGTGTAGCGCGGGGAGAGAGAGACCGGGGGAGAAAATGGGGAGAAAGAAAAGAAAAAGGAAAAGAAAGAGGAAGAAGAAGAAAGAAAAAGAGAAAAAGAAAAGATGGGGAAAAGAAATGAAGTCCAATCCTTACATCTATGGTCCAGAAACTCATTCAACGAAAGTAATTTTAAAAGCAATAAATTGAATAAAATAATTTAAATACAATATCTAGTTAAAATAAAATAAATAACAAGTAAAAACTAACAACAAAATTTTAAATCCAAAAATAAACTAAATTATATTAAACAGCAATTTAAACACAAAATAATAATTAATATTAAGAAAGCACCTCAAAATAAATTTCACAACTAAGTACATCCAATTAAAATTCAATAAATTTAAAACACAAGAACCAATATTTTAATTAAATTAAAATACTCCTTTAATAAAAATACACGTAAAAAGGGGATATCACGATGATCAATATATAGGAGTTACCTACATGGAGGGGATCAATGCGCGCAACTCCATATATGGTTCACTCGTGGGTATGTAATACGGAAATATGTTAACAAGAAAATCATCCAAGATGATCATTTGTGTTGCAGGTCAAGATCCCAGCTTGAGTTGCGAGGACCTTATTTATGCATACAGGCACACGAAACACAACATTAACACCATAATTCAATAATTTCAAAAGTATTTCTAAAAGAAATCTCTCCCACCACCCTTGAATACTACTATCCAAAATTCTCCTTTTGGCCCCTCTCAAAATTTAAAATAACATTGACGATTATCGAAAAAGTAAGAAATAATCCGCATATATATATAGTATTACATTATGTATTTCAATTAACATTTGTACACGTAAACATATGAGCTGGCACTTAATTAGCATGTATTTTTTTTTAATAAGCAATTACCTTGTATTCTACGTACGTATTCTTGTAAAGAACCTCTGTTTTTTATTTACCGCCAAAATTCTGCAACTACTAGTATAAAAGCAAACTTTTGGTGATTTCATGTATTATTTACTCGAAATAATTCTAAAGGTCTAATTTCTTCCAGAGTTTTCTTCTTTCTTTTGTAACACGGTATGAGAGCCAATATTTAATAGGGTGGTGATGGAAGTAAATTAAGTGGCCAGCAGGTAATAATTACTTTCAGTACTGTGTGTCCCATTAATGTTCAATCATGCATCTTAGATATAACCACCAAGCAGTTGTAATATTATCTACTTATCATTAAATCTGACAGTACTTGCAAGTGGCTTAAATTAATAATCGGTTTAATTTAGATTGGCAAGTACTTTATTAGTCACAATAAGGCCGTGGTTAGTACTTTAATTTATGTATCTCTAATAGTACTTTATTGGACACAAAAAAAAATTATTTATTTATTATTTTTTTTTTAACTGCTCCCACTATTGCATGATTAATTTCGAACGTATTTCCAAAAGACTTTAATACCGTTTGGATTGAGACTAAATCTATCTCATCTTATTATTATAATATTTTTAAATTTTTATATAAAATATAATAAATAATTAAATTTATTTAAATTCTAAAATAATAATAATATTTTAATAATATATTTTTATTTAACTTTCAACTCTCATCTAAAATTATCTCATCTCTTAATTAATATCCAAACAACTTCTTAGCCCTTGTTTGGTTACGCAGTACAGATAAGTGAGATATTTTGTTGAAAATTGAATAAAATATTAGTTTTGTTTTGAGATTTTAAAAAATTGAATTATTTATTATATTTTATATATAAATTTGAAAAAGTTGTAATAATTATATAAGATGAGATAAATAATTTAGTTTTTGTTAATATCTCCCACCCTTGAATACTAGTACTTTTAAAAATTCTTCTTTTGGCCCATCTCAATATAAAAAATAACTTAATCCTTTAGGAAATATATATATATCCGTATGATTATATAGCCCACAAAATTCAAATTTGACCAAAAACTATTTACATATGTACTGTTCCTCATTAATTCAGCATGTAATTAATTGGTATCGTAGTATATGGACTATATTAATTACACGATACATATATGTAGACATGATCTTCATTTTACACTGGTAATTATATATGGTACATTAATATTATATATAGAACCGGCCATATATGGCGGAATGAAAAGGCTATAAATATCCCCCATAGATAGAGCCAGCAGTACCACTACTAGTACCACCAAGCTGCTTGACACCAACAACAACAAAAACAAAACCAAAGTTAGTAACCACATTGCTTCGCCTTAATTTCCTCCACAATGGCTTCGAGTACTGGTGCTGATCCAGCGAAAAAAGTGAGTGCTAATGCCTACCCTGTGAGAGCCGCATATTGGTTTAGCACGTCCGACCTCCAAGTAGAAAACATAAAATCCATGCTCTTCACTCATCTTTATGCTGGCTTTGCCAGCGTCCAATATCCGATTCCTCCAGGTAAAACGATTGATGATGTGATCGACATTCCTGACAGCAGCAGACTGAAAAGCTTCCCCGGCACCGTCAAAATAACAAACCCTGGCGTGAAAGCCCTTTTATCCATCGGCGGTGAGGGCCCTAACGACGCCTCTACAGCCATCATATCTGCAGCCATTGCGTCAGTGGTTAGCAGTGCAGTAAGTGGACCGCGTGACGCATTCATTAAGAAATCCATTAAACTAGCCAGGGAGCACAACTACGATGGCCTGGACCTCTGCTGGCTGTACCCCTCCAATAAAGATGCAAACCTGGAGAGCAATCTTGTCTCATTCCTCTATGACTGGCGTGAGGCTGTGGACGCAGACGCAGGCCCCGGGAAAAAAAAGTTGCTTCTAACTGCAGCGGTCTTTCACCACCCGGTCAAAGACGGTTTCCATTATCCCGTTCATGCTCTTTCAGCATACTTAGACTGGATCAATGTACTGGCCATTGATTTCTATACTCCGTCCAACTCCGAACAGAAGACTGGACCGGTTCATGCGTGGGTTGGTCTTGGAAACTGGCCATGCGGAAGTGCAGGCGTTGCAAACTGGATTAAAAGTATTGGCCCTGCAACCCAAAAATTAGTCCTCGGCCTTCCATTTTATGGTTATGAATGGACTCTAGGCGACCCGAATGTCCATCAATTCTTTGCACCGGCTCATCCAAAAACTAAAGACCGCGTGTTATACAAAAAGATCGCCGCAACTGTCACGGCCGGTACCGGTGACGGTAACTATCATACCACTTATGATGACAACTATGCTGCTACCTACTCGTATAACAATGAGAAAAGTTGGATTGGTTATGATAATGGAGAGAGCATCTCTAAGAAGGTTAGCAAGGCAAGTGAAAATATATTGGG
>QGSO01000613.1:425038-537412 GCA_011037825.1 Carya cathayensis
CATCGGCAAACATCCCATCAAGTTCTGAGAATCCAGCGGAGTCACCTGCAGTTTTCCCATCGGAAAGTAGCCCTCCAAGTCCGGTGTCGTCGAGTTTGTCCCTGGACACTGCAAAAGGACCCATCAATGATGAGTTAGGTTTGGACTCAAAGAGCTGGGCATGGGTCATTTTGAGTGGCTTGATTTATGAAGATGTGGGGTTTTTTGCAGCGTGTCAGGTAGGGGATGAAGGTGACATATGGGTTTTTTTTTTCCCCTGAAGAAGACAGATCGAAGATGAAAAAGTGAGAGAAAGCGAGTTGCAGTGACTCTTACCATGTTCTTGTAGGTGCAGGCGGCGACGATGTTGCCTCTATACAAGATGAAAAATAAACAGATAGAAGATGAAAAAGTGAGAGGCTGTTAGGTATATGACTTAATATCACTTCCATTTTCCATTGAGTTCACACCAAATTTTACGATCGAAAAGCAATACTAATATTTAGTACTACACAGATCATAACTAGTACTTTAAAGATCAATTAATGCATATCTACTATGAGTCTGGAGGTGGTCTCTTGTTTTAGGTACGTAAAGAATTTTTTATATTTGTCACGCAGTTAAATAGGCTAGCTGTATGGGAGTTGGGATAATTTGTTTTGGAAAAATATAGTTGCAAGCACAATTGTGCACTAATCTGTGCACCAATATGATATGATTGGTCAAAAAGTAAATTTTATTGAAAACAGTGTTAATTTAAATTTTAAGTATGAATAAATCAGTATTGGTGCACAGATTAGCGCGCAACTGTGCTTGTATGTAGCAAAACTCATTTGTTTTAGACATATTGGGAGTAGTACTACTCTTATGGTAATAGTTTTAATCTATATATATATATATACATATCTTTTGTTTGAGAATATATTTGATGCAATTGTTGAACTTCTAAAAAGTTTTAAAAAGGTTGTCATAATTGAGTTTGTTGATGCAATTTTCAAGCAGCTAGGGCCAAAGAGGTTGAACGACCACAATATTAATGCATGGCTTTGATGTTAATATGGTGCTCAGATGCTCATTCATATAATAAATAATGTATATAAAGTTTAAATAGATAGTTATAGAGATTTACGTGCTTTGATATGAAAGTTGTTTATGTCCATGGGTTGTTTAAGGGCAAAATCCATTATATTTAGTGATTTTACAATCTCTCATGATCTTACATAACTCTCAATATAATAAATCATGATCTAGATCAACCTCATCCATGCGATGCGTGCAATGTGGTATATGGATGAATTTTATATAAATACTCATGTGGCCCTGCACTTTAGGGTGGACAATCATGTACATGTATCTAGCTAATCCAAAACCAATATGGGTTATGTTAAAAGTAACTATCATTATTAAATTTTACTAATATATAGCATCTTACTTATGGCAGATGAATATGTTTTTTATGATTATAAAAAATATTAAAACAAAATTCTTTAACGACTGATCATGCCAACTAGAACAGCTCATTAGTTGTTCATGCCATAGCTCTATGGCCTGCCTCCATACTAGACCGAGAGATTGTATAAATGCAACTTTCTATTGGACCAAGAGACTAGGCTTCTCCCAAGAAATATGCCAAAGTAGATGGTAGACCGTCAATCATTATGGTGCTCTACCCTATCAGAGTAACAATATGCAGCGAGTCTTAGGGAGAGATCACTAATAATTAAATTGTAGCATTGCAAATGATTTGACTACAACAACTAAGGATTTGTTTTAAATGTTCACACAATAGCTAGCCTTCACATAGGATTTATGATGAGAGCTAGGCCTGCAACCCAATCTGCCAATGGCAGATTTAGGGGCGGCCGGACCCAATCTACCATCGTCGCCCCTAAATCTGCCATCCTGGTAGGGCGAGACCAACCCGCCCCGAAACATTAGGATCAGCGTAAAAAAAGGGGACGATTTTATTGAACCTTTTATTTTATTTTTATTAATTTATTCTTTTTTAAGATAGAAAAAGGAGGTTTTTTGAGACGCCCCCAAATTCCGCTTGGGATTGAACGGACATTTGAAGCGTCGAGACATGCAACACAAGGTTACCTACCCCCGTTCATGACATATAAGATGCAATGTTCCTAACATGCATCTAGCATTATGCAATATTCGCAGCGGATAATCTTTTTCTTTAGCAATACTATGCACCAAACTAAATATATCCCAAATACTTGAAATATAATTCATACATAAAGGCATACTAAAAAGCCGTGATCATCACACTAGTCCAAAATGGTTGTGATCAAAAGAATACTTGAGATACAACTCCAAAAGTACAAGCATTAACCTAAGTTAAATACTATACCATCATCAACATCGCACCGTAGCCTAGATGACCGTATTCAGATGGTCAGATTCCAATTCTTCTTTGGGTCCTGTAACAAGATCTACCATTCGGGGGGAATGGTAGTTGGGACTACCACAGTGAGATTTGATTACAAATCTCAGTAAGTTAACATAAAACTCACACACAGGTTAAAGATGCATGCATGGCAGTAAAAGCATAAATGCATAAGTAAAGTCGTACATAAGCATAGCATAACTTGACATATAACATGACATAACCAGAACTTAAACGTGAACTGAACTTGACTTAACATGACATGAACTTGAGTTTAAAACATAACATGGACTTGAAATGTAGCATGAACGTAAACATGCATAACATAAATATGAACTTGAAAATAACATAAACTTGAACATATCATGACATAAACGTGAACTTGAGACATACTGTAAACGTGAACTTAACATGATGTGAACATGAACTTGGAACATAACTTGATCATGAACATAACATGTACGTGTACATAACAAAACATGAACTTGATCTGAAACTTGACTTATCATGCACTTGATCTGAAACTTGACTTAATACGTACTCCACAGTTGTTGTGGCCCCACGTATTCTACGTGTCACAATTGCTGTGTCTCACGTAGTGTATGCTCCACAGTTGTTGTGGCCCCATACTTCATGCTCCACAGTTGTTGTGGCCCCATGAATACACGTAACATAAAATATAATACGTACTCCACAGTTGTTGTGGCCCCACGTATACACGTAACAGAAAAAATAATACGTACTCCACAGTTGTTGTGGCCCCACGTATACACGTAAAAAAAAAATATAATACGTACTCCACAGTTGTTGTGGCCCCACGTATATACGTAACATTAAATATAATACGTACTCCACAGTTGTTGTGGCCCCACGTATTCACGTAACATAAGATATAATACGTACTCCACAGTTGTTGTGGCCCCACGTATTATACGTAACATAACATGTCTTATCTTTCTTAATGCATGAGATATTAATTAATATCATATACTTTTCTAACATGGCGTATACTTGTAAATGGCACAATATGATTTAATCATAACATTTCATGGCATACTTAACATGGCATACTTATAACATACATCATTGTATGACAGAAAAGATTATGTAACAGATAATTATTCATGAGAGATTAAATCATACGTAGCAGATAAACATGTAATGACATAGCATGACATGGCATATACGATAACATACATACATAAATTGTAGTTCTCTTACCCATCACACATACACAATAAACTGATAGTAAGTTAGAGGCTAACTTACCTCGATCGTCGCGTTCTATGAGAATAGAGCGCGAGACACGAGGAACTGCACAACAGCTGGAAGAGGAACACTCAAGTCCTTAAGATTTTCACTTCTGAACTCAATTGCCATATTGTAAGCACTTGCAACACCACGGCCAACTTGAGGTTTCACTATACTCGGAAGAGATAAATTGACTTCAGAAAGCCTTTGCACTAAAACAAGTTCATTAAAATTATCAATAACAACCAAACAAACAACTCATTTCTCAATCCATATACTCTTAGCCATAGTCAACCACAAGATGACACCAGTCATCCCGGACTATAATCCATATCATCACTGCTTCGGGACACTGTCATACAGTTTCCCAACACTACACCATACGCTCCACACTTCTCTGCTACGCCATCCAACCCTTCGTGACACGCCATCCGGTGTATCACGACTTAGTACAGAGTACACTCACGTGAACTCTCTTCCATTCACACTACAAAACCCATCACTGCGATACACGTCTCACGGTGCATCGCTACGCGACACGGAGTACGCGCTACGCGTACTTCCTTCGCTACAACACTCATCAACACGATGCACATCACACGATGCATCGCCATACCACACGGAGTACACTACATGCGTACTCCCTTCCTTCTACGACCCACATCACTACAGCGCACGTCGCGCGGCGCGTCGCTGCATTACACAGAATACGCTACACGCGTATTCTCTTCACACAACCCGCCGTATCACATCTACGGCATCCATCTCACGCCTATACTTCACAGCACAGTCCACAAAACTACAAAATCAAGCCTAACACTTCACAACCACACTTCGTTTCACAACTTCGCAGCGAACTCCACAAACACTAACTACACAATCTACAGCCAACCAAATCAACTATGTTAAACATAAATAACTAAAGATAGAGGGTTAAGACGAGAGAGATGTGATTGCTGTCGGGAAAGAATCCAAAACTGATAATTTTAGCGGGCTGTTACATTTTCCATCGACAACAAAATGATGAGAGCTAGGCCTACAACCCAATTTGCCCATGGCAAATTTAGGGTTAGCCCGACCCAATATGCCAAGCCGATAGGGCAAGACCAACCCGACCTGAAACATTAGGGTCGAGGTAAAAAAAGGGGGCGATTTTATTCAACATTTTATTTTATTTTTATTTATTATTATTTTTAAAGATGGAAAAAGGAGGTTTCCCATCCGCAACAATGTCTTCTAAATTTTACTCTGCATGATTCCATCAAACGAACAAAAGATTATCAACCCATAATCAATAAAGAGATAGTGTAAACAAATTAGCGAATAAAAAGAGAATTTTAAAGGATTCATGCAGTGACGTCCCCAACTTCCATGTACAGATACGTGGAAATCGAGGTATCGGGATGATAACAACACGGGTCACACATCCTATTGCCAAGTGCCAAGTGTGTGTACATGCAATACGGGTACATAAAAATAACGCAGCAATAATAAAAAATCTTTCAACTAAGTACCAGAATTTTGTTTAAATACAAACTCACTTAAAACAAGCGTAATAAAATACTACAAATTTAACATTGTCAGAAATCCAAAATACATAAAATAAAAGGCAAGAGAAATATTTTCTAACAATACAAGCAACTCCAACTCAATCCTCCGGCGAAGTTGCTTCCTCAGGCTCAGCCTTCTCCTCCTCATATGCATCAAAGTCTACGGTAGCAAAGACGATACCGTAGGTAAGTACTAATCCAAACACCTACAAGATACAAATACATTAAAATTCAACAATATTCATGAACAGGATGCCATATGCATGAGATCCAAAAATGATCTTTACCAAAAAAATAAACATTTTTCCAACACATGCCAAAAATTCCAAACATTTCCATTAAAAACATTTCCTCATTATTATTCTAGATAATGACCCACAATATTTTCATTAAAACATTAATTACTCCAACCTCAAATCCATTCTATTCTCCGACTCTTCAAACTCAGTTTAACATAACCAATTAATCACAATTTATTGTAAAAGTAATAATATATTTAAATTTTAAAAGAAATTTGAAAAATACCTACAATACTTTAAAGACAAATATTTCTGGAAGATCAAATACTCGATAAACTCCGAAAGCTAACTTGAAAATAATTTAGTAAAAATTACAATTTTTGGGATTAAAATGAGTTTCGAAAATAAAGGGATTTAAAGTTAAATTTTCGGAAATAAGGGAGCTGATTTTATTGAAATAAAATGGTAAATGATGGCTGGAAGTGTAGCTCACGGCCAGAACCAAAATTCTACCAGAACTGAAAATGAAGCTCATGGTTTTACGGGCAAAACAGGGGCAAACCAGAACACGGACAAACCAAAATAAATAGAAAAGCAAGGGGATTTCACAAGCATAAAACCGAAAATACCAAAAGAATTAACAAGAGAGAAAAGGGCATGGAGGCTTCACGGTTTGGGATCCAAAACAGGGGCACGGGTTGCTCAAAAAACAGAGCACGGTTTAGCCAAAAAAAAAAAAATAGAACAAAAGTGTGTCTAAAACTACCGAAAATTACAAGGGATTTCTCACTACCAAGAAAACGAAAATAATAGAGGCAAAGAGAGGGGAAACTGAGCAAGAAATGAAGCAAAAAAACAGAGTATATTTTTCGTCACAAAACAGGGCTAATCCGACTTCAAAGAACACGCTAATGGGTCCCAATCAACAGAAAAACAACAAGGATCAAGCCAAAAACTAGGACCCGAAAATACAAGATGAAAATGAGAGAAAATAGAGCATGAAAAATGGAGCTAAAAACAGGGACAAAACCCACGGTTTCACCTGCAAAAATAGAGAGAAACGGATGAAATAAAATGAAGAGGAAGACGAAGATGATGCACGGCAAGAGAAGAAGAAATAAATGGAGAAGAAGAGATGCAGCAGACCATGCAACAATAAGCTGAAAATGAGGCTAAAACTGAAACTGAAAAAGAAGAAGGAGAAGAGGAGTGGTCGTCGCAGGGAGAAAAGAAGAAGAAGAAGTGAAGCGGCTTAAATCCAAAACGACGCCGTTTTGGGTGGGTTACTAGGCTGGGTCAAGGGGCTACGGGCTGGGCCCAAAATTGGGTGAGTTTGGGTCCAAGAAATGAAGGAAAAAGAGAAATAAAATAGCCCAATCCGAAATACAAAGAATCAAGAAATAAAAATGTACAATAAAATTAATTAAAAGCTGAGTAAAAACACTAAAACTCAATATTAATAAAATAAAATATTTAAAATCTAAAAATAGAATATTTTAAGCTAAAGAGAAATTTAAATGCAAAATAATAACTAATAACAAGAAAGCACATTAAAATAATTTACAAAACTTAAAATCATAAAATAAACCCAATGAATAACACATTGAATTTAAAACAAAAGAGCCATAAACTCTAATAAATAAAATAATTCTTCAATAATAATACACGTAAAATTGGAGTATCACACATGCAGCTGGAAAGACTACAAAATAAACACAATTGTGCGAACAATCTTAATATTCGAATTATATACTGTGCATACGAGTATTTGAAAGAAACCCCTGGAGTGATTAGTTTTTTTATTTATTTTATTTTTATAAAAATATAAGGTAGAAGATACTTTAAAAAAAAATAGAAGGTAGAAGATGTATATGTATGGTATTTGGAGCGGAGGAGGATGCGAATCTGAGTAGCTATGGAAAAATGGAATCAGATCTATATATATATATATATATAACAACCAAGCAAACAAAAAGAAGGCAAGGAAACATAACAAAACTAAACAAAAAAAAAAGTTGCCTCTTGTCGAATCCTTCCTTTTCTTTAGCCTCATATAGCTCCATTGCAAAATTAAATATAAAAATAAGATGAAGAAATAGTTTCACCTCCCAAAGACCCCAAAGATGTAAACAAACCTTTGAGAACATCAAGCTGAGTACCCCCATCTTTCGGAAGGATTGCCTTCTTTTTTGTAGTTTCACCTCCCAAAGATAGCCATTATCAAACAAACACTCTTTCTCTGGACAAAACTTTAGGGTAACTTCATAACAATGTTTGGAAAAGATGAAGAAATAGAAGATGAGAAAATGGAATAAAAAAGTCACTACAAGAAATTAGATATTTTCCAGCAATTCTAAAATTGCTACAAACGAATCGATGCAAAAAGTCTTTTTTTTTTTTTTCGTCAAATTCAAACTCGCTGTGGCGTTTAAAATTGCATATGCACTTGCACACTAGATTTCATCTTCAGTGGTATCCTCGCAGCAGCCCCTCGCTAGCACCCCATCGCAAGCACCTCTGTTTTCATCCCACATCCTCTCTCTCTCTCTCTCTCTCTCTCTCTCTCACAGAAGGGAGACTTCTCAAATCTCCAATCTTTGATCCGTGGTTTGCTCTCGAAGTACACTGGCAACAAATTCTATATAGAAGATTTTGTTTTTATAATATATGGGTTTTTGTTTATGAACAAGATTTGACCTTTCGCTTGGATGGTGAATAGTTGGAAAAATATATGTTTTATTTTTCTATTATTTTTATCAGCTAGGTAGTGAGTTTTGACAGGTAAAAGCATGAGTTTTTCAACTGTTTTTTTTTTTTCTTTTTTAGTTTCAGATTAGGACTTTGGTTTTAATGGAAATTGAGAGTGGGATTTACTAATAGATATATTTCGTTTTATATGGGATTTACCCATATGATCAAAAATATAGGATAGGTGGTGCGTTATGAGCGGTACATTTCAACCAATTAAACTACAATTCTTCTAGGGATAGTCGTCCCTTATAGTCGCCACTCAATCGGCTGACGTGGCATTATGCAACGTCAGCTGTTATTTATTATTAAAAAAAATACAAATACAAAAGCAAAACAAAACAGAGCTTTTGATCGATGGATTCCTGCTTCTTTGTTTGTGCTCTGGGTCTGCAACTTCGCATCGTGCTCACAGAAGATTCGCGGTGTCATGTGGTCTGCAACGTGGTCTTCGATCTCACAGAAACTTTTGTTTAAATATAACTCGCTTAAAACAAGTGTAATAAAATACTACAAGCTTCAACGTTATCTCAAATCGAAAATACATAAAATAAAGTCAAGGAAAATATTTTCCAACGATAAAAGCAACTTCAACTCAATACTCTGACGAAGCCGCCTCCTCAAGCTCAGCCTCCTCCTCCTCATCTGCACCAAAGTCTACAATACCAAAGACGGTACCGCAGGTAAGTAATAATCCAAACATCATAAGATAAAAATATATTAAACTTAACAATATGTATGAAAAGATGCCATATGGATGAGATACAAAAATAATCTTTCTCAAAAATATTTCTTTTCCAACTCACACCAAACATTACATTTGGCCTAAAAATAATTCATTTTCCAACTCGCGCCAAAAGTTACATTTGGCCCAAAATATTTCCTTAAAACTTTTCCTCGAAATCCAAGTCTCAAATAAATTTTCATTTTCCTTAACCAAATTCACAATGACCTCCCATAAGGGACATCGGCACACCCTGACTCCCTTCGTCACACATGGGTAACGACCATGCATGTGACTTTGTAACGAGCGATGCCCAGTTCCGCACCCAGCGCGTACGGAGTTAAGCATCCTCTAACCCCTGTCAGCAGAGGGGCCACGGAGTTGGTACAAGAGCGTTACCATCCCGTCCGCTCCCGTTGTCGCCAGGGGACGTCACTCAATATATTGCGCTCCCGAGTGACCATAGGAACTCCACCGAGATAATGTCTCATCTTGATTTGGGGTCGTGATACACACACACCCAAAAATTTATTTATACATGAAAACCCAATTTTCAATATTCAACACAAGTACATGTATGCCATTATGCGAAAAACCTAATTTTTCTTTTCAAACATGAACATGCATGCTCCATGCAATGCACACATCGATACAAAATATCAAACAAATCTCAACATCAACCAACATACAAATAACTCTGTCCTCTAATCCATCCAACCCCCGACTCCTCGGATTCAGTCCAGCATAACCAACCAGTCACAATTTATTATAAAAGTAATAATATATTTAAATCTAAAAGTATTGAACCTAAGGTTTCAAGTTTTGTGTAATTATATATTTACACATGGATTTTGATGATAACAAATGAATTCAAAGAATAAAGGAGTCTCAAACTCAAGTTATCTATACAATGGAGTCAAGCACATCAAGAAACCAAGCATGAGCAAGAAGGGAACAAGCTCACATTAAAGTCATAGAGTAATGTTGTAAATCTCTTAAAATTCGAAATTAGGATTAAGGATCAAAATTAATATTTTATCATAAAGCATTAAAATACATTTTCCACATGTGCATGAATATTTTTGAAAATTAAATTTGAATATTTTGAAAGATAATTGATTGTCATCTTTCACATGTGCATGCCATGATTAAATGTTTGAACTTTGAAAATATTAAAGATGATTGATTGTCATCTTTCACATGTGCATGTTTTATTTGAATAATTTCAAAAGTGATTGATGCTTTTCTTGACTTATGCAAAAGGAAGATGTCTTTGTTTGAAAAATTTGAAAAGTAAAGTGTGCTCCTTTTGTCATATGCAAAAAGTAAAAGATTAGGTTTGAAATTTTTGAAAAGCAAAGTGTGCTCCTTTTGTCATATGCAAAAAGTAAAAAGATTAGTTTGAATTTTTGAAAAATGAATGATGATGTTTTTGACATGTGAATCTTTTTAAATTTGAATATGAAGTCTCATATGCCTATAAATAGATCATTTGAGAGCTTCACATTCACAACACCAAGAGCATACAACTCTCATTCAAAGCTTTCATTCTCTCTTCTCTAAGCATTGAGCCTTAACCCTTGTTCATTTTGAGAGATATAGTTTGTGCTTGTATTGTTCTTATTTCACTCATTGAGGAGTGTTTTCTGATATCCTACCCACTATCAATTCTTGTATCAGTAAAAGGGTGTGTACAACCCTTGTGCGTGTAGAAAGTGTTCTACACAGGGAATCGTTGAATCACCACGTGTAAGGTGATTGCAAGTGTAGAGGGTGTTCTACACGGATCCTTTGTAGCGGTGTTGTTCAAAGGTGTAATAGGTTTCTATCTCCACCTGAAGGAGATTGAATAGTGAATTCGGGGATCCTCAAGGGGTAGCTTGAGGCGAGGACGTAGGCAGTGGGGCCGAACCTCGTTAACATACTGAGTTTGCTTCTCTCTTACCCTTACTCTTTATATTTATTGCTATTTCATATTTTGTTTATATTTTATATTGTATATTTGATTTATAATTGTTATTTTTTTTAAATACAACTCAATTCACCCCCCCTCTTGTGTTAGTCATCTGGGCAACAAAAAGGACATTTGGAAAATATTTATAGCGCTATATAATAATTTTTGGATGATCAATTGGCTGCAAAAGGTGGAGGGAAAGTAACGTAACAGTATAAAAACATTGTGGCCATGAGTTGTAAAAATACCCACGTTTGAATGGGGACGAACCAAGACTTGAGATTCATAGGAAATATCTTAGATGTGTTTATGAAGCTAGTGGAAGTGAGGGTTGGCCGTGGGTGGCGGCGAAAACGGCGATGGAAGTGGAAAATGGCCAAAACGGAATTTGAAAATATTGAAAATCCTTCATATGAAGAATTGTAAAATGTTTTAGAAGAAGTATATGAGGAATTTGAAAAATTGGGTATCAAGTATACTGCTTTGAAAAAGAAAAATTCTTCTTTAACAAACGAAATTGATATTTTAAAAAAAAAATATTGTTTTGAAAGATGAAAATCTTGAGTTGAAGAAAAGAAAACTGATTTAGAAAATATTGTTGAAAACTTTACGAATGGAAAAAGAAATTTTGAAAAACTTCTTGGTAGTCAAAGATGTGTTTTTGACAAAGCAGGCTTGGGATATATGCCAAAACAAAAATTCAAACCTTATAAAAACTTCTTTGATAATCCTTCTACATCAAAGTCTAATATTCAAAATTCTTTTCGTAATAATTTTGTCAAAAAGGGATACTATTATAATCACTCAAGTTCTTCATATATGCCACATGCTATTTGCAATTTTTGTAATAGAAATGGTCATAATTATCATGCTTGTCCTATTAGAAGAAAGCATACAATGACTATTAGGGCCATATGGGTACCTAAAAATCTTGTTTCTTCTAATACTAATAAATAAAGGACCCAAAGAACTTGGGTACCAAGAAAAATCATTTTAATTGTTTTTATAGGTATGCATGAAGTCCTCTACAAGCAAAAACAAATGGTTTTATAAATGAAGAGGTATATGTTGAGCAACCTCCAGGTTTTGAAAATCATATTTCTCCAAATCATGTTTTAAACTCACAAAAGCACTATATGGACTCAAACAAGCTCCTAGAGCGTTGTACAAGAGACTTAGTGGTTTCTTGATTAAAAAATATTTTTTAAGAGGAAAAATCGACACAACTCTTTTCATTAAATACGAAAATGATGATATTCTTTTGATTCAGATTTATGTTGATGATATAATATTCGGTGCTACTAATGAAAATATGTGTCAAGTTTTTGCTAAGACTATGCAGGATGAATTTGAAATGAGCATGATGGGAGAACTTACATTCTTTCTCGGATTGCAAATTAAGCAAGCAAAAAGTGGGACATTCATCAATCAATCAAAATATATTAAGGAATTGCTGAAAAAGTTTGGGATGGAAGGTGCTAAAGAAACTGGAACACCAATGAGCCCATCTACTAAACTTGATAAAGATGAATCCGGTAAGCCAGTTGACTCGAAGGTATATCGAGGTATGATTGGTAGCTTATTATATTTGACAGCCAGTAGACCAGATATTATGTTCAGTGTGTGCTTATGTGCACGCTTTCAATCATCTCCAAAAGAATCTCATTTAATTGCAGTTAAGCGCATTCTTAGATATCTTAGTGGTACAATTAACCTAGGGTTATGGTACCCTAAACACACATCTTTCGATTTAATCAGCTACACAGATGCAGATTATGCTGGTTGTAAAATAGATCGAAAAAGCACTAGTGGAGCATGTCACTTCTTAGGTCATGCATTAGTTTCCTGGTTTAGTAAAAAACAAAATTCTGTTGCACTATCTACTGCTGAGGCAGAATATGTTGTTGCGGGTAGTTGTTGTGCTCAAGTTCTTTACATGAAGCAACAACTTGAAGATTTTAAACTCATGTATAATCACATTCCAATCAAATGTGATAATACAAGTGCTATAAATCTTTCAAAGAATCCAATACAACATTCTAGAACTAAGCATATTGAAATAAGATATCATTTTCTTCGAGATCATGTGCAGAAAGGCGATATAGTACTAGAGTTCACAAACACACATGATCAGTTAGCAGATATATTCACAAAACCTTTACCAGAAGATAGATTATGTATGATTAGAAGAGAAATAGGTATGATGCATATCATGAATATCTCTTAAAAGATAGATCAGAGTTCATAAAAATAGAGAGATTTTTTTTAAATACTTTTACATAAACTTGAGGTTCTTAGCCTCATGTTTGAGACGCTCATTCTCTTCATACAATATCATGTCATCCCTATCCATGGGAACTGGCAAGCGGAATGAAGAATCCAATAGAGATTTCAACTTTTTATTCTTCTGCCGAAGGATTCCTTCCCTTGTGTGAGACTCTTGAACAATTCGTTGAAGTACAACAATTTGTTCCTTAAGCTTTTCAACCTCATGGTTTTTGGCTTGAACCCGCTGGGAAAAAGCAACAATAGAGGATGAGTAGCGAGTCCCGAGACTCACCAAGTCGTAGATAGCATCGGAGTCTGACTTATTAGCCATACTATTATTTTCTTGCTGCAACATGGCACCAATGGCAGCTGAGAAAGGACAGGAGGTTGAGGTGCTGAATACCTCATGGATGCATCTAGAGGAATGTTAGAAGAATGAGCCATGGAGAGAAGAATTGAAAACTTAAAGCGAGAATGTTGAAGGAATGCAGATGAGTTATAGAGATAAGAAGAAAACTTGATGCGGATTGGATGAACTTTAAGACTGATTTTATAGAGATAGTATAAAGAACAAGACGAGCTATCATCCAAGTCAAAGAGCAATGTGATTTTTTTCCCGATCGGTGAAAATGACATTTTTTAGAAACTCGGAGCCTTCAATCTCGTTTGTCAACAACATCAGGCGATTTTTTTCAAATCTCCAGCCACACTTGTCGGGTCACGGACGGATCCAATTACTATCTACAGTGTCTCCAATACACCGTTTTCTTCAGACCATTTATTTGCTGCGGATCCTTTTTAATGATGCCAAAAGGGGGAGAAGTTTTAGACTAGAACATTAACATTGTTTAAATTGTTAAACTTGTTATATATGCTTGGAATTATATTTATATTTTTGCTTGAAAAACTAACGCACATTCTCAGGGGGAGCTTAAGTATTAATACAGGCTTCAGGTTCTATCAAGTATTTGTCATCATCAAAAAGGGGGAGATTGTTGAACCTAAGGTTTCAAGTTTTGTGTAATTATATATTTACACATGGATTTTGATGATAACAAATGAATTCAAAGAATAAAGGAGTCTCAACTCAAGTTATCTACACAATGGAGTCAAGCACATCAAGAAACCAAGCATGAGCAAGAAGGGAACAAGCTCACATTAAAGTCATAGAGTAATGTTGTAAATCTCTTAAAATTCGAAATTAGGATTAAGGCTCAAAATTAATATTTTATCATAAAGCATTAAAATACATTTTCCACATGTGCATGAATATTTTTGAAAATTAAATTTGAATATTTTGAAAGATAATTGATTGTCATCTTTCACATGTGCATGCCATGATTAAAGGTTTGAACTTTGAAAATATTAAAGATGATTGATTGTCATCTTTCACATGTGCATGTTTTATTTGAATAATTTCAAAAGTGATTGATGCTTTTCTTGACTTATGCAAAAGGAAGATGTCTTTGTTTGAAAAATTTGAAAAGTAAAGTGTGCTCCTTTTGTCATATGCAAAAAGTAAAAGATTAGGTTTGAAATTTTTGAAAAGCAAAGTGTGCTCCTTTTGTCATATGCAAAAAGTAAAAAGATTAGGTTTGAATTTTTTGAAAAATGAATGATGATGTTTTTGACATGTGAATCTTTTTAAATTTGAATATGAAGTCTCATATGCCTATAAATAGATCATTTGAGAGCTTCACATTCACAACACCAAGAGCATACAACTCTCATTCAAAGCTTTCATTCTCTCTTCTCTAAGCATTGAGCCTTAACCCTTGTTCATTTTGAGAGATATAGTTTGTGCTTGTATTGTTCTTATTTCACTCATTGAGGAGTGTTTTCTGATATCCTACCCACTATCAATTCTTGTATCAGTAAAAGGGTGTGTACAACCCTTGTGCGTGTAGAAAGTGTTCTACACAGGGAATCGTTGAATCACCACGTGTAAGGTGATTGCAAGTGTAGAGGGTGTTCTACAAGGATCCTTTGTAGCGGTGTTGTTCAAAGGTGTAATAGGTTTCTATCTCCACCTGAAGGAGATTGAATAGTGAATTCGGAGATCCTCAAGGGGTAGCTTGAGGCGAGGACGTAGGCAGTGGGGCCAAACCTTGTTAACATACTGAGTTTGCTTCTCTCTTACCCTTACTCTTTATATTTATTGTTATTTCATATTTTGTTTATATTTTATATTGTATATTTGATTTATAATTGTTATTTTTTTTAAATACAACTCAATTCACCCCCCCCTCTTGTGTTAGTCATCTGGGCAACAAAAAGGACATTTGGAAAATATTTATAGCGCTATATAATAATTTTTGGATGATCAATTGGCTGCAAAAGGTGGAGGGAAAGTAACGTAACAGTATAAAAACATTGTGGCCATGAGTTGTAAAAATACCCACGTTTGAATGGGGACGAACCAAGACTTGAGATTCATAGGGAATATCTTAGATGTGTTTATGAAGCTAGTGGAAGTGAGGGTTGGCCGTGGGTGGCGGCGAAAACGGCGATGGAAGTGGAAAATGGTCAAAACGAAGTTGAGTTCATGGAGGCTGCTTTGACTACGGATTGGAGTTGGAAATGGGTGATTTACGTCGGCAAGAGGTCGGTGATGAAGTGATGAAGTTATGGTGGTTGGAGGTGGAACGATGGCACCGAGAAGTGAAAAAAACCATGAGGCTTGGCTGACTTCGTGGGGGCAAATGGTGACTCGGATGTGGCTGAAATTTGGTGGGGATGTTCACCAGCTGGAGAGGAAGAAAATGGGAGGGGTGGTGTAGCTCACGGTGGCGGCGAGCAGTGGTTCTGGGTGGACGAAAAAATCGATGGTAGAGAGAGAGAGAGAGAGAGAGAGAGAGATGAAGAAAAGAAAAAGGAAGAAGAAGAGAAAAGAGAAAAAGAGAAGATGGAGAAAATAAATGAGGTCCAATCCTCATCTATGAGGTCCAAAAACTGGTCCAACGAAAGTAACTTTAAAAGTTATAAATCGAATAAAATAATTTAAACACAATATCTAGCTAAAATATAATAAATAACTAGTAAAAGCTAACAACAAAATTTTACATCCAAAAATAAACTAAATTAAATTAAACAACAATTTAAACATATAACAATAATTAATATTAAGAATGTGCCACAAAATAAATTTTACAACTAAATAATTTCAATTAAAATTTGATAATTTAAAATAAAAGAACCAATATTTTAATTAAATTAAAATACTCATTCAATATAAATACACATAAATATGGGATATCACAATAATTCTCTTAAAAAATTAATTAATTAGCAACTTGCTCTTAATTCCATAAACGGTTTAATTGTCAAGAAATCGTGGGTTTTATGTTCCATTCCATAACTCTTTAATTTTGTTTCCCATTGAACTCTGTTTTCTCCGATTGTTTACACTAAATTTTCACAGAAAAAGAAAGGGACCTTTTTGTCTTACATGACTGATCATGATCAGGATCAAGTAATGTTAAGTCTCATACATTAGGTAGATAAATCTTGGAGGTCGACGTTCGATGCATGGATGCTACCCGGCCCACTTATAAATAATTTTATCTACCACTCAACGTACAACTTACACTTGTAACCAATATCATAAATGACTCAAGACTTTTTGCTACATTATTGTTCACACAACAGTCCTGCATATTCATGTTGATTCACACTTGAAATAAAGAAAAATCAATATGCAAATATGTTTAATGACATATAAATATACTATTAATATATATGTATATAGAAAAAAACACTAGTACTAATATAAAACTATTCTCCATAATTTTAGACTCAATATAATTTATTAGATTTACGAAGTTCTATTACTATATATTGGACTCATAATTCATTGATCAATATCGTGTATTAAATAATATATCAAAAGCTCTTGTGTGCACGTTTTGATCATTTAGCTTAGGGGAGAGATCATCACTAATAATTAAATTATATTATAGCATTGCAAATTATTTTAATTTTAATTTGCTGTAATAAATGTTCACACTTCTACGAGCATGACTCGCATAGCATTTACATTATGATGAGAGGTACTACTCGATTAGTCAATGTGCATATGTCTCATCATTCACGTCAATTCTTAAAGAATTTATTTTCCACGTGATCAGTCTACATCATTTACATGCATCATGATTAAGAGCTTCATGTGACCATGTCTATGGGCGTGATGCACGAAAATGTGGTTGGACGGATTGTGAATATTTAATGTTCACATAATCATTAATGCTCTTATCTAAAATCATTAATGTACGTGCATCATGTATTTTGTCAAAGGTAGCTTGTTTTCAGAGATGAAATTTAAGGATTCTTAATTTTATTAATAAACTCTTAATAAAATCTCTTATAATTAATCGAGAAATACGTTTAATAATTTCAAACAAATAATTTCGGATTACAAAAAGTCTCAAAGCTAAATTCTTAAAAAGTAGTAATGAAAACCCCTTTCGTTACTCTCATGTCTTAATTAGGGTACGTGACTAATTTACTGATCATCATCAATTGCACTTGGACTAGAGGAAATTAGGTTTCGTTTGGTTACACATATGAGATAAGAAATATATGAATAGTAGTGAAATATTTTGGATTAAAATGTTTTATGGTGTTTTGGAAAATGAAAGATAACAAATTGAATAAAAAAATTATAAATTTAAAAGAGGGCTAGAATATAATTTTCTAATATTACTTTTGTTTTGAGATTTACAAAAGTTGAAATTTTTTTTTTAATATTTTGTTTGAAATTTTTTTAAAATTGTAATTATTAGATGAAAAAATTAAAAATTTGAGATTGAAAAATAATTGTATTTGAACAGTATTGTTTGAATATTGAGTTGAGATAAATTGAAAAATATATCATGAGATGATTTGAAGGATTTGTGAAACCAAACTAAGTTAGCCTTAGACTTAGTTACATCTGACCTAGTTTTAATGTATCATGATATAAATTATGTGATGCCGAAATTAATTTTCTACCAACAATATATAAATAATATATATATATAAATATATATATATATGCAATGCATGGCTCCTCGATTAGTTTCTCTTATACATGATGTCATGCACACGTCTGAGCATGACCAAAGAGTTTTACGTACGTATGATAAGAATTATCGTGCAGGTTGAAAGGAGGAAGATGATGATTAGCTGAACGTTACAAATGCGTACGAACTAGACAACATGATGACAAACTCGATCAATCGAAGATATAGTTCCCCACAATTATAAACGCAGAAAGATCAGATGTATATATATGGAGTACTACCGTTAGCTGATGACTAATTAATATAACTTACATTTTCCAATATATATTTAGTTCACGCAAAATTTGTAGAAAATCAATATATGATGGCTTTAATCAATACTTACAAAGATAACTACTTCACATTCTAAACCAATGCATGCGTAAATCAATACTATGGATCTTAATTTGTTTTTATTATGTCCAAACTTAAAATAGTAATGATAAATACATTTCATTTATCTAGATTGTTTGGTTAGGCCTAACTAATCGAGGAGAGATTAATTGAAAATATTAATAATTTAGGGTGTAATTTGAAAGTTTTGACAGTACTTTGAAGTTATGAGTAATTTGTAGGCGTAAACGTAAATGGAAAATGGAATATATATGCCCTACATATAAACCATTGAAACCGTGTGTAGAGTCCGGAAAATCAATGCCATGGCTAGCTAGGCGCGCCGTACATGCAATCACGGTACGTATCAGTTTACGCGCTTACCTACGCATGATAACTAATATATAAATAAAAATAATAGTTTCGTTATGAGTTGAGATTTTTATTAATAGTATTAATGAGTTAAAATAATAAAGTGAATTTTATAGAATCTATTTAAAATGAGTTCAGATGTATTTAAATATAATTAATATGAATGTAAATATATTTTATAAAAAATTAAAAAAAAATTATGATCCTGACCAGCATGTAGTTGATATAATAAACCTCTTTACGGCGCTCGTGTGAAGAATCGACATGAGCGGCTGATGTATTAATGGCTCGACAATGCGACGTACATGCAATGTGTGCATCACGTGAAAAACAATCCCGATATCGTTCACACACGAGATGCAATAAAATGAATAATTGCATGCGAAAAACTTCAAATTATCTAGATTACCGTAATTTTTTTGAAGGTGCATGCCACCTAATTTTTTTCATTGCCGTTAATGCATTGTTTATGCTTTTACAACTAATGTTACATATAGTCGTGTAGTGCACAAATGTCGTACAATCATTTTAAAAAAAAATTGTGAGATCGACTATTAAAAAATTAATTTTTTTTTTCATGTAAGTCCTGTATTTATTTAGCTTTTTAAAAGAGATTGCATAGTAGTTGTGCACTTCACGACTGCAAATATCATTTCTCTATTTTTATTCATGCACTATTGACAAACAATGAATGAAAAGTAATAAAAATTTACTTGATTCCAAACAAATCCCCTGCAAATATAGATCTCGTGTCCCTAGCTAGCACTTTAATTTCCATATAATTACTCAAACTCAATAATTATCTTTTACCTTTTTAAGTGAATACCCTTTATAAACTACTTTCGTGATATAATTTAATTTTTGGTGACTTGAAAGAATGACCTTAATTTCCAGTAAGAGTAATGCTACTATTCATCTTTGATTTTATTATTTCCAACCGTCACGTAATACAGTACTTGTTGAGGTGGTGTATTTTAAGTGACTGTTTATTTAAGTGGTTGGCATAAAAAGTCACTTACAATGCTCGACATAAATTGTATGAGTGTGAATGATAAAATCAAGGAAGAATCATATCTTGTTTACAACTCATTTTATAATAAACAAATATATATATGTCAAGTCAGTATTTCATTAAAATTAATAAACTCAATTATATATATGAGCAATGCTACATAAAGTCTTTAGTTGGGGATTGCAATGCAGGTTTAGGTCATTTTATCTTTAAAATTTTTTAAAATTACAAAAATATCAATCCCTCCTAAAATAATGATTTTTCTCATTTAATAAAGAGTCTGCACATGTAATCTTCAAATAGGGACTACAAATAGAATTTATATATATATATATATATATATATATATATACTACCCACCATTTAATTTAATATTATAAAATAGTTATATATAAATGAGTTATTAATTGAAATTTTTTCTCTAAAATTCAAAAATTAAAATCTATTTAAATTATATTGGCAAGTAAAATCATCATTAAAATACTACAAATTTATTGAAAAAAAATAATACTACAAATTTTATCCCAAATCGATAGTACTACGAAAACTCATATAATTCTTTTCATATTCATGCATGCTTTCGTAATGCGCATGGTCAGAGTACTACGTGTGCATGACCTACAAGAGATAGATCACTAAAGTAGCTTATTTTAGAGATCTGATCGGTCATTATTAATTTTTCTTAATATATAGTGTCTTATTTATGGGGCAGGCATATATTCTACATATAACAAATAATTTGAGGGTTAGAAAAAAAAATATATCAAAACCAAACTCTTAGAAAACTGATTGCAAGAGGTACAGATCATAACTACTTCACATCAATATTTGAGTTCCGAATGACTAATTGCAAGAGGTAGAGATCATAACTACTTCACATCCTAAAGTTATAATTAATGCCATACGTTAATGATCAGTAATGACTTACATATATATATATATATATTTGTGTGTGTGTGTGTATGATCTGAACATGGATATATACGGTAGTTGTACGTAGGCTTAGTTGTCGAAAGTCTTTTCTTAAGTCAGCCAAAAATATAATATATATTGAGCATTTCACACAACACTTTATAATAAATAATATATATTTAAAGAAACTAAAAGCAAAAGTGATATAATTCGTGTGTTACAATATATATGATATATATATAGTACGTAAATATTTCTGACTATTCCAATTTTATGCATCTCAATGACCTTTTTATATTTCAAAAACCCTATGTGCAATTATTTTTGTATATTCCTTATGCATTCCACTAATATAGTTGACTGTCTCACATTTTTTTAAAATAAAATAATTGCTTTAGCCAATCTATCATGTCAGAGGAGTACTGTATAAAAAGTATGCAAAAGTGACTGTATGTAGCATAATATACATACAATCAAGGTGTATTATAAAAAAGTAATTATGATATACATGAGATTAAACAATAATATTATACAATCAAGGTGTACTGCGATCATTAATTTGCACTATATATATAATATTCAACAAATTAAGCAGCACTAATATATATAAACTTATACAAGGCTATTAAGACAAATGGACGTAGCATTATATATGATTTGAATTTTTGCAGTACGTTGTTCACATGAGAATACTCCATAAACATATACGGCATGCATGCGTCGCCCAGCAGGAGGAAATTCATGACGCGTTTCTCTAGTTATCAATTAATTTGCTGGCCCCACATGGTTTTCGTATTTATTTTACGCATAAAGTTTTTTTCTACTTCTTTTAGATTTTTAAATATTTTCGGAGGGAAGGCATGCAATTAGTCTATAAATAGCACTTGAAACTCTTGCCGAGTGGTCACAGAAGAATTAAGAAAGAGACTTTGAGATTTCTTTTGTTTGATAGAAAGTGCTGCAGAGATATGGGAGTTATGAAGAATCATCATTTGGGTGATCTAATTGTTGGATTTCTATATCTTTGTTTCCTTTGCTGCATGGCTGACGATCACTACTATGATTTTTATGTAAGTAATTTCCACTGAGCACCTTGCTTGAACCTCGTTCAAAAACATAGACACGATCGAGCTGCATCCAGTCTGCATGCATGCATGCATGTATTTTATTGTTTTAAATTTTCTGCAAATGGTGATGCCTGAAGAATAATTATATGGCTGGAACTTTGTTTTTTTTTTTTTTCGATTCCCTTGATCTCATGATATATAGTTATTCATGATTTGAGAATTAATATTATATTGATTGATCTGGTTGCAGGTGACGGAGAAGAATATTACAAATCCGTGCGCCAGCAAGAATTTCACTCTTGTTGTAGAGCGCGTCCCTGGCCAAACAATTCATGTCCACAGAGGCGATACGGCCTTTATTAATGTCCACAATGAAGGCACATATGGTATCACTATTCACTGGTAGTACTGATCATGACCCTCTCTCTCTCTCTCTCTCTCTCTCTCTCTCTCTCTCTCTCTCCCCCCCCCCCCCCCCCAAAAAAAAATAAAAATAAAAAAACCCCAAAACAAATACATGAAAGGCTTGTTTGGGTTTTAGTAAAATCAAATGCTAGGCAAAAGGAAAGTTTCTGGTGCATTTCATCGATGTTGGATTGTATACAAATATATGTATATGTATTTGATCGAAGGCAGGCCGGAACCACTGTTATGTAATATATATATATATAAATATATATATATATATATATTTATGTATATGTATATAAATATATAAATATATATATATATATATATGTATATGTATATGATGATTTAATCATAAATATTATGAAAATTGACGAAGTTTTTTTTTTTTTTTTTTGGTCTTGATAATTAACAAGGCATGGAGTGAAGCAACCAAGAAATCCATGGTCAGATGGTCCTGCGTATGTAACACAATGTCCAATAAAACCAGGAAAAAACTTCACATATGAGGTCATATTTTCAGACGAAGAAGGAACACTTTGGTGGCATGCTCATAGTGACTGGAGTCGTGCCACAGTTCATGGAGCTATTGTTGTTCTTCCTCCTAAAGATACCCCTTTTCCCTTTGATTCCCAGCCTTACGAGGAACATGTCATTGTACTAGGTATAAGCTCTCGATCTAACTCTATTTCTAAATATTTTTAAAAATTAATTTGAACTTTTGTTAGCTGCTGTGGCAATAACTGCCCAGTTTAATTTCTTGTAGTATGTGAAGTTGTACATCCTTGTAAAATTCGAGTCAAGTACTACTATATATGCCTATTAACATTTAGCCAGCTTGTTTGGATAGTGAGTAATTGAAATGAGAAGATATTAGATGAAAGTTGAATAAAATATTATTAGAATATTATTTCTTAATATTATTTTTATTTTAGAACTACAAAAAAAACGGACTTTTGTGGTCAATTTATTGCAACTAAAATAGTATTCGCAACCAAAATATTTTTCTTGTAGTCGCGCGAATTTGAAAAAAAAAATTGAATTGTTAATTTATTATATTTTATTTAGAAGTTTTAAAAAGTTATAATAATTAAATTAATTAGATGAGATGAAATTGAATGAATTGAGATGATTTCAATATTGTCTAAACAACCAATCAGTTACTAATATATGTTGTAGATCACCTGAATATTCATCTCACTTGGTGCAATATGAGCATGCAGGGGAATGGTTTAGTGGAAACGTGACGGAATTTGTTGATACCGAAGAAAAAAGACACACTAAGCCAAACCTATCGGATGCTTACACAATCAATGGCTTATTTAATTGCACGGCTGGTAAGAAATATATATACACGTGTCTTAATTAACAGCCCCACCAAGCCCCTTATTTCTGTCGTCACTCTGTTTTTTATATTTTCCAGATCATTTTCTTTTCGAGAGTGAATTTTCATAGAGTAATGCTGCAGAGGTGTTTACATATATATATATATATTAAGAATAATGCTAGGGGCCGGATCACATTAAAAAAAAAAGTGAGTTTTTGACACTTTTTTATAGTGAGATCTAGTTTTTTGATCAAGCCATTAATTGATCAACTATTTCTTGTTAATATTGCAGATGAGGGGTATAGGCTTCTGGTTGAGCTTGGGAGGACATATCTTCTCCGTATTGTGGGTGCAGCGATGGATGATGAAATGTTCTTTGCAGTTGCACATCATAATCTTACAGTTGTTGGACAAGATGGTTCATATATAAAGCCCATAACCACCACTTACATCATGATAACCCCTGGACAAACCTTTGACATCTTGCTCACGGCAGACCAACTTCCCAGTTACTANTCTTAACACAATACAGTATTTTTACCTAATCTGATTTGTTATTTTTATCCTTTTATTTAAATAAATATTTAAATATTTAAATATTAAGATGAAATACTAAAAGTAATATATTAGTTAATTAGACAGGGGTCATGTGTGGTGTAAATCTTCCGTATGGAATTTTTCTTCTATCAAAGATGTACGTTTCTTCAACTGTGTGTCAGCATTTTACTTTCTTTCTTTCTTCATATAGGACAAACCTTTGACATCTTGCTCACGGCAGACCAACTTCCCAGTTACTATTACATGGCAGTTGGTCCTTATGACGACGGAGATAAACCGCCCAATCGAAGCATCGCTACCGCAGTTCTCCAGTACAAGAGTGCCAGTTCTCATCCACCTATTATTCCCTATCCACACCAGCTTCCTGGAGTCAACGATGCTGGGAGTGCAAAGACCTTCACGGATCAAATCAAGTCCAGCGATTCGGTTAATCTCCCTGAAAATCCTGATGAAAAAATCTTCATTGCGGTTGCTGTTAGTAAGTTAAGATGTGGTGAAGATATTACATGTAATGAAAATGGTGCTGATGAAGCTGATTTCCTTTTCCATGCAAGCTTAAACAACATAAGTTTCGTGGACCCAAAGATTGATATTTTGCAGGCATACCACAGGTATATACATATATATATATATATTAAATAATTATACATAATTAATTCTATATTTTGATCATGAATATTATTTGTTCTCATGATGCTTTTCACAAAACGTAGAAATAAAGTAATACTCAATTAGCTCTGATGTTCATATAATATTATGGAAAATACATACGTACGTGCATGCATGAAAACAATTCTTTTGTGCACTTTGCATGCAGGAGCATGTTATGAAACCGACTTTCCCGCACAACCTCCAACAACTCTAAACTTTACCGGAGACGATTCAGTGAAATTCAAATTTCCGATATTAGGGACGAATATATCGATGATAGAGTACAATCGAAGCGTCGAGATAGTTTTCCAAGGGACAAATTTTGGGGCAGAGAACCATCCAATGCATCTTCATGGTTATAGCTTTTACTTGGTTGCGACGGGTGATGGGAATTTTAACGAAACAGAATACAGAAACAATCTCAATCTGATTGATCCACCGTATCTGAACACCGTCGGTGTACCTTGAAATGGTTGGGTTGCCATTAGATTCGTTGCTAATAATCCCGGTAATTAATGATCTCCCTGAATTAATTTCCAATATTCAATGTGCATGAATATTATTGTAATATTATTAATATCTGAGAATCTGTGACACATACATACATACACACATATACATATATACACATGATTTTTTGTACTACTGACACGTGGGATCATATTATATGTATATATATTTATTTTTTCATAGGGGTATGGCTCATGCACTGTCATTTGGGGAGGCACGCTCTGTGGGGTATGGACACTGTCCTCATCGTGAAAAATGGGATAACTGAGAATCAAAGCATCCGGGAACCTCCAAATGGCTTGCCCGAGTGTTCCTCGTGCTATAGTACTACTGGAAACATGCATGCACGTATGATGTCTAACACAAACGGATCACTAGCTCGCTCAGAACATGTCTAAGACCCATGCATGCAGTATGGCGTACAAGGTTCAAGCCAGCCCCTGGCAGCTTAGATTGGACGACCACCTCGACTATTTTCATGATCCCGTTTTTCAGTTTTTAACGTTTTAGTATCAAATTTCACTTCTGCATGATGTATTGCTTTATTCTTGTAAGGGAACTTTGGGTGGCCGGTTAAATATTTAGACGGCCTCCACCTCTTGTTGATTTTGCTCTAGAAGTGGATATTACATGCTTTAATATATGCTCCAATTAGTGTTTGAATCTTAAGTGCACATAATGTACTAATATGAGATACCGCGTCTTTTCCTTGTGTGAAATATGTGGAAAAGGACCTTAATTGGGTGCACTTGTGAACTGTGGATGATGATGATCATGATGAGAAAATTAATATATTTGCTAAGCTTGCTAAGCTTTGTATCAACCTGGGAAGTGTGATATTTGATTTGTTGCGCTTCTGGCCTGTCCAAAATCACACACAATAAGATATTTAAGTGGTTCGGCAAATTACCTACGTCCACTGGAGCCTCTTTTACTGAATTTGTACAAAGTTTACAAAACTCTACAAATTCTCTCACATCCTCCCTCTTTCTATCTGTTTTTGCCCACACATTTACACAAACTGAAACTCTCCTTTTATAGGAGAGGTCACCAGCAAGGGTTGCTGGAAATTAGCCGTAATACATGGCTAATTTCCAACTGCAGCTTTTGTGGAAAAACAAATTCAAGAGTTGTTGCCTAATACACCAAACAAGAGAACAGTGCATGTGCAGCAGCTATTTCATCTTTGCATTCACACTTAGGGTGGTTTCAACAATCACCCCCTCCACCCAAGTGTGCCATACCAGGCTGCTTACAAACTGATTCATTCTTCAAATGAATGCACCTCATTTTTTGACATGAGAGACTTCCGTTGTCGAATGCGCTCCAATGCACCCGAGGGTGCTCAGCAGTGTATAATATTGATCAAGTCCAAACAATGTTGGAACTTGATCCCTGTGATGACTTTCGTCAACATATCTGCTGGATTATCTTCAGTGCCAATCTTCTGAAGTTTGATCTCCTCTTCTTCTAATATTTCACGTACAAAGTGAAATCGGACATCTATGTATTTTGTTCGAGAGTGATATAGTTGATTTTTTGCCAAATGAATTGCACTTTGACTGTCATAGTGAACGGTTGTGACGCCCCCAACTTCCACCTACGGCCAAGTGGAAGCCGAGACGTCGGGATGATGACAACACAGTCACATATCCCATCGCCAAGTGTCCAAAGTGTGTGTACAAGCGAAATGTGTACAATTAAAAACACGCAGCAGATAGATAAGTCATAAAACTAAGTACCAGAATTTTTCTTAGTTAAATACAAACCAGTTCAAAACATACATACTAAAATATTACAAGTTCAACATCGTTTTCAAAAACCAAAAGCACACTAATAAAAACATCGGCAAATATAATATAATATAAAAATCATCCAGCTACTCCTCCGACGGAGCCGTCTCCTCGGGCTCAGCCTCCTCCTCAACAAGATCTGCATCAAAATTTACAGTACCAAAAATGGTGCCGTAGGTAAGTAAAATCCAAACAACGCAAGATAAAAACATATTACAACCAAAACAAAAATGCATGAAGTATGCCCAATGCACATCCCAAAAACCATATTTTTTCCACGCACGCCAAAATCCCATTTTGGCCCAAAAACATTTTCCTTAAAACCAGTCCTCGCCATTATCCCAGATAATGGCCCAACCAATAAACCACTATTTTCCCAGAAAATGGATCACAAGCCACATATCACAAACTCGCCATTATCTCAGATAATGGCCCATATCCAAACAATCCAAAACAATACCATATTATGCATGCACCATGATCTCCCCTAGGGATCATCCGCACACTCTGGCTCTGTGCCACACCGTAGGTAACGACTACGCATGTGATACCTACACGAGTGATGCCCAGACTCACGCCCAGCGCGTACCTGGCCAGGCCATCCTTTAGTCCCCGCCACTCGAAGGACCACGGAGTCGACACGACAGCGTTACCATATCGTGCGATCCGGTCGTCGGCCAGCGACAACCCAGGAGATGTCACTCAATTTTATCCGCTCCCGAGTGACCAGAGAAGCTCCACCGAGATAATAACTCATCCCGGCTTGGGCTCGTGAGACACATGCACCCAAAGACACTTTAACACATGAGAAACCCATTTTCAATAAAACGCCCATGATCATGTAAATTCAATGCCATGCAATTAAATCACATAAAATAACCAACACAACCCGAACATCACCAACAACCAACAAACATCTCCTTCCTCAATTCCAACCGACCCCCGAACTCCTCGGACTCAGTCCGGAATCAACAAACCAACCAGATGATAAAATAAATTATTGTAAAGGCAATAATACATTAAAATCTAAAATGAAGTTTGGAAAATACTTACAGCGCTATGTATGATTTTTAGAAGGTTCAGCGCGCAACAAACGATAAGCGGAAAGCAACGTAACAGTGCAAATGCACTGTAGCCGTGATCTAGATCAATCGATTAGTGTGTTGTCATCATCCCGATATTTCGATTTTCACGTGTTGGTATATGAGAATTGGGGGCGTCACACATTATATATGCATTGTAGTTGAATGGATTGCGAATAATTAATACCTACCTAATTATGAGTTGTGAATTAATGCTTATGATGTTGTCATGACATGATACACTATATATGAAGGGGAGGGAGTACTAATATAAATGTTCACATCGATCATGACAGCTACAGTACGAGTAGTCCCATATAAAAAATTAATCGATCCATGGATTAGTCCATTAATTTCATGCACGTCATTGTCAAGGCTTAATTTCTTGTCCACATGCACAAGTCTACAATATCATTTCTGATATACGCAAAAAAAATGAATTTTTGTAGTCATGTAGTGTGTCTGAGTCATTGATTGATATTCCATCTGATATGCATGAAATAGATCACGATCCAAAGGCATGGATGCAGTATTTTTCTCGTCTGACACGTCATGTAGAGGTGGATCAATGACGTCAACTACAGCTCTTTGTCATGTAGATATAGATCATTATCATGCAGCTGAAGGTGGGATGGTAGCATTAATATATATAAAATGATCCGGACATACACGTACATATTTAGGCAATAAAAAGAATAAAATTGTATAAGAAAACTTTTAGATAACTACCACCTCATGCGTCAGCATTAATTATACAGCATGAAGAATCTGTGGCTAGCTGTTGTATTGATGATTCGAAAGTGCCACATGAAAGTGTGCATGATCACGTGAATGATGGCCGACTCTATATATTGAGATGGCAAGACTGGGAACAAGTTTGAATTTAAGCGAATAGTACTTAATTAAGAATTATTCAATTAATTCTTACATGAATAAGAATTGAGTTCGAATTTATCGTCAACTTATATTTTATATTTATTAGGAACAGCCATTTTTTTTATACATGCAAGAGAGTTCAAGCTTGTTTACGTAATATATATATTTAATTTTGACAAAATAAATTATTTGTGTTATATATTCTAACTTTATCTATAATTTTAAAGAGTAATAAATTAATTGAGTAAAAATCGAGCTTGATTAAACCAATCTTGGGTAGCCAATTTATTTGTTTACAACCCTAAGATAACGGATCGGATAACCTCTTGTTAATCATGATTTAGGCTCTAATTTGCACGTTGAGGATCTGATTTATTTAAATGTTTGATTTCATAGGTATCATTCACACATTAGGTGCAGTAAAAAATAAATAATTGCACAAGAGAAACATTTTTTTTTTTTTAATAAAAAAAGCCAAGGGTGGGGGGCTTCGAAAGTTATATGCCATTAAACCCTCAAACTCTTTGCATAAAATAAACATTAGATCTAGATCATGAATGTGGGAGAGAATTTAGGAAAGGAAAAAAAAAACAAACATACGGGTGAGTTTGCAGAAAAAGAAAGCTGCTCCGTGTAGCTTCATTTCTTTAAGGGGTAATGTGTAATAAGAACACCGTGGGAACTTTGCACAAAGTATATAATTTTTGTTGGTTATTGTTAATGCATTGTTCATATTTTTATTTATGTACTAGGAACAATGCATGAACAGTAATAAAACATTGCTTGATCCATTACGTACAAACCCCATGGATAGGTCTCGTGTCCTCATCATTTTATATATAATTACTCATTTGCATTTATAGTTTTTTTAAATGAATATCGACCTTATTTTCTATATGATTAATCAATCACATTTATATTTTTTTAAAAATAAATACCCTTCTGAGTAGTAATTAGTAATGCTATTTTTTATATCCTTGATTTTTAAGTTGTTGACATATAAAATCAGTACTTAATTATAACACACTACATAATTAAATAGCATGACTGTGAGTGACAAAATAAAAAATGAAGAATACCATTTCGTGATGATACACCTACAAATCTCATTTACAATTATATTAAAAAAAATAAACAAAAGTAGATAATTAGTTAATTTCTTACCCAACTTAAGTTGAAAATTAAATAACTACACCCTATATCACTACAAAGAGACGGGTTTTTCCTACCAAAATTTTGCGACCTTTTGCGACCAAATTTTTCATCGGAAATAATCATTTTGATCGTAAAATTTTGATAGCAAAAACTCGTTTCATATATAGTTCTCTGAAAAAATTAATTAATTAGCAACTTTCACTTAATTCTAGAAACAATTTAATTGTCAAGAAAATAAAATATTATTGAGCATCTTATACTCCAAATTAATTTTCTTTATTACATCTCAAATCTAAAAAAATATTTTAAATAGGAAAATGCTTCTGAGAAGTTACGTACGGATTCTATATATTTATTTTAATTTAATGATTAAAGACATACATGTCTTCTAATGAATTTGTGATTTTTATTTTTTTAAAATGTTTAAAAGAGGTTACAAAAATATTAGAAAAATGCAGGTTACATTATTAGTAGAAATCCTTTAGGATTTTTTCGGTGGAGTAGTAATGTTATAAATTATATTAATATCATTTTATTTTCATCCAATTATATAATATGCATTATATTTATTATTATTGATTATTTAATAATAATAAATATAAAACATCTTATATAATTAGATAATAGTAAAGTAGTGGTGTATGTTTAGAATTTTTCATCTCCGGTGACCCTAAAAGCTATCCTTCATTTTATTTTTCTAGTCTGACACGTCATGTAAATGTATAATGACGTTAATTAATACTGATACGTCATGATATAGAGCATTCAATTGAGATGGTCTATAATAATCGATATATGAAATAATCAACCGCTCTTTCTCGAGTAGATATAGATCATTATCATGCAGCCCAAGGTCGATTGGTAGCATTAAATGACAAAGGATTTTTTGGGTTAATTATATTTTGCCCCTAAATTTTCACTCAATTTACAATGTGCATGTCTCGAAACTAATAATTACATCAAAATGAATTTGCCTATTTTTAAAACTTGACAATCCCCCCTTCCATACTCTACCATCAATGTTAAATCAAACGGAAATTAATTAAGCATGTGTTGCTCACGTGTAGCTTCTTCACCTGTAAAGACAAAAATACATCTAAGGAAAAATTTCACTTTGCACTCTCAGACTTTCGCACTTTTCTTAATTTATCTCGAATGTCACATTAAATTAAATTTTTATAATAAATTAAATTAAATTTTTATAATAAATATGAATTTACAAATCTGGGATAAAAGACTAATAAAAAGATAAATCTTTGAACTCAGTAAATTACTAGGATATAATTTTCTTTTTTAAAAAAAAATTTAAATGTATTTGAATAACTCTATATAAAAGACACTAAATATATAAATATATATAACTAAATATGTAATATTAATAAAAATAAACGTTTATTTCTCTACCTTATGAATAGTTATTATTCTCATTTAATTATTGAATTCTTTAATTTTTATTTTATATATTCGTAGTTAATTTATATCAGCGGTCTCATACATGTGATATTGCATGTGTTTAACGAGGTTAGATATATGCATGGATTATGTTTATCAGAGTCTTGAGAAAGAAAGCCAATTCCCTGCTTCATGTTTTTTAAGTGACCATGAAATTTTTTTTCAATATTACCGTTAATGCGTTGTTTCATATTTTCATTTATGCACGCATCGTTGTTGGATGATTAAGAAATATAAATACCCCTATCCCGTTTTCCTGAATTTTGAATTAATGCTACTGTCCCTTCTTTAAGGGATATTGATCGACACAATTAATTAAGAATATATAGGAAAATGCTTGATCTACAAATAAACTAACCTCTTGTGCACCACGCCAGTAGTGTCCTTCCTTTTCTTCTTTTTTTTTTTTTGTTTTTTGTTTTTTGTTTTTTTTTAACATTTCTTGAGATTAACTTCAAACTAGATGTAGTGTCAAGAAGGGGTTTACTCCCTCCAACAAACGAACGACACGTCACCAATTTAGAAAGTTTACAATATAACTGGCCACATCTAATCTCCATGTCTCTCTCTTTCTCCTCTCTCTATCAAATCGTGTTGAAGTATATAGCTTGTATACTGAAAGTAGGTAGATGGTGGAGCGTAGCATAGCGGAGTGATGGTGGGTATTTTTGTAATTTTTTTTAAAAATATATTTGTACGTCTAGGGTTAGTATAAATATACATTATCACTACAACAAATATGGTCATTTGCATCGCAGGTTTTGGTTGCAAAAACTAGGAAAAATCGATGCAAAAATCTTTTTGCATCGATTTTTAATCGTCGACAGTTGGATGCAGTTAATTGGTTATTTTTTAGTTTCAGCATCCATCTGATGAAATGGTTGCTAATACCTTACCTTTTGCATCGATTTTTATCTGTTGAAAGAAACCCAAAATTGGTTGGAATTAGTCATCCCAACCACCTATGTGTTTGGATGCGAATGAACATTTGCATCCATAATAACTCGATGCAAAATAACTTTATTTGGATGCAATTGGTGTAAACAGTCTATCATGTTTGTCCATTCGCATCCATAATAACTCGATGCAAAAAAAAATTTTGGATGCGAATGGACATATGCATCCACAATAACTTGATGCAAAAATAATTTTATTTTGATGCAATTGGCAATTAGCATGGCAAATTCAACTGATACCATTCAACCAAATGATATATACACTATAGCATGGTGCAAATTTACCTAGTTTCCAACCAAAATAACCCAAAGCACCATAGGAATAGCAACTAAATTTAATGTGAAAATTTATGTTGTTGCAATTATCCAGTCAAGTGTTATTACATAAATAACTAAATTCCATCCCATCAAATGCTAACCAAAACATCTAAACACTTGCCATGTACCAAAACATCCAATTTCAGCATCTCTCTATCATCCTTAGTTCCATCAAACTAAGTTGAACATTTCAGAAATCTTTATCATCAACTTTTCCCCATGCTTCTTTCAGGGCAGCAACCAATATGCACATATAAGCAGCCACATCTTCAGCATGCATACTGAACAAAGAAAAATCAAGATCACTTTCACCACTAAAAATCTAGATTTGGAATAATCTAGATGGCAGCCACCAAATAAAGGACTATAGAATAGAAAAATCATTGAAAAATAGTAAGGTACCTTTTCATCTCTTGGATTTGTAAGTTGAAAAATTGTGCTTCTCTCTTGGAAATGTCCTCTGGAGTTTATCCTTCATAAATCATTTTGATAGCAACAGTCTGGTTTTTGCATCTAAAGAGAACCCAATAACCAATATGGAGACATTGAGCAGGTACTTGCCGCTTAACCATTCACACTTGCAATTTATTGATTTATGAGTGATGACTAAAGCACAAGTCAATGCAAGTGTAACCACTCCCTTCAAAATAAGGAATTCAAAATACCAAAACAAATTGATGTTACATAGAACCAATAGGATTATCGAAGAAATCTCAAATCCCTGATATATAGCACATGAAGATGTGGAATCTTTTGTCCTCTGATCAAGTACGATTGTAAGTATGTGAGGTCGACTGATTTGAAAAAGAAGAGAAAGGAGCAAAGAAAATGTGAACACTAAAGAAACATACAAGTACCTTTGATGATCGCAATGGGGAGACATATACATTATGTGTTGCTGATACTTTCTTTGGGAACATATCAGGGAGACTTGGAAAAGGAGATATTTTAGGAGATGCAGGACATTGAGCTTATCAGCCAGAAAATACAAAAGCATATTAGGCAATTGTTAGCAGGATGCCAATTACAATTGACACCAAATAGAATGAGCATGACGATTATACATAAATTTGTAACAAAAGCATACCATCAATATTATTGTTGACTTCAGGAACTTGGTTAGCTTTTGTGGTTGTTCCAGCAGGGCCAAGCTCAACCAACAGAGGCTTTACAGCCGGAGATAGTTGAAAAAGACAGTACACATTCTCCTTGATCTGTTGAGATAGTTGCAGCCTTTCAACCATACCATTGATTCTAACTGCTACCAACTTAGTTATCTAGAAAGCACAAGTACACAAATGTAATTGTTAGTGCAAATAAAAAGGCAAAGTGAAACAAAGGAATTGAATCCTAACTAAATCTGGAAGGTAAGGGGAGACAATAAACAGACTACAAATACAAACCATGACATGAGCATATGTTTACCATTTACTTTGTTAGTTACTTATAAAAATAGGACTTTCAAACACAGATACAGCACCATAAACAAGGGGAAAAAAAAGCATTATAGAACACATCTTGCATTAAGACTGGTCTCCAATATCCTTGCCAAAGAATATATTGATTCCAGTTTCTGCACACGTCTCCCCTCCACCACCTGGATTTGGCCGTGTTGGACTGCACACATGGATATCCCAAGTAGAACCACATTTTAAAGATTGGCTATAGCAATAAAATGACGCAAATAATTAGATTCATCACTCCCTGCCTTCCGAGACAACATCTACATGAAATAGTACCTAGCAAATGCAGACTTCAAAGAGGGTGGTGGTAGCTTTGATTGAGAGGACAAGCATTATACACCAAAAATCATTTGTTCGAAAACACCATTCACTCTGACCTTGAAGTAGGGATTGTTATTTGCCATTCTCTCCTTATTTACAAGCAACAAAGAAGGTGGAAGTTTCTAGTTGGAGGTCAACTGTTTCTCTTCTTGCTGATTTTGTTTCTAGAATTGGTGTATTTTGATATAAAAAAAGTGTAAGTAGTCTCTCACCTTCATTAATGATACTTAGTGCTTCCAATTATGATTACTTTTGAACCACCCTTTAATATAAAGAGTCCAATTGATCTTGTTATTAAGGCTGCTGAGTTGCCCTGCAACATTATGGATAATGTTTGCGCAACACGTTTTTGAGCAACATAACATAACCCAGAAAACAATCAAGGTGGGTATATGAGTGACATATACAAGGGCTACGTGAAATGGCCTTAGCTTGTAAATATACAGTTGAATAACAGTTGAATATATAGATATAGCTACTGAATTTAAAAAGAAAATATACAGTTGAATAACCCCCATTCCACAGGACATTCGCATCATGTACACTACATTCATCATATTTAAGCTAAGTATAGTTTCCATTCCTAAAATAGACATGCTCTAGCATCCCAATGTACACTCAGGGCAGAATTGAAATCACACGAGTTTATTAAACATAAAATTTCTAAACGCACCAAATTGGTCTTTGATGTATGCATGCTCTGCCATTTACAGTTCTACCCACTATGCATGTTGCAACTAGTCATAGATTGAAGTAATAGCTGAAAATGCACCAACTGATCGATGGGCAATACAATTCCAATTTTCAGATGGTTTGTAATAAATAAGTGCTAACTAGAATTGGCACTTTGTACACCTAAGCAACATCAAATATTGGGTCAGAACACCATGGCACCTCAAGGAAGAAACCCCCAAACCATTCTCAATCCTTACGGTTTGATGATTTAAACAAGGCCCTAAATTGGAACGTGCATTTTGGATTGCAAATTGTTTAGAACCAAACCTTTTTTTGAATGAATGTAAAGGACTGGAAAAATACCTTGTCCAGTCCCACAAGCAACGGCGTTGGTGTAGAATGAGGGATTGAAATGGAGCTCTTCTAGTCTGGGTCGTCAATGGTGGGATCCTTCAGCCAACCAACACAAATGAGGCCATTACATTCCAGAAATCCACTATGGTAAGAGAATAAATTGATGAAAAAGTACTCACGATTCTCGAGCCCTAATTTGCATCCACGTACCTCACTCGGACAAGTTTCGGAGCCCGCGAGATAGAGATTTTCCCTTCAGAACCAGCAATAACTCAATCGATTTAGGGGAGAAATTGCTCACAAATATCTCTCGAAGGGGTGGACTGTTGGATTCGGGAAGGGATGCACGAGCGGATGCAAGGACGAGTATTAGGTTTTCCAGATTGGGGAGATTTACAAAAATGTTGTAAAAGTGCAGAGGCCAGATTTTGCTTTCGATGAGGTGGAAATTTGCGGGTGCTTTCAACGCTCCCCGCCGTAAAAAGATCATTTTACAACGTAAAAAAGCGTTGCAATATGGGGTTGCCTTATTGCAACGATAAAGTCGCTGCAATAAGAGTATATTTCGCTGCAATATATATGCAGACTAAATAATCACGCGGTTAATGAAATCTCACGTTTTACATGTGCATCCATCCGAATCTCATTGCAATTACTCCTTATTTGCATCCAATTTAATTGCAACATATAATAAATCGATGCAAATGGCAATATTCTTTGTAGTGTATGTAATACTAATTGACTGATAGTAAATTTGCTCCGCTCGCTCCCTGTGGATATAGGCACATCGCCGAACCACGTTAAATTTCTGTGTCGACTTCTATTTTTCTATTTTGATCGTTTCCTACAATTCATCAGCAATTACCAATTTGCCGCACGTTTCATAACAAGTTGTCTTTTCTATCTCTCGCTCTCTCTCAAGGCAAAAGTCTGCTAAGGTTTTATGTTTGACGCTGCTCTCTTCTAGTTTGATATGTTTGTTTTCTTCTCTTTAATTTTTGTTTCTACTTTTAACTTTATTTTTTGGTTGGGATATAATTATTGAGCCAAAATGGCCTTACTACTCTCAGAACACTACATGTAAAGTCCTTCAATCATTATGTATTGGACTGCAAGTCTTGACAAAAGTATTATTAGAATAGAGCTGGGTTTTAAAGTTTTGGGTTAGCAAAATTCATTATTTCTGCTGGCCTTCTGGAAATTTCTATTCTTAGGTTTGTAGGATTTTTTTGTTTTTGCCAACAGTAAAGTTATTAACAGTTATTTTTGCATATTTTGTATGCACAATATTGATATAATTGATTATATTAATTTTTTAAATTTATAATTAATTATATCAATAAAATATATAAAAAAGTATCAAAAAAATAACCACATATAAAATTTTTATTTGGTTAGTTTCGTGTCTTTTAGTTTCGGAGATGTTGCGAACTCTTGAGAGAGAGAGAGAGAGAGATAGATAGATAGAGCAAACGTTAGGCTTGAGAGATGGAGAGAGCGGAGAAAGAGGGAGGGAGAGACAAGAGACTGGATTAGATGATAGCTTACTATTATTTTATCAGTATTTTATCATTTTTTTTTAATTTTTTTAAAAAAATTTTCACTTAATGAAAGTGATTATTAATAAAATTGTATATTTTTTAAATTTTTTCTTAATGATTAAATATTTTTAAAAATATATAAAAAAATTAAAAAATAAATAAATACATTATAAGTGGTAAAGTGGTGGTAAAACAGTGCTAAGTGTATTATTACCCTAATTTTAAACCCTTGACAAGTAACTTTTCTGTCTGTTTTAATTTCTTTAGATATTTTTCTTTCTGCTGATCATTCTTTCTTATCCGATTTAATAAATTTAAGAATGAATAAAAAATTTTAGATTTGAGAATGAATAATAAATTTAAGAATGAATAATATAAGATGAGATAAATGAAGTGTTTTTATATAATATGTTGTTTTAGGCGAGTCCGATCCGTTTCTATTCAAAAGTACTACTGGCCGTACGTATCATAAAGTAATTTAGATAAAATTTATTTATAAATCTTTTTTTTTAACATTCGAAAACTTCCAACATTAATAATATTAAAAAATAATTGTCACACATCCAACATGTATATATATAATATATATATCACACTTTGAAATTTTAAAATTATAATTTTGGGTTCCACAATAATTAAGTATTATGTTAACAGATTTATCTATATGTAAAAAATTCAATTTTTATTATTTTGAAATACTGAAGAATTTTAAAATGTCAATCCTAGCACCTTAAAATTATTTTTATCCACGTCATCGACATGTGAAAGCCTGACGTCACGTCGTCATATGATCTATATTATCCCATTAAAATGTCCGTCTGCTTTTCTGGTCCATTACAAGTAAACGGCGATGCCGGTGATTGGGAGATGGGACATCATCAAAAAATTTGATTAAAAAAAAAAAAACATAAAAAAATTAAGAGAAATACTGCACTCCCAGATGGTGGATCCGATGGGGATTCCGATAATGTTTTGTTCTTTTTAATTTTATAATTAAAGAATTAATTTTTAATAATATTATAAATTTAAAAATATCAAAAAAATACATATAAAAGAAAAAACCCTGTCGGATTCACCCGTTGCTGTGGAGCCACTCAAAATTTAATGAAAATTATTTTATATATAATTACTTTTATGCATTCTTTTATACATTATATTAAAGTGATTGATTATATATTAAAAGTTATAAATACGCACGTATACATTGGCGAGCAACTACCACTACTCGTACCACCAAAGACAAAAAAAATATAGTAACTACACCTGCTTCGCTTTTCCTCGATGGAATGGCTTCCAGTGCTAGTCCTGACGTTGTGAAAGCCGGATATTGGTTTTTCGGGCCTGACTTGAACCGGCAAGTAGCAGAAATACCTTCCGAACTCTTCACACATCTTTATGCTGGCTTTGCCGTGGTCAATATTCATACTGGCGGGGTCACCTTTCCTTCCCAACACGAGAGAGAATTCCAAACCTTCCCCAACACGGTTCGACGACGAAACCCTACGGTGAAAACTCTGTTATCCATCGGTGGTCCTGGCTCTGACATATCTCAAGTGGTGAGAGATAATGGTAGACGTACAAACTTGATAAATGAGTCCAAACGTCTAGCCATAACGTACGGTTACAATGGCCTTGACCTCTGCTGCCCGTACTGGTGTACCCCTCCGCGTTCGACAACGGTGACGACCTCATCGAACTTTATCGAAGAATGGCGTCGTGCCATGAGCCAAGATGCCAAAAAAAGAAATAAAGATGATCAGTTCCTGCTAACTGCAGCGGTGTTTCACCATCCAGCCATTCCCAGCCCAGACGGAAGGTTTTTCAATTATCCCGACATTTCAGTCTTCTTGGACTTTATCAACGTACTGGCCATTGACTTCTATACTCCCTCCAACTCATCGGGGGGGACGGGACCGGCTCATGCGTTGACTACTCGAAACCTTATAGATCGTCATCATGAGCCAAACAGGTGCGGAAGGCATGGCATTCGTAACTGGATTAATATTAATGGAGGTGCGGCCCAAAAGTTAGTCATCGGCCTTCCATTTCATGGCTTTGAATGGAATCTAATTAACCCGAATGTCTATCAATACTTTGCACCAGCTGCAGCTAATCCAGAAAATTATAGAGATTACAGAACCATCAAGGAAATTGTCCATGATGAGATGGCTAATTATCAAACCTTGTATGACAGCGACTATGTTGGTACCTACTCGCATAACAATGAGGGGAGTTGGATTGGCTATGATGATGAAACGAGCATCTCTGAAAAGGTTGGACTGGCAATTGGTAAAACGAAATTGCGCGGTTACTTTGCATGGAATTTGGGCGGCGACGACGACCAGTGGTCTCTTACAAATGCAGGTAATTAATTAGCTGCATGAATTGATCAATATCGTATCCTACATATCTTGGTCGTAATTATATAATAATTAATATGCATTTAGAATAAATTTTCAAAGCAGTAATCTGGTATAGTCATGAGCTATGCAATGGTCATATCGCCTTTTTTGAATTTAGAGATGAGATGATTTTAGATGAAGAAATAAAAGTTGAATAAAATATTGTTATTATTTGTTTTGGCATTTGAAAAAATTGAATTGGAATTTAAAAAAGTTGAATTGTTTATTATATTTTATGTGAAAATTTGATAAAATTGTAATGATGAAATGCGTTGAATTAAGATGAGGTGAGATTACCTCTAAATCCAAACTTATTTTTTTAAAAATTGGAGTTCACTGTTAAAAATATATATTTTTCATGTGAATCCAACGTTTACTAACTTTTTTCAAAAGGAGTTTGCGACGTTTGCATATTCTATAATAATAAATATCATTTATCATAAAGATAGAACACATGATCTCATGATTACTTCATTCCTTTTAGTATATATTACATATATAACCAGTAGTCATTTTTTTTTTTTATGACTAGATATAAGCTGCCAAATTCAAGGACATATTTTTTGAATTTTCTAGTACTGCTCGCATGCAATGAAAATATATGCTAGCTTTCTTTTCTGAAAATTTTATTTTCTAATGAACTTTCCTTTTCTTGTCGTAGCCTTCAACGTGGCCAATGCTGTTAATCCGTAATGGCCCCCAGTATTGTGAAGAATAATAAACAGCTAGCATGGCCAGCAATCAGATATGGTGTATGTGTTTGCTATGTATATATATGTATGTGTGTGCTTGTCTTATCAATATTAAGGCCAATAGTATCAGATATACAGTGTTCTGTTACAGTTATATGTAACATTATTAATGACGCTTGTTATATCATCAACATGAATAAGGCCAAATGGTTATGCTGTGTTTTGTGTAATAGTATATGAGAATTAAGCGTGTATGAATATTTCCAATTAATAAGGTCATTCTTATGCAGACCACTACAGCTTGTACGATAATTTATAAATGTTGTGTCTTATAAAAGGATCGAAGTACTTCCTTTTGTATTATTATGAGTTAATCGACCGCATGATCTGCTACGAACATAAATATTGAATATATAAAAGCTAATTAATTAAGATGGTTCTTAATTATTGAAATAAATTTATAAATTAGAGTCATCAATGATGTAATTGGAGCCCTATTAAAACTTTATAAAGAGTAAAAGCTTTTCATTCTCAAGTAATGTGAGATCTCATACACCATCTACCTTTATATATATTCTTATATATCATGATATGGGGTATCTCAATTGGAGTTTTTATGCTGGAAACTTACTCCTGTTTAATTATGCCTGTTTTGTTTAATTAATTTATAACTTTAACCAATAGATTGAAGAAGTATATAACTAAAGATCATATTCTAACTTAATTAGTTGCACATATATATATATTAATTCTATTTAATTTCCCCGGGATAAGTACTTGGTTTTATTAATAATGGCAGAGCTATAAACTTATTGCGAAACGTACCATAATTCAAGATGTTGCCCAGATGACTAACACAAGAGGGGGGGTGAATTGAGTTGTATTTAAAAAAAATAACAATTATAAATCCAATATACAATATAAAATATAAACAAAATATGAAACAACAATAAATATAAAGAGTAAGGGTAAGAGAGAAGCAAACTCAGTATGTTAACGAGGTTCGGCCCCACTGCCTACGTCCTCGCCTCAAGCTACCCCTTGAGAATCTCCGAATTCACTATTCAATCTCCTTCAGGTGGAGATAGAAACCTATTACACCTTTGAACAACACCGCTACAAAGGATCCGTGTAGAACACCCTCTACACTTGCAATCACCTTACACGTGGTGATTCAACGATTCCCTGTGTAGAACACTTTCTACACGCACAAGGGTTGTACACACCCTTTTACTGATACAAGAATTGATAGTGGGTAGAATATCAGAAAACACTCCTCAATGAGTGAAATAAGAACAATACAGCACAACCTATATCTCTCAAAATGAAAAAGGATTAAGGCTCAATGCTTAGAGAAGAGAGAATGAAAGCTTTGAATGAGAGTTGTATGCTCTTGGTGTTGTGAATGTGAAGCTCTCAAATGATCTATTTATAGGCATATGAGACTTCATATTCAAATTTAAAAAGATTCACATGTCAAAGACATCATCATTCATTTTTCAAAAATTTCAAACCTAATCTTTTTACTTTTTGCATGTGACAAAATGAGCACACTTTACTTTTCAAAAAATTCAAACCTAATCTTTTACTTTTTGCATATGACAAAAGGAGCACACTTTACTTTTCAAAATTTTCAAACAAAGGCATCTTCCTTTTGCATAAGTCAAGAAAAGCATCAATCACTTTTGAAAATATTCAAATAAAACATGCACATGTGAAAGATGACAATCAATCATCTTTAATATTTTCAAAGTTCAACCCTTTAATCATGGCATGCACATGTGAAAGATGACAATCAATTATCTTTCAAAATTTTCAAATTTAATTTTCAAAATATTCATGCACATGTGGAAAATGTATTTTAATGCTTTATGATAAAATATTAATTTTTGAGCCTTAATCCTAATTTCGAATTTTAAAGAGATTTACAACATTATTCTATGACTTTAATGTGAACTTGCTCCCTTCTTGCTCATGCTTGGTTTCTTGATGTGCTTGACTCCATTGTGTAGATAACTTGAGCTTGAGACTCCTTTATTCTATGAATTCATTTGTTATCATCAAAATCCATGTGTAAATATATAATTACACAAAACTTGAAACCTTAGGTTTAACAATCTCCCCCTTTTTGATGATGACAAATACTTGATAGAACCTGAAGCCTGTATTAATACTTAAGCTCCCCCTGAGAATGTGCGTTAGTTTTTCAAAAAAAAAAAAATAAATATAATTCCAAGCATATATAACAAGTTTAACAATTTAAACAATATTAATGTTCTAGTCTAAAACTTCTCCCCCTTTTGGCATCATTAAAAAGGATCGACAGCAAGTAAATAGACTGAAGAAAACGGTGCGTTAAAAAACACTGTAGATAGTTGAAAAAGAGAGCCGTCCGTGACCCGACAAGTCCTGCAAAGCCTCGAGGCCTAACTCTATGAATTTAGTGCGGTTGAAGATAGAAACAAATCGCCTGATGTTGTTGACAAACGAGATTGAAGGCTCCGAGTTTCTAAAAAAAATGTCTTTTTCACTGATCGGGAAAAAACACATTGCTCTTTGACTTGGATGATAGCTCGTCTTGTTCTTTATACTATCTCTATAAAAACAGTCTTAAAGTTCATCCAATCCGCATCAAGTTTTCTTCTTATCTCTATAACTCATCTGCATTCCTTCAACATTCTCGCTTTAAGTTTTCAATTCCTTTCTCAATGGCTCATTCTTCTACATCTCAACCTCCTGTCCTTTCTGCAGCTGCCATTGGTGCTATGTTGCAGCAAGAAAATAATAGTATGGCAAATAAGTCAGACTCCGATGCTATCTACGACTTGGTGAGTCTCGGGACTCGCTACTCATCCTCTATTGTTGCTTTTTCCCAGCGGGTTCAAGCAAAAAACCATGAGGTTGAAAAGCTTAAGGAACAAATTGTTGTACTTCAACGAATTGTTCAAGAGTCTCACACAAGGGAAGGAATCCTTCGGCAGAAGAATAAAAAGTTGAAATCTCTATTGGATTCTTCATTCCGCTTGCCAGTTCCCATGAATAGGGATGACATGATATTGTATGAAGAGAATGAGCGTCTCAAACATGAGGCTAAGAACCTCAAGTTTATGTAAAAGTATTTAAGAAAAATCTATCTATTTTTATGAACTTTGATCTGTCTTTTAAGAGATATTCATAATATGCATCATACCTATTTCTCTTCTAATCATAGATAATCTATCTTCTGGTAAAGGTTTTGTGAATATATCTGCTAACTGATCGTGTGTGTTTGTGAACTCTAGTACTATATCGCCTTTCTGCACATGATCTCGAAGAAAATGATATCTTATTTCAATATGCTTAGTTCTAGAATGTTGTATTGGGTTTTTTGAAAGATTTATAGCACTTGTATTATCACATTTGATTGGAATGTGATTATACATGAGTTTAAAATCTTCAAGTTGTTGCTTCATGTAAAGAACTTGAGCACAACAACTACCCGCAGCAACATATTCTGCCTCAGCAGTAGATAGTGCAACAGAATTTTGTTTTTTACTAAACCAGGAAACTAATGCATGACCTAAGAAGTGACATGCTCCACTAGTGCTTTTTCGATCTATTTTACAACCAGCATAATCTGCATCTGTGTAGCTGATTAGATCGAAAGATGTGTGTTTAGGGTACCATAACCCTAGGTTAATTGTACCACTAAGATATCTAAGAATGCGCTTAACTGCAATTAAATGAGATTCTTTTGGAGATGATTGAAAACGTGCACATAAACACACACTGAACATAATATCTGGTCTACTGGCTGTCAAATATAATAAGCTACCAATCATACCTCGATATACTTTCGAGTCAACTGTCTTACCGGATTCATCTTTATCAAGTTTAGTAGATGGGCTCATTGGTGTTCCAGTTTCCTTAGCACCTTCCATCCCAAACTTCTTCAGCAATTCCTTAATATATTTTGATTGATTGATGAATGTCCCACTTTTTACTTGCTTAATTTGCAATCCGAGAAAGAATGTAAGTTCTCCCATCATGCTCATTTCAAATTCATCCTGCATAGTCTTAGCAAAAACTTGACACATATTTTCATTAGTAGCACCGAATATTATATCATCAACATAAATCTGAACCAAAAGAATATCATCATTTTCGTATTTAATGAAAAGAGTTGTGTCGATTTTTCCTCTTGAGAAACCTTTTTTAATCAAGAAACCACTGAGTCTCTCGTACCACGCTCTAGGAGCTTGTTTGAGTCCATATAGTGCTTTTGTGAGTTTGAAAACATGATTTGGAGAAATATGATTTTCAAAACCTGGAGGTTGCTCAACATATACCTCTTCATTTATAAAACCATTTAAGAAAGCACTTTTAACATCCATTTGAAAAAGTTTGAAATCTTTATAACAAGCATATGCAAGTAGCATTCGAATAGCTTCTAATCTTGCGACTGGTGCATATGTCTCATCATAATCAATTCCTTCTTCTTGATTGTAACCTTGGGCTACAAGTCGAGCCTTATTTCTAGTAATGACTCCGGACTCATCTTTCTTGTTTCTAAAAACCCATTTTGTTCCAATAATAGTATGATTTTTGGGTTTAGGAACAAGTGTCCAAACATCATTTCTTTCAAATTGATTAAGCTCTTCTTGCATAGCTAGAATCCAAGATTCATCAAGAAGTGCTTCATCAATATTTTTAGGTTCAATCTGAGATAAAAAAGCAGTATGATTGCAAATATTTCTAAGAGATGATCGAGTGCTTACACCTTGTGAAGGTTCTCCCAGAATTTGTTCCACTGGATGATCTTTCACAAATTTCCACTGTTTGGTTGCATCTCGTATTAAATTTTGATGATCTTTCCTGATGTCTCCATGTTGGACTTCCTCTATTGTGTTCTCTTTGTTGAGATTGAGACTTTCTGTATTATTTATACCTCCTGTTTCTTCATCAATGGATTTCTTGGAGAGTAGAGAATTAGATTCATCAAATACTACATGCATAGATTCTTGTACAGTTAAAGTCTTTTTATTGAATACTCTATAAGCTTTACTATTTGTAGAATACCCGAGAAAAATACCTTCATCCGATTTTGCATCAAATTTGCCTAAATTATCCCTGTCATTCAAAATAAAACATTTGCATCCAAATACATGAAAGTAACCAATGTTGGGCTTTTTCTCATTCCAAAGCTCATAGGGGGTTTTATCTAATTTAGACCTTAACATAACTCTATTTATAACATAACATGCAGTACTTACCGCTTCGGCCCAAAAATAACTAGGCAAGTTGTTCTCATTAAGCATTGTTCTTGCCATCTCTTGAAGAGATCTATTTTTCCTCTCTACTACCCCATTTTGTTGAGGAGTTCGAGGAGCAGAAAAATTATGCACAAAACCATTTTCATCACAAAATGTTTCAATATTTTTATTAACAAACTCTTTTCCCCTATCACTTCGGATACTTGAAATAGTATAGCCCTTTTCATTTTGAATTCTCTTGCATAACTTGGTAAAAGCATTATGTGCCTCATCTTTATGAGCAAGAAAGATGACCCAAGTATATCTAGAGAAATCATCAACAATAACAAAAGCATAATATTTTCCTCCTAGACTTGCAACTCTATTTGGTCCAAAAAGATCCATGTGTATCAGTTGCAGTGGTCTAGTAGTGGAAATATATTTCTTGGTTTTAAAAGAAGTTTTTGTTTGTTTACCAAATTGGCATGCATCACAAATTTTGTCTTTAAGAAAATTTGCCTTTGGTAAACCTCTCACAAGATCATTTTTTGAAAGTTTGGAAATAAGTTCCATGTTGGCATGACCTAGTCTTCTATGCCATAACCAATTAGTTTCATTTTGTACTGAAAAACAAATAGCATCTTGTGAGGTAATTTCTTCAAAATCGATTGTATAAACATTATTACTTCTAAAGGCAGTAAAACAAATGTTATAATCATGATCATTCAAAATAATGCACTTATCCATTTTGAAAGTAACTGTAAATCCTTTATCACATAATTGACTTATACTCAAAAGATTATGTTTTAGACCTTCAACAAGTAGAACATCTTCAATTATGAGAGAAGATTTATTACCAATTTTACCTATTCCCACGATCTTCCCTTTCGAGTTGTCTCCAAATGTCACGTGTCCTTCTTCTTTAGATCTAAGATCAAAGAACTTAGTCTTGTCTCCCGTCATGTGTCTTGAACATCCACTATCTAAAAACCATTTGTTTTTGCTTGTAGAGGACTTCATGCATACCTATAAAAACAATTAAAATGATTTTTCTTGGTACCCAAGTTCTTTGGGTCCTTTATTTATTAGTATTAGAAGAAACAAGATTTTTAGGTACCCATATGGCCCTAATAGTCATTGTATGTTTTCTTCTAATAGGACAAGTATGATAATTATGACCATTTCTATTACAAAAATTACAAATAGCATGTGACATATATGAAAATCTTGAATGATTATAATAGTATCCTTTTTTGACAAACTTATTATGAAAAGAATTTTGAATATTAGACTTTGATGTAGAAGGATTATCAAAGAAGTTTTTATAAGGTTTGAACTTTTGTTTTGGCATATATCCCAAGCCTGCCTTGTCAAAAACACATCTTTGACTACCAAGAAGTTTTTCAAAATTTCTTTTTCCATTCGTAAAGTTTTCAACAATATTTTCTAAATCAGTTTTCTTTTTCTTCAACTCAAGATTTTCGTCTTTCAAAACAATATTTTCTTTTCTTAAAATATCAATTTCGTTTGTTAAAGAAGAATTTTTCTTTTTCAAAGCAGTATATTTGATACCCAATTTTTCAAATTCTTCATATACCTCTTCTAAAACATTTTGCAATTCTTCATATGAAGGATTTTCAATATTATCAAAATTTGTTACCTCAATATCATCTTTAGCCATAAGACAGAGATTTGCTGATTCTTCATTGCTTGCTTCACTATCTGAGCTACTTGAATCATCATCCCATGTAGCTTTCATTGCTTTCTTGCCTTTGTTTCGATCTTTCTTTAGCAGGGGACAATCTGGCTTGATATGACCAGGCTTATTGCATTTATAACAAATTAAAGTATCATTTTTACCTGAATCTTTCTTGGAAAACTTTTTGAATGATTTCCTCGGAGGAGTTTTATTTTTCTTTAAGAATCTCTGAATTCTTCTTGTTATCATCGCAACTTCTTCATCTTTATCGTCATTTTCCTCATCTTCATCACTTTCACTTTCATGAGGAACAGCTTTAAGTGCCAAGCTCTTCTTTGGCTTTCCTTCTTCTTCTCCTCTTTTCAATGTGTACTCATGGGTGATAAGTGACCCGATGAGTTCATTCACTTCGAGCTTCTTGAGGTCTCTAGCTTCAAGAATCGCTGTCACTTTTGATTCCCAACGTTTTGGTAGAGAGTTGAGAATTTTTCTTACCATTTCCACTTTGGAATAAACTTTGCCAAGAGCTGTCAAGCTGTTTATGATGTTAGTAAAACGAGTGTGCATACTAGAAATAGATTCATCATCATTCATCTTAAACATTTCATATTCATGAGTAAGAATATAAATTTTTGATTCCTTAACTTGAGAAGTTCCTTCATAAGTAACTTCCAAGTTATCCCAAATTTCTTTTGCCGTAGCACAAGTCATTACTCTATTAAACTCATTACCATTGAGAGCATTATATAATAAATTCATAGCAGTTAAATTCAAAGTATAAAGTCTATCGTCTTCACGATTAAACTCTTCTTCTTCCTTTTTGACCTTTACTCCATCAACCACTTTTGTTGGAATATAAGGTCCATTTACAATGCATTTCCAGATTTCTCGACCTTGAGCCTGAAGGAATATTCTCATTCTAACTTTCCAGAATGAGTAATTGTCTCCACAAAAGAGTGGAGGCCGACTGCTAGATTGACCTTCACCAAATGAAGCTGCAATGTTAGCCATAAGATCTTAACTCAAAAGATAGTTAATCTTATAATAGAGCTTTAGCTCTGATACCAATTGTTGCCCAGATGACTAACACAAGAGGGGGGGTGAATTGAGTTGTTTTTAAAAAAAATAACAATTATAAATCAAATATACAATATAAAATATAAACAAAATATGAAACAACAATAAATATAAAGAGTAAGGGTAAGAGAGAAGCAAACTCAGTATGTTAACGAGGTTCGGCCCCACTGCCTACGTCCTCGCCTCAAGCTACCCCTTGAGGATCCCCGAATTCACTATTCAATCTCCTTCAGGTGGAGATAGAAACCTATTACACCTTTGAACAACACCGCTACAAAGGATCCGTGTAGAACACCCTCTACACTTGCAATCACCTTACACGTGGTGATTCAACGATTCCCTGTGTAGAACACTTTCTACACGCACAAGGGTTGTACACACCCTTTTACTGATACAAGAATTGATAGTGGGTAGGATATCAGAAAACACTCCTCAATGAGTGAAATAAGAACAATACAAGCACAAACTATATCTCTCAAAATGAACAAGGGTTAAGGCTCAATGCTTAGAGAAGAGAGAATGAAAGCTTTGAATGAGAGTTGTATGCTCTTGGTGTTGTGAATGTGAAGCTCTCAAATGATCTATTTATAGGCATATGAGACTTCATATTCAAATTTAAAAAGATTCACATGTCAAAAACATCATCATTCATTTTTCAAAAATTTCAAACCTAAATTTTTTACTTTTTGCATATGACAAAAGGAGCACACTTTGCTTTTCAAAAATTTCAAACCTAATCTTTTACTTTTTGCATATGACAAAAGGAGCACACTTTACTTTTCAAATTTTTCAAACAAAGACATCTTCCTTTTGCATAAGTCAAGAAAAGCATCAATCACTTTTGAAATTATTCAAATAAAACATGCACATGTGAAAGATGACAATCAATCATCTTTAATATTTTCAAAGTTCAAACCTTTAATCATGGCATGCATATGTGAAAGATGACAATCAATTATCTTTCAAAATATTCAAATTTAATTTTCAAAAATATTCATGCACATGTGGAAAATGTATTTTAATGCTTTATGATAAAATATTAATTTTGAGCCTTAATCCTAATTTCGAATTTTAAGAGATTTACAACATTTCTCTATGACTTTAATGTGAACTTGTTTTCTTCTTGCTCATGCTTGGTTCCTTTATGTGCTTGACTCTATTGTGTGAACAAATTGAGATTGAGACTCCTTCATTCTTTGAATTCATTTGTTATCATCAAAATCCATGTGTAAATATATAATTATACAAAACTTAAAACCTTAGGTTCAACACAAGATATAAAAGAATAAACAAAATCAAGAGCAAGGACGAGGTTGAATGTGAGATTGAGAGCTAAGAGAGAAAAAATATATATGTTAATTGATTTATAAGAAAAAAGAATTTCAAGTGTAGGATTATTAAATTACGTTGTTTTTGTGCTTTTATTTGTGTTTTAAGGATAAATTAATTATATTAAATTTTTGGTAGAACATATCTTTTTATGTGATTTTTTAAGTGCGGAGGATGCGCATGGTTTGAATTTAATTTGTTAGATGGTCATGCCTATTTTTTCCCCTTCCAGATAGGACTGGATTATTAAATAATCCAGTCCGAATGATTCCACACCTGATACTCATTTGACTAAACTCGAACCGAGCTTGACTCGTGAAAATAGAAAACTCGATCGTGAAAGCCGAAACCCGCTCAATTAGTAAATAACACATACTCGATTAAATTCAATTCGACTCGGTTAAGTCTTGTGAAGGCTCGCTCGTTTATGCCTGATATGGCTCGTTAGCTCGAGTCAATTAGCGCTCGTCCATAAATCATTGAATATATATATGTATAGTTTATTTCTATATATTAGTATTCTTACACACACATATATGCTTCTATATACATTAAATTTAATAATATAAACATGGTTACTTTTATTGTGACACCTCCAACTGCCACGTACGGAAACACGAGAATCGAGACATCGGGATAATGATAACACGGGTCACACACCCAAACGACAAGTGTTAAGTGTGTTCACATGTAATATGTGTAAGACAAAAAACACAGTGGATAAGTTAAAGTCAATTAACTAAGTACCAGAATTATTAAATATGGATTCACTTAAATGTAAGTGTTTCAAAAGAAATTACAGTTATCTGATTAAAACGTATATAAACCAAAATATAATAACTAAAAAGTGGGACATAAATCTCATCCCACGATAAAGTGATCCCCGATCACTTCTTCAATGGAGCCACATCCTCAGTCTTTGCATCCTCATCTGCAACAAAATCTAAATACTATGAAACGGTACTACAGGTAAGTAATAGACCAAACAGCCCAAGAGATAAAAATATATTCATGCAACAACAAATATGCGTGCATATGATGAAATATGCATGAAACCCCAAAACATCATTTTTCTAAAAAATGATTATTTTCCAAAGCAGGCCAAAAATCTCATTTGGCCCAAAACCAAGTTCATTAAAATAACCTCCGCCATTTTCCCAGAAAACGTTCCAGTATCAAAATCTACCATTTTCTTAGAAAATGGTTCACAGAAATCCATTTATCCAAACCCAGCTATTTTTCCGGAAAATGACTCAAATAACCAATTAACAATGGAGGCGAGATTCACAAACGGGACAAAACCACCATAGCTACCGTGTGCACCATAGGCAGCAATCACACGTGAGACTACCACCATCCCTGCTTACGACCATTCCTACCGAGTGCACTGTAGGCGGAAATCATATGCGAGGATCTATCATCATCCCTGCTTACTACCATTCCTACAGTCTCTTTTACCTCTCTTTTAATCTATCAAAACACTGTAGGCGGGAATTACAAGTGGGACTCTATCACCATCCCTACAGTACCTCTCTCTCAAACCGTTCAATCCATTCAATTCAAATATACCCAAAACCATTTCTCGCAAGAAAACTCAGTTTTCAAATATACACATGAACAAGTATGCAATTATGCGAAAACCCATTTTTCATTTACAAGTATAAACATGCAGGCAATTATGCAATGTATATGACACGACACAAATATATTCTGTGATACCCCATTTTTACGTAGCCTTCAACGCGGCCAATGCTGTTAATCCGTAAGGAAAGAAATGAGATCTAGCCTTTTCAACTCAGGATTTCAAAACTGATCCAACGAAAATAAATTTTAAAGCAGCAAGTTAAATAAAATAATTTAAACGTAATGATTTAGTAAAATAAAATAATAAAATCCAACATTAAACTAATTTAAAATAAATAGAATTTTAAATGATGAACAATAATAATAATAATAATAAAATACTTTGAATTAAATTTCACAATTAGAAATAATAAAATAATACCACTAAAATAATATAAAACTTGAAACAAGAATGCCCATAATTATAATAAATAAAATAATTTACTTAGTTAAAATACAAGTAAATATGGGGTATCACATTTATAATTAATTATGTAGTTTGTAACCAAGTTATTGCCTAGTCATTTATGCCTATATATTGAATATAGTTCATAATTATATGTTAGTTAATAAGTACTTAAGTGATTAATTATAGTATATATTTTATAATATATGTAATAGTTAGTATGTACAATGTCTTAGTAGTTTCATATACTACAATGTAGAAACCATATAAGAAATGTATTCATAAAAATGTTATAATTTTATAATTCAATATAAGGCTTATATTGATGAGTTGGGACAACTTCAAAAAATTAATATGGCTTGTTTCTATATGGGTATGAAAAGGCTAAAAATACGCACGCATACATGGCTAGCAAATACCACTACGCGATTGAATAAAAATAGCCCATCCAATAACCTTCATGATTAGCCCATCCAATAAAAATAGTTCAAGGAGGAGATCCTGACGGGAGATTTTGTCCCTGACATAACCCTAATCCAATGAGAGGAAGGTAGCAAAGGCGCCCGAATACTAATACAATCTAAGGCACTATTTGTAGTAAAATTAAAACATTTCTCTTTCAACCATATTAACACATCTTGACCGTCCTTCCGTCTAGCTAAAAATTGATACAAATCAGAAGTCTTCTAATGGCCCACTAGTCTTTCCAAAAGAGACAAATCCCATCCATTCTTAATACGATACTCTTTGATCTTAAGCGAAGAATGCTCAATCATAGGAAATTGACCATTGAGAGGACCTCCTTCATCCCAGTTATCATACCCAAAAGAGATATTACCCTCTTTCACAACCCATTTGGAACCATTTAACACCTTCAAAATACTACAAACAATTGATCTCCAAAAACAGGGTCCTTTATTAGGCATCAAAAGGGATAAATGATTCCCCCTCGCATACTTGCCCATGAAAAAATCTGCCCAAAGAGACTGATCTTGAATAAGACACCAGGCAAGTTTCATATGTAAAGCTCTTTGAACATCCCCAAAATCCCGAATACCCAGATCTCATTCTTCAATGGGTTTACAAATATGCTTCTAGGCAAACCATTTCCTCTTACTCTTACCCTCAGATTCACCCCAAAAGAAATAGCTCAGCAGCTTATTCAAAGCCAAGAGCACCACTTTAGTAACATGTAACACAACAAGAAGGTGAGTGGCCATACTAGATAAGACATGATGTGACATCCCATTTTTACGTGTATTTTCACTGAAGGAATATTTTAATTTAATTAATATAATAGTTCTTTTATTTTAAATTATCAGATTTTAAATTGATTTTATTTGTTATTTGAATTTAAATTGCTGTTTAATTTATTTTAGCTTGTCTTTGGTTTTAAAATTAAATAGTTAGTTTTTACTAGTTATTTAATATATTTTAGATTTACGTTGTGTTTAAAATATTTTCTTGATTTTATTGCTTTTAAACTTATTTTCATTGGATCAGTTGTTGGACTCCAGAGGTGAGGATTGGACCTTATTTCTTTTCCCCATCTTTTCTTTTCCCTTTTCCTTTTTCCTTATTCTCTCTTTCTTTTTTTTTTTTTTTTTTCCTTTCTTTCTTTCTTTCTTCCCCCGAGCCCCCAGCCCATGCGTTTCCCTCTCTCTCCTCACCCACGCCGTCCAGCCCAGCCAACCCGACCCATCGCCGTCCAGCCGGCGTGGCCAACACTGCCACCGGCGATCGAACCCCCTCCGGCCGGTGAACACCTCCACCAAATATCTCTCCCATCCGGCCAGCCGTTAGCCTCCTACAGCCCATTCTTTCCGCAAGCTTTTGAGCCGTTTCCGGCGCTGTCGCTCCACCTCCGGCCACCACCTCTTCACAACTTTTTCCCCTACCTCTTGCCGTCCTAACCCACCCATTTCCGGCCTCAATCCGTTGCCGGAGCAGCTCCCACGAGCTCAACTCCGATTTGGCCTTTTTCTGCTTCCACCGCCGTTTCCACCGCCACCCACGGCCAAAGCTCACTTCCCTTAGCTTCATAAACACCTCTAGGCTATTTTCTATCAATCCTGAGCTTTGGTTTGTCCCCGTTCAAAAGTGGGTATTTTACAACCCAGGGCCACAGTGAATTTTCACTGTTACGTTGCTTTTCCTTCACCGTTTGCTACGCGCCGATCCATCGAAAAATAATATATAGCGTTGTAAGTATTTTTCAAACTTCGTTTTAGATTTAAATGTATTATTGCCTTTACAATAATTATTTGTGATCTGGTTGGTTATTCCGGACTGAGTCCGAGGAGTCGGGTGTCGGTTGGAATTGAGAAATGAGTTGTTTGTTTGATTGTTATCAATGTTTGGAATATGTTGGTGCAGTTGTATAATTTTATTTGCATTGCATTGTGCACGCATATGCATGTGTTATTTATTGAAAACTGGGTTTTCGAGCGAGATATAGTTTTTGGTATATGCGAACGATGGAATTGATTGGCTTGAGTCAGAGGCACGTGTAGGGATGGTGGTGAGCAAGGATGGTGGTAGAGTCCCATCTGCGATTCCAGCCTACGGTGCACGCGGCGGAGGGATGGTGGTGAGCAGAGATGGTGGTAGAGTCCCGCCTGCGATTCCCGCCTACAGTGCTCTGATGGATTGGTTATTGGGCCTTTTTTTTGGGAAAATGGCGAGACTGGTTTTTGGGCCATTATCTGGTATAATGGCGAGGAAAAATTTAAAAGAAATGTTTTTGGGCCAAATGAGATTTTGGCGTGTGTGTGGAAAAATATGGTGTTTTTGGGACATGTGCATTGGGCATACTTCATGCATATTGTTTTGGTTGTAATATGTTTTTATCTTGCGTCGTTTGGATTATTACTTACCTGCGGCACCATTTTTGGTACCGTAGATTTTGGTGCAGATGTAGAGGAGGAGGAGACTGAGCCTAAGGAGGCGGCTCCGCCGGAGGAGTAGTTTGGAGTGCTGCTTATATTATATTTGTTGTTGTTTGTATTGGTATGTATTTGGATTTAAGATGTCGAACATGTAATATTTTATTTACGCTTGTTTTAAACTGGCTTGTAGTTAAACAAAAAATTCTGGTACGTTGTTATATGCCTTTATTTATCCGTTGCGTGTTTTTATTTATACACATTTTGCATGTGCACACACTTTTGGCACTTGGCGATGGGATGTGTGACCCGTGTTGTCATCATCCCGACGTCTCGATTTTCACGTGACCGTACGTGGGAGTTGGGGGCGTCACAGGTGGTATCAGAGCAGTTCGGCTCCGGGTAAAACCACATGTCCCATAGGAGCGGTACCAGAATGTTTTAAAGTTGTGTTTTAAAGGTTTGTTTATTTGAAGCTTGGTTTTCTGTTTTTAATTGAGTTAACTTGATTTTAATTATTTTATGTATTTGCTTGTTTTATTGTATGCTTTATGTTTTATCGCTTTTTGGTTTTGTTTTTATGTGTTTGTTTCGTCCGATATTTAAACAGGGTGAATGGTTGCGTTATGGCAGGAAGATGGTAAGACCACGAAGGCCTTCTGGGGAACCTGGGGATGATTTAGCGAGGGGCGATGGAAATTTCGCCATGGCTCGAGCGTTAAACCGTTTGACGGAATATCTGTAGCGAGGCGAGCAAAGTAGAGAGGCGCAAACTGGAGAGTTAAACCGGTTGATCGAATACTTGCAGCGACAGGAGCAAAGTAGAGCGGTGCAGGCTGGATGCACCTATGAGCGCTTCTTAGCGCATCGTACCCCTGCTTTTACTGGAGAAGAGGATCCACTTCGAGCTGGAAAGTGGATTAGGTACTTAGAAAAGACGTTTGAAGTCTGTGGTTGCACGGAGGCGCAACAAGTGCTCTATGCAAGTTATTTGTTACAAGATATTGCTTCTGAATGGTGAGAGACAAAAAGAGAAATGCTAGTGTTGGAGTTGGGATCCTTTGCCGCTGTGACTTGAGAGCGGTTTAAAAAGGAATTTAATGATCGTTTCTTTCCTGCACATGTGAGGCGGCAAAAAACTAGAGAATTTTTTAGCTTGGTCCAGGGAGATATGACCGTGGAACAATATGCCCAAAAATTTGTAGAGCTTGGGCGATTTGCTCCTCATCTTATCGCCACGGAGGAGATGCAAGCCGAGCGCTTCCAAGAGGGTTTACAACCCGAGATACGTAGAATGGTGGTTTGTCTCCGGATTACCATTTTCCAAGAATTAGTTGATTTGGCCACTCTTGCAGAGCGTGAGGTTAGTTTGAGCGTGGGCTCCCCTCCAGGTCAGAAGAGGCTGAATGTTGATGTTGAAGGAAGCAGTTCTGGATCACCACAAAAATTTATACAGGGGACAGGAATCCGATCGTTGACAACCTCCGGTGTGCGTATGGGAGGCCGAATTCCAGTTTGTGGCAGATGTAATAGAGCTCACAGAGGCGAGTGTCGTTTGGGTAGAAACCAATGTTTTGATTGCGGTCAGACGGGGCACTTTGCTCATGAGTGCCCTAGTCGAGTTCAAGGAAGCCGTGGAGGTCGACGTGGTGGTAGAACTAACCAGAGGCAATTAGTTCAAGCTCGAATGTACGCAGTGACTCCTGGTACCGTTGGAGGCGGGGTTCCGGATGCTCAGGATGCTGGAGTGATGGCAGGTATGAAACTAACCTAATCTTTCTTGGTGAATACCTGGTATGATTTTCTCTAGTATAATCTGAGTTGTATCCTGCTTGGCGCTGATGTTTGATCTCACAAATTTCGAGGACGAAATTTATTTTAAGCGGGGGAGGATGTGACACCCCATTTTTACTTGTATTTTCACTGAAAGAATATTTTAATTTAATTAATATAATAGTTCTTTTATTTTAAATTGATTTTATTTGTTATTTGAATTTAAATTGTTGTTTAATTTATTTTAGCTTGTCTTTGGTTTTAAAATTAAATAGTTAGTTTTTACTAGTTATTTAATATATTTTAGCTTTACGTTGTGTTTAAAATATTTTCTTGGTTTTATTACTTTTAAACTTATTTTCGTTGGATCAGTTGTTGGACTCCAGAGGTGAGGATTGGACCTCATTTCTTTTCCCCATCTTTTCTTTTCCCTTTTCCTTTTTCCTTCTTCTCTCTTTCTTTCTTTTTTTTCTTTCTTTCTTCCCCCGAGCCCCTAGCCCCTGCGTTTCCCTCTCTCTCTCCTCACCCACGCCGTCCAGCCCAGCCACCCCGACCAATCGCCGTTCAGCCGGCATGGCCGACACAGCCACAGGCGATCGAACCCCCTTCGACCGGTGAACACCTCCACCAAATATCTCTCCCATCTCGCTAGCCGTTAGCCTCCCATAGCCCATTCTTTCCGCACGGTTTTGAGCCGTTTCCGGCGCTGTCGCTCCACCTCCGGCCATCACCTCTTCACAGCTTCTTCCCCTACCCCTTGCCGTCCTAACCCACCCATTTCCGGCCTCGATCCGTTGCCGGAGCAGCTCCCACGAGCTCAACTCCGATTTGGCCTTTTTCCGCTTCCACCGCCATTTCCACCGCCACCCACGGGCAAAGCTCACTTCCCTTAGCTTCATAAACACCTCTAGGTCATTTCCTATCAATCCCAAGCTTTGGTTTGTCCCCGTTCAAAAGTGGGTATTTTTCAACCCAGGGCCACAGTGAATTTTCATTGTTACGTTGCTTTTCCTTCACCGTTTGCTACGCGCCGATCCATCGAAAAATAATATATAGCGCTGTAAGTATTTTCCAAACTTCGTTTTAGATTTAAATGTATTATTGCCTTTACTATAATTATTTGTGATCTGGTTGGTTATTCCGGACTGAGTCCGAGGAGTCGGGGGTCGGTTGGAATTGAGAAATGAGTTGTTTGTTTGATTGTTATCGATGTTTGGAATATGTTGGTGTAGTTGTATAATTTTATTTGCATTGCATTGTGCATGCATATGCATGTGTTATTTATTGAAAACTGAGTTTTCGAGCGAGATATGGTTTTTGGTATATGCAAACGATGGGATTGATTGGCTTGAGTCAGAGGCACGTGTAGGGATGGTGGTGAGCAGGGATGGTGGTAGAGTCCCGTCTGCGATTCCCACCTACGGTGCACGCGGCATAGGGATGGTGGTGAGCAGGGATGGTGGTAGAGTCCCGCCTGCGATTCCTGCCTACAGTGCACGCGTAGGGATGATGGTGAGCAGGGATGGTGGTAGAGTCCCGTCTGCAATTCCCACCTACAGTGCTCTGATGGATTGGTTATTGGGTCATTTTCTGGGAAAATGGCGAGACTGGTTTTTGGGCCATTATCTGGGATAATGGCGAGGAAAAATTTAAAGGAAATGTTTTTGGGCCAAATGAGATTTTGGCGTGTGTGTGGAAAAATATGTTGTTTTTGGGACATGTGCATTGGGCATACTTCATGCATATTGTTTTGGTTGTAATATATTTTTATCTTGCGTCGTTTGGATTATTACTTACCTGCGACACCATTTTTGGTACCGTAGATTTTGGTGCAGATGTAGAGGAGGATGAGGCTGAGCCCAAGGAGGCGGCTCCGCCGGAGGAGTAGTTTGGAGTGCTTCTTATATTATATTTGTTGTTGTTTGTATTGGTATGTATTTGGATTTAAGATGTCGAACATGTAATATTTTATTTACGCTTGCTTTAAACTGGCTTGTAGTTAAACAAAAATTTCTGGTAAGTAGTTATATGCCTTTATTTATCCGCTGCGTGTTTTTATTTATACACATTTTGCATGTGCACACACTTTTGGCACTTGGCGATGGGATGTGTGACCCATGTTGTCATCATCCCGACGTCTCGATTTCCACGTGGCCGTACGTGGAAGTTGGGGGCGTCACACATGATACAAAAGAATTGTTTTACCACCAACTGAGAGCATTTTTATATTCCAACTGAGAGCATTTACTAGCATATATTAATATATTAACATATTATAAGAGTTATACAGTATAAATTATAGTATATATATAAATTTATAACAGTATTAGTATAGTTAACTTAATATATTAATATTAAATCACTACAACTACATAGAATATTATTTAATATAGTATTACCAATTTATCACTAACATTTAGTATATTACCTATACTACTAGTATAGTTATTAGTTATAGTATTGGTATTAAGTCTATAACTATATATATTTAGATCAATGTATTATTATATTCTTTAATGTATAACTATAATATATAGTACTAGTATATATTAATAATTGTACAATTTATTATATAATTTTCATTTAATAAGTCATTTATTTTAATTTAATATTTTAAATAAATTTTTTTATTAATCGGTAAAAAAAAAAAGGTTGGATCGGACCAGATTGATAGTAACTAGGCTGGTCCGATCCCTGGGGATGTTCGGTCCTGTCCGGTTTTGGAAAAATGATGGACCAAAAATTTCGGTCCATCACACCCCTCCAGACTAGACTGGACCGTTCTCACCCCTAATTGCGCAGGTGTCAGTATTTTGACTATAACTTTGACTACAAGTATCAGAATCGTTAACTCATATGACTCCAATTTGGAAAGCATTTCTCAGCGTGCATGTCATATATAGCCACCACGCTATGCTTAATGGTCTCCACCTCAACCTTGAAATTAACCCTTTTTCCTTTCGTATCGTCAAAGTTATTTTTCTTTTTATGAAAATGTTTATCTTTCTTTTTTAGCGATAATTTTGTTTCAATTTGGGCTAGATTTTGTTTTAAGATTCTTATTCTATTATTTAATTTATTTTTACGCAATAATTAAGATTTTGCCTTTTTTGGACAAAGTCCTCCTTAACTATTTGAGTCCGGCTATTGGGTTTTAGAAAGAGTTTTCGAATTTTATCAACAAACCTTATTACCAGAGTTTTCTTAATTTCTTAATAAGGTTAATTTTGTGACCAATTGTACGAGATGATGATCGATGTTCTCATGTCTTTTTCTTGATTATAATATAAGTTTTCATTGATTAACTAGCAACCAGAATAGTTCTTATTTTCTTATCCGGTGTCACATACATATATCTTAAACTTCAAATTAGATTTGGCAAGAGGCAAAGTCCATCCTACCAGAATTGGTCTATGACCATGATAACTAAACTGGTAAAAACTTTAGCTGCAATGCTAATTTAAATCAACACAATTAGCTAAGCTTCAAAGGCTTTGAAGGCCTTAATACGATTCTCATATATATTATTAAACAACTGCTTGTGTCATGCATCAACTATATATATATGTCTCAATATTCTCACATACATAAAAAAAGTTAAATATTGTCTTTTGCTAATATGTATGATATGTGGTGATCTTGTTGAACGGCCTAGGGGGTCGGCCGGGCTTGAGTTGCAGCTATCTAGCTGCAGGAAGCTTATAACCTTCATGATTATCCCATCCTTAGAGATCATTAGATAGGATTTTCAACCCAGTCGACCCAATATTCGAGCCCAAAAATTAAAGTCACAACCTTAATACTGTCCGAAGTATTGATTGGAAAATACAACGGAGACAAACTAGAATGAAACACTGTTTCAATACCTTGTTCATTTTTGCAAAACATCTCATCTTACTTAATTATTATAACTTTTTCAAATTTCCATACAAAATAAAATAAACAATTCAACTTTTTCAAATTCCAATACAAAATAATTTTAAAATAATATATTATAATAATATTTTATTCAATTTTTAATTTTAATCACAACTAATCTCATCTCATTCTAATAAACGGGTCCGCATGTACTAAACTAGAATGTAATCATGGAGGCCGTCTCTGGATGATCTACACAGATCATGAACCCAAACACAATCCCATTTTATCACGTGTCGTATCATCGAAACTTCAAAAACATTTTTGTGTTAACAGTATTGATGAAATTTTGTTTTTTTAATTAAACGGGGGGACTGGTCATGGTGAAGAGCTTAATTTATCTCAAAATCATAAAATTGTCACCAGAATTTGAGCGTGGGTCTCGAAAGTTTGGGGAGACTTTGTAGTACTTAAGTTAAGCTGATCTTTACTTGAAATTAATAGAGAGAGTTCAAGAACAATTCAATTATCTCGTTTTTAAATAGAGTCTCCACTCTTAATTGGATATTTCCCATAAATAAGAGCCATAGATGTTTAGCTATTGTTGGGCCGAGCTTTTGATCATTGAAGTGGTTAGTGCTGAGAAAGTATGATCGAACTGTTAAAAAGGATTTTCATGAAACTTGTAAGTGAGGACCAATTAGTACTCATTAATATAACTCTTACAAAGTGGATTATATATATATATATATAACTTAAAAAATTTTAAAAATAAACATAGAGAGACCAGATCATCATCATATCCTGTAATTTTTTGTGATTTTTTTATAAATATTCTGAAAAAGATAAACAAATTATGTAGATTTGATATTCTTATTGTTTAATGTGAAACCCAGCCTGAGTGAGAGCCCAAGACCCTTATGAGAAGCCCAGTCAACTCCCTAAAAAACAACATCGTCTTCCTACTCATCCCCAAAATCCTAAGTTCACTCTCTCTCTCTCTCTCTCTCTCTCCCCTTCCTCGCCGCCTCCCTCCCTTTTCGCTATCTCCTTCTCTCTGTCTTCTCTCATCTCTCTATTTCTCATCTGCCCGCTACGTCTTTTGGTACCAAACAACGTGGCAGCATGTCGCTGCCCTCTGTCACGGGTTTCCACTTTCGCACGTCACCGGTAAGCCACTCCCTCTAATCGCCATCTCTCTCCGTTCAGGCCAGAATGTGCTAGCGTCGGTTAAGTCTTTGTCTCTCCCTTTGTCTCACAGTTGCCTTTTACACTGCAAACCGTGCCATCCACTTTCATGCTCCTCTACCTCGTCAGTAAGCCTTCTCTTCTCTCATCTTTCGATCTCTCTCTCCCACCCTCAGATCTCACCTCTCTCATGCACTACTCCCTTTCCCTTCTCTTCGCTTTCCTTGTTTGTGCCATACGCTACAACCCACGCCCAAGCTTCACCTTCCCCAGCCAGTGGCCACCACATGGGACCTAGAACCAAGGAATCTTGCAATTGTGAAGCACCACAGCAAGACAACCACCATCAGCATTGTATGGTATCGCACCACTCGTGTGTAAGCCATTGCACGTAACCCCCCTTCGAAGAAATTATCATGAAATTGCTCCTTAATTATCAGTATTGCCACTGGCATAGCTCAGCCTTGAACCCGTAGCAGAACCATTGTAAGCCAACTACACTGAAACCCTTTTACCCCTGATGGCAGCTCGTCTCTCTCATGATCCCCCTATCATCTCTCTCTCTCTCTCTCCCTCCGCCACACACACACACTACCTTTTCCATCTCTGTCCAAGACACCATCACCTAGGAGAGTGTGCACCTCCAACCGATTGGAACAACCATATGAAGCACAGGTTGAAGTGGGACGTCAGTAATCATCCAGAGGTCTTCCCCACCGCACAGAGGTAAGTGGTTCTCAAACTACCGTTGAAATATTTTTTCTTGGAATTGTGAAATTGTGACTTGGGCTTCTTGTGATCTGTGTAATTATGCAAAGTGTTGGGATTGAAATTCTAGGTTTGGTTGTGATTTTTTGTGGTGGCCGAGAGCCTTTGTGAAGCGTTGGGGTTGAAATTGTAGTTTGATTGTAATTCTGTGAGGTGGCTGAGGGCCCTTGCTAAGCGTTGAGATTGAATGTAATGTTTTAAAATATTATCTTTTTCATCATAAATATTGTTGTAGTTATGTCACTCCTCATGTATTAACTACTGCATTATAATTGATACCTTGCTAGTAATCATGCCATTGTACTATGATTTAGTGTGTGAGCTGAAATTTGTAAAATTGTTGGATTTGGTGTCAAAGGATTTTTGTGGGTGTGTGCGTTTCACCCTAAGTCGAGATGAGACATTATCTTAGTGGAGGTTCTCTAGTCACTCAAGAGTGCATAAAATTGAGTAATGTCCCACGATAATATCATTAATCAAAAGGTACATTACAAATATCTATCAAGGTGAAAGTTGGAGTGTAAATTCGTCAGAAGGTGATGACGATACATTTAAAGACTCTTATAATTTTGTTGATGATATGGATGACATGTTAGAGGACAAGCGGGGCTGCATCATTCATTGACCATCCATTTGGGAAACATGGTACCACTTCACAACCCACCATGAGTGATTGGCAATCAAAAACATTTGAGCAATTGTTTGAGGATGTGAGACGTCCACTTTATCCAAGGGTGAGAAGTTTTCTAAGCTCTCATTTATAGTGAAACTGCTTCACATCAAAACTGTTGGTGAGTGGACTATCAAGTCATTTAATATGGCTTTACAATTGTTAAAGTAAGCTTTTCCAGATATTGAGATACCAAACTCATATCACGAGGCCCGACATTTAGGCCATATTTTCTGCATGCATGTTCATGCTGGGAGCGATGTGAATAATCGAGGTCATTCACTACAACATCTATTCACAAAATATCTTAACTCAAATTATTTGATCACTACTATTCACAAAATCTTTCACTACTATTCACATATTTCTCATCTCCTCTTATTTATGTAACTAAACGAAACCTAATTCTCTCTAGTCCAATAATGGCTAATTACTACTTTTTAAGAATATAGCTTCGAGATTTTTTGTAATCCAAAATTATTTGTTTTAAATTAAATAAACCTGTTTATTCTCTGGAAACAAACTACCTTTGACAAAATACATGCACATTGATTTTAGATAAGATCCATTTACAATATCCACCCCAATTAATTAAGGTACCGTGCAGGCTAGGGATACTGCGTGATGAGCATTAACATATTCAAAATTCGTCCAACCCACATTTCGTGCATCACGCCGGCATGAGATCACATGAGGCTCGATCTCAATCATGATGCATGTAAATGATGTACACTGATCATGTGGAAAATAAATTCATTAAGAATTGACGTGAACGATGAGAGATATGCATGGGCTAATCGAAGAGTACCTCACATCATAATGTAAACGCTATATGCGAGTGCTAGATCTTGTCATGTGAACATTAATATACAGCGAATTAAAATTCAAATAATTTGCAATGCTATACGTTAATTATTAGTTATCTCTCCAGTTTCCCTTAAGCTAAATGCTCATAAACGTACGTCCACACAAGAGCTTTTGATTATTTAATGCACGATGATCAATGAATGAGTCCAATCGTAATAGACCTTAGTAAATCGAATAAATATTGAGACTAAAATAGATTGAGACGTACATTTTATTAATTAACAAACCTCTAACGTAGGGAAGACCAACTTCTAACAACAGATCAATATCTTTAGCTAGAAACTAACTAAGCCGGCACCGACATGTTAATTCTTGGTAAATTTCCACCTTGTAACTATACATGATGTTTTGCAAGAAAATCCACCTGGCCATATTGTCTGCATGCATGTTCGTGCTGGGAGCGATGTGAATAATCGAGGTGATTGAAGAGATGCAATTGACCTATTCCGGGGATTTCTATGATTTGGAAATAAATTCAACTGCGACGAAGAGAACAATCATTGCCTTTGATCACGCATATTTGCAGCTATTTTAGGTCTATTTGCGGCGAAAAAAACCCGTTGGAAATATTTTATGGGAACGGTAGTTCTACATCGGTGGGAAAAAGCAAGAGTCATTTCCGGCGATTTCTACAGTTTTTGTGACGCCCCCAACTCCCACGTACGGACATGAGGAAATTGAGACGTCGGGATGATAACAACATGGGTCAGACATCCCATCGCCAAGTGCTAAGTGTCTATACATGCAACATGTGTACAAATAAACCACGCAGCAGATAATAAATGTCTTATAACTAAGTACTAGAATTTTGTTTAAATACAAAGTAGCTTAAAACACACGTAATAAAATATTACAAGTTCAAAACTGTTTCAAATCCAAATTACATAACATAAAAATAAGTAAAGATAATATCCAAAGGTAAAACAACTTAAAGAAAAAAATTCTGGCGGAGCCGCCTCCTTGGGCTCAGCCTTCTCCTTCTCAACCTCTGCATAAAAAATCTACGGTACCAAAAATGGTGCCGTAGGTAAGTAATAAACCAAACAGTACCACAAGATAAAAAAATATATTACACTCAACAATATGCATAAAAAGATGCCGAATGCACATGTCCCAAAAATCCACATTTTTCCACGTACGCCAAAATCCCATTTTGGCCCAAAACATATCTTTTAAAACAAATCCTTGTCATTATCCCAGATAATGACCCAAACCAAAAAACAACCATTTTTCCAGAAAATGGTTCTCAATATCCTCTTACAAAATCTCACAATTTTCTCAGAAAATGGCCCATATCCAATATCCAAAACTAGTTACAATTAATGCATGCACCATGATCTCCCCTAGGCATCATCCACACACTCTGGCTCCTATGCCACACCATAGATAACGGCGACGCATATGTCATCTAAACGAGTGATCCGAGTCTCGTGCCTAACGCATACCTGGACCAGGCATCCTCTAGTCCCTGTTAGCCAAAGGGACCACGGAGTCGACACGACATCATTACATTATCGTGCAATCTGGTCATGGCCCAACGACAACCCAGGGGATGTCACTCAGTATTATCCACTCCTGAGTGACCAAAGGAGCTCCATCGAGATAATACCCCATCCCGGCTTGGGGTCGTGATACACACGCATCCAAAAATCCATTTATGTATGAAAACCTAGTTTTCAGTATCCAACACATGTATATGCATGCACCATGTAATGCAAATGATATGACACAAAATATCCAACAATTCTCAACATCAACAACAAACAAACAACTCCGTCATCATGTCCATCCGACCCCCGACTCATCGACCTTAGTCCGGAATAATCAACCAGTCACAAATTTATTGTAAAAGCAATAATATATTTAAATCTAAAATGAAGTTTGAAAAATACTTACAGCGGTATATGAAAATTTTTGAAGGATCAACGAGCTACAAACGATGTAGAAAAAGCAAGTGTAAAAACACTGTGGCCGTGGGTTGTAAAATATCCACTTTTGAATGGGAATGAACCAAGGATTGAGATTGATAGGAAATGACTTAGAGGTGTTTATGAAGCTAATGGAAGTAAAAATTGGCTGTGGGTGGCGGTGAAAACGGCGATGGAAGGCCAAAATATCCAAAATGGAAACTGAGGTAGTGGGAGCTGCTCTGGTGACGTATCGGAGCCAGAAATGGGTGGTTTAGGACGGCAAGAGGTCGGTGATGAAATTGTGAAGAGATGGTGGCCGCTGGATCACTTGAACGCCGCAGCTTAGAGTGGCGCGTGCAGCTAAACGGCTGCGCCGGAGGGGCTAGAAATTGGAGGGTAGGTGCGGCGGACGATGGGGAGTCAGGTGGGAGGTGCGGTGCATGCCACGGCAGCATAGGTGGTGGTGCTAGGCGAGAGGAAGAAAACGAATGGGAAAAGGGAAGGGGAACGGGTCGTGCGGGGGGAGAAGCAGGGGAGGGAAGGAAATAGAAAGAAAAAAGAAGAAAGAAGAGAAAGGAGAAAAAGAAAAAGAAAAAAAGAAAAGATGGGGAAAAGAAATGAGGTCTAGTCCTCACCTCTGGAGTCCAAAAACTGATTCAACAAAAACAACTTTAAAAGCTATAAATCAAAGAAAATAATTTAAACACAACATAAAGCTAAATTATAATAAATAACTAGTAAAAATTAACAGCTTAATTTTAAATCCAAAAACAAGTTAGAATAAATTAAACATCAATTTAAACTCAAAACAATAATTAATATTAAGAAAGATCTACAAAATAAATTTCATAATTAAATAAATCTAATTAAAATCCGATAATTTAAAATAAACAAACCAATATTTTAATTAAATTAAAATACCCATTCAATGAAAATACACGTAAAAACGGGGTATTACAGCTTTTGCGATGATGTATATAGCTGCAATTGACATTTCTCAACTATTTATCTGTAAATGGATCATAAGATTCCCATTTTTTTTTTGGTCATTTGAGGCAAAAAAAAAATTCGCTAGTAATATTATTTTACTGACAATTTTTGTCGATTGCTGAAATTGATCAAAAGTGAACACTTAGTTTCGTCGAAACCGTATCAAACTTAAAATCGCTAAAAGGTGTCAAATGCTGCGATTTTTAAGGATTTTTGCGACGATTTTAAGCATTCAAAAATGCATGATATCTTATAGTGATGAAACAAATACCGTAGTACTTAGGGATAAATTAATAATGCATATCTACCATGAGTCTATAGGTGGTCTCTTGTTTTAGGTACGTAAAGAAATGTTTGTATATTAGTCGGTTAAATAGGCGGTTTGGGAGTTGGGATAATTTGTTTTAGACATTGTAGTGGGAGTAGTACTACGTGGTACTCTTATGGTAATAATTTTAATCTATAATATGAGAGGTATCGTTGTACTCTTCGATTAGTCCCTTAATTTCAGGCACGTGAAGTCTTAATTTCTTGTCGGCCGCATGATAAAAGCATTCATGCACAAGTTTCCGTTGACATGATCGATCAACAGCCTCATATGTTATATGTACACGTACGTGCTGACGCCCATGAACACATTATAAAAGAGGATGTTTTTTTTTTAATAAAACCTCATTGTATTCATATTCAAACTGTATCAGTTACATCATACATTTTGTCTATAACAACTTGATTAGCAATTGCCTCAGGGCCCTCCTCAACCCAATACCTATCCTCTTCATAGTTCAATGCCATCTTAGCTAATTGATGAGCAACCTCATTGCCCTCTCTTCGAATAAAGCTCACATTCCATCTGAAAAATGACTACTTTCTGCTGCAAAGCCTCCACCAGATGTCCTGCACTAGAGTCATCCCTTTCCCTCCTTCTTACTGCATCAATAACTCCCTTTGCATCCCCTTCAAACTGGACATTCCTTAACCCCAAATCTTCACATAAAACCATGGCTTCCCATAAAGCAAAACATTCTGCAGCAAACACACAGCCATTGAACACTTTTACAGCACATTAGCTTGCTTGCTTTAAAAGAGGATGTTAGATGGCCGGATTGTGCGGTAACAGTAGCTTGCTTGCTTTAAGATCAGATCAACACTTAGGACAATACGTACATTTTATAAATCTTTTTTTTCGAGACGTACATTTTATTAATTAATAAACATCTAACGTAGGGAAGACCAATTAACTTCTAACAACAGAACAATATCTTTAGCTAGAAACTAACTACGCCGGGCCCGACATGTTAATTCTTGGGAAATTTCCACCTTGTAACTATACATGATCCTTTGCAAGAAAATCCACCTGGCCATATTATCTGCATGCATGTTCATGCTGGCCGAAAGTGGGAGTAGTACTTATGGTAATAAGTTTAATCTATAATATGAGAGGTATCGTTGTACTCTTCGATTAGTCCCTTAATTTCAGGCACGTGAAGGCTTAATTTATTGTCGTCCGCATGATGGAAGCGATATGCATGCACAAGTATACAATGTCATGATCGATCTAGAGTCTCATATGTTATATATACACGTACGTGCATGACGCACATGAACACATTATAAACGAGGATGTTAGATGGCCGGATTGTGAATTAATGCTCATTTAATTATGTCAACATTTAGGACAATACGTACATTTTATAAATCTTTTTTTTTCGAGACGTACATTTTATTAATTAATAAACATTTAACGTAGGGAAGACCAACTTTGTCCAACAGATCAATATATTTAGCTAGAAACTAACTAATCCGGCCCCAACATGCTAATTCTTGGGAAATTTCCACATTGTGACTATACATGATCTTTTGCAAGAAAATCCACAGGGCAATATTATCGGCATGCATGTTCATGCTGGGAGCGATGTTACTAATCGATGTCATTGAAGCAATGTAAATAATCGATGCAATTGACCTATTCCGGCAATTTCTATGCGTTGGAAATAAATTCAATTGCGACGAAGGGAACAATCATTGCCTTTGATCACGCATATTTGCAGCTATTTTAGGTCTATTTGCGGTGATAAAAACCTGTTGGAAATATTTTCGAGCAATGATAGTTCTACATCGTTGGGAAAAATTGGGAGAAGCAACAGTCATTTCCAGCGATTTCTATAGCTTTTGGGACGATGTATATCTCTGCAATTGACATTTCTCAATGATTTATCTGTAAATGGATCACATGATTCACAACGTTTTTTTTTTTTTGTCATTTACGGCAAAAAAAAATTCAGTGGTAATATTATTATACCAACAATTTTTGTCGATCGATGAAAATTGATCTAAAGTGAACACTTAGTTTCGTCGAAACTGTAGCGAACTTAAAATCACTGAAACTAATCCAGCGATTTTTAGGTATTTTTGCAATGATTTTGAGGGATGAAAAATGTCTGATTTCTTGTAATATTGAAACAAATACCGAAGTACTTAAGGATAAATTAATAATGCATATCTACTATGAGTCTGTACGTGGTCTCTTGTTTTAGGTACGTACAGAAAATTTTTTATACTAGTCGGTTAAATAGGCTGTTTGGGAGTTGGGATACTTTGTTTTAGACATGATAGTGGGAGTAGTACTACGTGATACTCTTACGGTAATAATTTTAATCTATAATATGAGAGGTATCGTTGTACTCTTCGATTAGTCCCTTAATTTCAGGCACGTGAAGGCTTAATTTCTTGTTGGCCGCACGATGCAAGGATGCATGCACAAGTTTACGATGTCATGATCGATCTTAATTGGGCCTCATATGTTATATGTACACGTACGAGCTGACGCACATGAACACATGCATTATAAACGAGGATGTTAGCTTGCTTTAAGATCAGATAAAAAATTAGGACAATACGTACATTTTATTATTATTTTTTTTTCGAAACGTACATATTATGAATTAATCAACATCTAACGTTAACGTTGGGATCGAAGACCAATTGTATCCAACAGATTTCATTCCAAAAAAATCTGAAACATGCTTCCTGTTTACTTGGGGACGATAAATTCGCATTTGGGAAAAAAATTGGCAGGTCCTTCGCAGGAAACTAATTTACCGTTCGAGCATTTAAATCACAAAGTTTTGAACTGTCAATTAACGTTCAAACGGTAACACTATTTTAATAAAACATTTAATCAATTAAAGAATTAATATTAGTAATCAACAATTAATTTATAAAAGAAAGATATAATGCATAATTAATTGAACTTAGAAAACATCATATATTGTGCATACCAAAAATAAAACAAAATATAAAAAATAATTCAACTTTTACAAATCCAAAAACAAAAAAAAAATTTAGAAATTAATAATATTCTAATTTAACTTTATAATTTTTGTATTCAACTTTTTATCTCTCACTTCTCAAAATCTCATAAAATATCTTAACTCAAACTATTTGATCATTACTATTCACAAAATCTCTTACTAATATTCACATATTTCTCATCTCATCTCATTTGTGTAACTAAACGAAACCTAATATATTCCAACGAAAATTATTTTCAAAACAACAAATTAAATAAAATTATTTCTTTTCCTTCCACTTTCTTTTTCTCTTTTTCTTTTTCTTGTTGTTTTAATATGCAAATATATAAATATATATATGTTTAATGACATATAAATATACTACTAATATATATATATATGGATAACAAAATACTACTAATAATAAAGTTGAGTGTTTTGAGTTTTCTTTAAAGGCCATCATCTAATTTAGAATCGGCCACATGACATGCTTTAATACCATTAATTTGAACTCAAGAAAACTATTCTCCATAATTTTAGTCTCAATATTTATTAGATTTACTAAGGTCTATTACTATTGGACTCATTCATTGATCATCGTGTATTAAATCATCAAAAGCTCTTGTGTGGTGGCTGGGACCACTTCCATTTAATTCATTTCTTTTTCCGTACATTCCTGGAACCACACATTTTATTTTTGAGTAATGTTATATACAATCGTGAAATGTGCAAACGTAGCGCAATTCATTTCTTTTTTCATGTGAGTCCTGTATTAATTTACTTTTTTCAAAAAGACTGCGCGGCACTTGCACAACCGCGACTGCAAATATCATTTTTCTTTATTTTTAGATCCAATTTTTCCCATCTGGTGCTATGCTTCTCTCTCTAATTCCCTTAGGCACATTTCCAAAATTGCCCTACAGCAAATAAGATTAGTGCTCAGAACTATAAGAGTAAAACCGAAATATTAAACTTGATCATGTGGCTCAACAACGTAAGTGTCATGTGTATCCTTGTTAGAATCAGTTGCATTATGAATCTTTTTAAGTGTAAAATATCAAGGATTATCAAATTATTCAAGTACAATAATCTATTGCATAATTAAGTGATTAATCATGCAATTTTAACACTTTAACAATAGTAATTGGGATTTAGGACAACATCAAAAAATTAATAAGGCTTGTTTCTATACGGGTTTGAAAAGGCTATAAATACGCACGCATACATGGCTAGCAACTACCACTACTCCTACCACCAAATACCAGAAACCAAATATAGTAACTACACCTGCTTAATTCAGCTTTCCTCGATCGAATGGCTTCCAGTGCTGGTGCTGATTTTGTGAAAGCTGGATACTGGTTTTTCCGGCCTGACAACATCCGGCTGGTAGCAGAAATACCTTCTGAACTCTTCACACATCTTTATGCTGGCTTTGCCGTGGTCAACAGTGATACTGGCGGGGTGACCTTTCCTCCCAAATACGAGGAACAATTCCAAACCTTCCCCGACACAGTTCGAGAACGAAACCCTACGGTGAAAGCTCTGTTATCCATCGGTGGTGAAGGCGCTGACCTGTCTGCAGTGGTGGCAAGCAGTGATAAGCGTAAGAATCTCATAACAGAGTCCATAGATCTAGCCAAGAAGTTCCATTTCGATGGCCTGGACCTCTGCTGGCTCTACCCCTCCAAAGCCGACCAAGAGGAACCGCTTGCCTCGCTCCTCTTTGAATGGCGATCTGCCCTGGACTTAGACTTCACGAAGACAAGGGAGCCAGCTAATAAGTTGCTTCTTACTGCGGCGGTGTTTCACCACCCGGGCATTCCTGATATTGACGGTAACATTAATTTTACTTTCAATTATCTCAATCCGGCTATAATTAATGCTGTTAATGAAAAGTTGGATTGGATCAACGTACTGGCCATTGATTTCTATACTCCGAGTCCCTCCAACTCACCCGAGCAGACTGGACCGGTTCATGCGTGGCGTAATCCTCGAGAGCAAAACAGGTGTGGAAGTGAAGGCATTAAAAAATGGATTGACGGAGGGGTTGCGGCCAACAAATTAGTCCTCGGCCTTCCATTTTATGGCTATGAATGGATTCTAACGAATCCGAGTTCCCTTTCTGGATTCTTTGCACCGGCTCATACAGCAAGTGAACTGCCCATGGCCTACAGAGATATCCAGGATGAACTCCGGAGGGGTACTTATGAAACCGTGTATCATAGCCAGTATTATGCTGTTTACTCGCATAAAATTAATGGGGACAAATGGATTGTTTATGATGATGGATTGTGCATCTTTGGAAAGGTTAGGGAGGCAGTTGACCTTAAATTGGGCGGTTACTTTGCATGGCGTGTGGGCGCCGACGACATCTACTGGACTCTTTCTCGTTCAGGTAAATTAGCGGCCGATTTCCAAGTTTGTGATGCATGCATGAGTGTAGTTAATTCTTGAGTTTGACTTATTATCCAGCGGAAAATTATCACTAGATATATATGCGCTAACGTAAATGAATGAATAATATGAATTGAATCAATGAAAAAGATCTCATGAATATTCCTTGTTTTTTTTAGTATATATTACATGATATCCTGTAATTTTGTCTTGACTAGATATAGCTAGGCTGCCAAATTCCATGACATATTGTTTGAATTTCGTAGTACTGTTCGCATGCAATGAATATATATGCAAGCTCTCTTTTCTGAAAGTCAAAGCAGCTGTATTGCCAGTAGCTTGGAAACTCAAAGCAGTCTGAAAAATAGAACCAGTATCTGCCACATTCTGCATTAGAGGCAGAAATATATTCCACTGATTTCGAATAGAAGGGCAACTGAACAATGCATGCACCAGATCTTCAAACTTTCCATTACAGAAGCCACACACCTCATTAATTAGTTTCCTCTTCTTCAGATTACATTGAGTAGGTAGACCATCCCGACAAGAACTCCAAGCAAAAATTTTGATCTTATGAGGGACTTTCATCTTCCAAATTGCCTTCCACAAAGCCTGATGTTGTCTTGCACTGGAACATTCACCCACTGAAATCTGATCACCCTGCCTTATCAGTCTATATGCACTCCGCACAATAAACAGCCCATTTCTCTCAAGAGAACACAGCCATTTGTCAGGTTGCTTTCCAGGGCATATAATATTTTTCAAATTTTCAGAAGAGACATTTGGATTGAATAGGGCTCTGACTTTTGCTAAATCCCACCAATTGCTATCCCTATCCAGTAAGACACTCACAAGGTTCGAAAGAGGCAACATTAAACAGCCAGGTATCCAAGGTTCCTTCCACGTTTTTGCAGTCATACCATCCCCAATCCTCCTTCTACACCCTTTGAACAGCCAAAATTTAGCTTCCCAGATTCCTTTCCAAGCATAAGAAGGTCTTCCACCCAATTTAGATTCAAAGAAGCTACTATTAGGAAACTATCTAGCCTTATAAATTTTTTGTAACAGAGAGTTTTGAGAATTAAGAATTCTCCATCCCTGTTTAGCAAGTAAAGCTAAATAAAAGGATTTCAAAATTTTAAAACCCAAACCTCCTTATGCTTTAAGCTCACACATTTTCTCCCCACTAATCCAATGGATTTTCCTCTCCCCTAACCACATTGCCTCAAATCTAAACATCTTAGGCCTTCTTTACTAAGATATCTCCCCATCAACCTTAATCTATAATATCGGCAAATGATCAGAATAGGCTGCAGACCCATGAAATACTCTAGCATTTGGGAAGTCAGCACACCACATAACATTAGCGAGAAATCTATCTAATCTCTCACTAATGCACTGTTCTCTTTCTCTACGATTGCACCAAGTAAACATAGAACCATTAAATCCCAAATCTTTCAAGGAACAGCCATCCAACACTTCTCTAAAATCAGTAATTTGTTTCTCATGCCTCATTCTTCCTCCCCACTTCTTAATCTAACTTAATAAATCATTAAAATCACCCAACAACAGTCATGCCCCTCCTCTTCTACTATATAATCTACGAATGATATCCCACATCTTATAACACAAATGAGCCTCAGGATGACCATAAACCCCAGTAAAATAAAATTAATTACTGTGAATCCCAACATTTTTTATCAACACTTCAATGTGATTATTAGAATAACTCTAAATAACCAAATCAATATCAAATCAATATCCTTATTCCAGAACAACGCAAGACCACCGCTTTTCCCCATAGAATCAACAGCAAGGCAATAATTGAAACCTAGCTTATACTTAAAGTGTTCCATCGCTCGGGTCGTTAATCTAGTTTCATGTAGGAAAAGGATATCAGTCCCTTCCTTCACGACAAAATCGTGAAGTGAACAAAAGGAACCACGGACAAAATCGCGAAGTGAATGTGGGTTCCCAAACCCACGGACATTCCAACTGATAATTTTCATGGTGTCCCGCCGAGCTGGGAACCAGCCGCTGGCGATATCTCATGCAGAACATCCTTCTGAGCCTCACTTGAATCATTCAAAGTATGAATCTTCTTCACACCTCTGATGAATCTTCCTCTGTGCCCAAAGATCCTTTCTATTTCCTATTACCAATCTTCAAAGGGGAATTTTGCGTTTGAGTTTTGGTGATATGCGATAACCGTCGCCATTTCTTCCCCTCCAATACATTAGGTTTAGTTAGCCCATGGCCCTTCACAAAGTTGACCCAATTTTCTACAACACGACTCCCTTCTCAACTCGCTCAGGCACACAATCCACCTTCATAACCTCCCCAGACTTCATAAACTCTCTCTATTTGTTGCGGATTCACAAATACTTCCCTCCCTACCTTCAGATTTTTAGCCATTACAAGAATGTCTTGCTCACCCACCACCCTTTACGAGATCATATCTTCCATTATCTCCTCTGAATTTTCAGTCATTACAGGAATATCCTACTCATCCTCCACCCTTTGTGGATTCATATCTTCTGTTATCTCCTCTGAATCTTCAACCGTTACAGGAATCTCCTACTCACCTCCACCCTTTACAGATTTATATCTTCCGTTATCTCCTCTGAATCTTCAGCCGTTACAGCAGACTTTTTGGGCCGTGATTTAGTCCACACATTTCGTTATGTCACTCCTAGATCCACTACTTGCTTATCCTTCACTAGAGTAGTAATCGGAGCTACATTCCCCAGCTTGCTTTTTGTTCATGTCGATCCCACCGTCCACCTAGGTTGCTCGCACGCAGCCACTACCCGCAAGGGAAATCGTCAATCATAGTCTTTCCTTGATTATCCTCTTGCCATTCCTCACAGTCTTTGTGACCATGGCCAATTTGACCACAAAAATAGCATAAATCAGGAAGTCTCTCAAAATAGAAACGAACCCAAACTGGTTCATTGGATCCCAAGTTTAGCATCTTGCCCCTCAGTAGTGGTTTAGTGACATCAATTTTGATGCAGACCCTCATAAATTCCCCCACGTCATCTCCACTTCCGCCCTCGACCCCCCGCGTACATAAACTCTGAAATCGAGGCGTCTGAAATGATAACAACACGGGTCATACATCCGATCGCCACGTGTTAAGTGTGTGTACTTGCAACACGTGTACAACAAAAATAACGCAACAGAATAAGTTAAGTCGGTCACTAAGTACCAGAATTTGTTTAAATACAAATTCGCTTTAAAACAAGCATACCAAAATATTATAAAAGTCTAGAAAAACATACTAAAACCAAATACATAATAAAACGATGAGAAAACAATTTCCAACATAAGCAAGCAAGATACACTACTCTACTCCTCCAGCAGAGCTGCCTTCTCAGGCTCAGCCTCATCTTCATCTACATCAAAGTCTATGGCACCAAGAAACGGTACTGCAAGTAAGTAATAATCCAAAAACAACTCATGAGATAAAATATATAGAAGCAACTAACAATCATGCATGCATATGATGAGTTATGCATGAGACCCAAAAATCACAATTTCCCAGAAAACAAATAATTTTCCAACACACGCTAAATTCCCATTTTGGCCCATAAACATATCAAGTCCAAAAACATCAACCAATTTTTACAGAATATAGCCCAACATAAAAACCACCATTTTCTCAGAAAATGGTTTGCATAAATCCAGTTTATCAAATCCTACAATTTTCCTAGAAAATTGCCCGAAATCCAATTTTAATGTATGCATCATGATCTCCCTTGGGGATCATCAGCATACTCTGGCTCTCAAACCATACCGCAGGTAACGATCACGCATATGACTTCATAACGAGTAATACCCAGCTCCGCACCCAGCAAATACCATGATCAGGCATTCTCTAGCCCCCGCCAGCCTAGGGGCCACGGAGTTGGAACGATAGCGTTACCGGATCGTCTGAGCCTGTTGTTGCCCAGCGACAACCCAGGGGATGTCACTAAGTATTTTCCGCTTCCGAGTGACCAGAGAAGCTCCATCGAGATAATACTCCATCTCGGCTTGGGGTCATGATACACATGCACCCAAAAATTCACTTTTACACAAAAACTCAGTTTCCATTTTTTGACACATGAACATTCATCCAATATGCAAAAATCCAATTTTCATTTTACAACCATGAACATGCGTGCATCATGCAATGCATGCGACAAGTCACAAAAAAGATAACCAACCAATCTCAACATCAACCAAACAATAAATAACTCCATTCGCCAATTCCAACTGACCCCCAAACTCCTCGAACTCAGTCTGGCACAACCAACCAAAATTACAGTAAATATGAGTTAGCGCAAAAATATAATTAAATCTCAAAAGTTCTTTGAAAAAATACTTACAGTGCTATAAAATATTTTTTGAAAGATCACGAAGGTGCAAGAAGCGGCGGCAATGCAACATAATATTGCAATTCGCACTAAAGCCTTGGGTCTCAAAATACCCACTTTTGAATGAGGACAAACTAAGACTTGGAATTGCTAGGAAATGGCTTAAAAGTGTTGGTGAAGCTAATGGAAGTGGTGGTTGACTATGGGTAGTGGTGCAAATGGTGGTCGAAAGCCAGAAAGGCCAAATCAGAAATGGAGATGGTTGAGCTTCACCGGTGAAAGATCGGAACTGGGGATGGGTGGTTTGGGATGCTAGAGGGACGGTAATAATGTGGTGAAAAGATGGTGGTCGATGGTGGCGTGACGACGGCGTGGTGAAGATTTTGTGCTGTGGCTTGGTGGTGCGCGTGGGGCTTTACGGTGGCTCAGTTGGGGCTGAAAATGAAGGATGGACACCGGCAGGTAGGGAAGAGAATGGGAGGGGTAGTGAGCTGCACGACCAGTGCACAGTGGCACTATGGTGGGTTGAAGAAAACAACCAGGGAGGAGGGGGAAGCTATTGTGCGGGAGGAAAGAGAGGCCGAGGGAAAAATGGGAAGAAATAAAAGAAAAGATGAAAAAAAAGAGGGAAAAAAAGAAAAGAGAAAAAAAAGAAAAAGATGGGTTAAAGAAATGAGGTCCAATCCTCACATCTTGGGTCACTAAACTGGTCCGACGAAAATTATTTTCAAAATAGCAAGTTAAATAAAATAATTCAAACGCAGAGAGTAAATAAAATAAAATAATAAAATCTAAGAAACACAATAATTTTAAAGCCCAAAAATAAACTATTTTAAATTAAAAAGAAATTTAAATACAAAAAAATAATAAATAACAAGAAAGCATATTAAAATAATTTCATAACTTAAAAATTATAAATTAATCAAACTAAAATCCGATAAATTTAAACAAAGAACTAATATTTTCATTAAATTAAAATACTCATTCAGTAAAAATATACTAACATACGGGGTATCACATCCTCCACTAATCCCACCTTACTCCCAATGAGATTACCCACATATACATTTCTTGCACTAATAGGAAGATCGTAAAATGGGAGCCGGAATTGTGCCTCCGTAAGTTGTATACGATGAATTGGTTGATTGCCCTCAACCTCCTTAATCAATACCAGCTGTTTATCAAAAGACCATGGGCCATCATGCACAACTCTATTCTTATCCTGTAACTCCTCAAATTCAACTAGCATCAGGTTTGCATTCAAATCTCTAAACCAAATACCCTTCGCAAATCTCCATATTTTCTTCATCGTCTGTTTGAATGCTTCTTTGTTATATGCCTGGACGTCAAAAGTTGAACCATCAGACACTTCCCACAACGAATGATAGCATCTTCCAGATTCTGTGGCTCCCCTATAAATTCCTCTTGTTTGCATTCTGTCAACTTCAGGCGTTGATAGAGAACCTCCAACTTCTCCTCCATTGTACCCCGAAAGAACTTGCACCAGGCAGGGGAAGAGCCTCTATGAGGAAGAATACTCCGAGGGGAAATTAGATAGTTTAAAAGTGGCTAAATGTGATTTATTAAATCACGTTTATTGGGGGGGAAAAAAACTTTACAATCTCATATAATATAAAAAAGTGATCACCTTAGTATATCATGCATGTATTTTTAAATAATGGTAATTATAAATGCTTTTAGAATTGAGAAAATCTATTTATAAACTTTATTTTTTACACACCTGACAATATACCGCTGGTGTAGAAGCTTAATTAATTTCCATATCAACTATACTAAAAATACATATAATTGGTGTTTTCATTTTATTAAAGTTATAATATATGGGTCCCATGCATTAATATATTATTACAACTATTGTGTAGCAAATATTGAAACTCGATAGAATTAAACCCCATTAAGCAAATCATCAAAATTAAACTGGCCGGCAGGTTTCCAACTTTCTGTTACATGATGAGTGATCATGATCTCTATATTCTAACTTAGTCCTACATGATATCTTCATTAATTATAAATGCCTACGTACGTACGGCCTGTTAGGTCGTTTGTGACGATATCTTTTGTAAATAAATTTTAACCAAAACCAAATGCTGGCTAAACAAGAATCTCTATATATCCTAGCTCTAGTTAGCTCTCTTTTCTGAGAATTTTATTTTCTATTTTCTAATGAACATAATTTCTCTTTCTTTTCGTAGCTTCCAATGCAGTACGGGATAATGCGATTAATAATCCGAGCGAAATGCAGGAGTCAACAAAAGACAAATCAAAGATCATTGGTGCTAATCAGCAAAAGTCAGATCAAAACACTAGAACTAGTACTACTAGTACTACCACTAGTACTACTACTAGTACTACTACCACTACTACTGCTGATACTAGTACTCATACTGCTTCTGTTAATATATGTAACATATTATAAGCTGCATGCATTATGAACAATAAGGCCAATGGCTAGCTGGCTATCATGCTGTGTACGTACGTTGTTTGTAATATTATTATTATTATCATCAATAAGGTTAATCTTGTGACCAATTGTACGAGATGATGATCGATGTTCTCATGTATTAGATATATATTAGTTTTTAAGTTTTTGAAAGTTTTGGAATTTTAAAATGGACAACCCTATGACACAATCTTCTCATTTACCTCCCTGCTTTTTCTCTTGCCTGCTAGTGATAGCCTGGTGGGCTGGGCCTGATCATTGTACGAGGCTCATTGAATATTATTCTATCCCATGCATATATGCAAGCCACGCACACGACTTGGCAATATTTCTGGCCACATATGCATGTGCTCGCTAATCTCAGTCAACTTAATTTGCTAATTATAACTTATAACTACCCCTAATATGTTTATAATTCTTGGTAAAATTCCACCTCGTAGCTATATATACAATGATCTTTTGCAAGACATTAATCCACCTGGCCATATTATCTGCATGCACGCTCAAGCGGGGAGCTGGAAGATGATCAGTTTTAAATAGGAACGTCGTAAATGAATTTGTCAGTCATGACGTTGATGATCGAAGGTATTCCCCACAACTAGCCGTAAAATAATGCGCGAATTAATAGACTAGTACCGTTAGGTATTTGACTTAATATCACTTTCATTCTCCATTTAGTTCACACCAAATTTTACCCCAAAATATAGAAGAAAAAAATCAAAAAATGAGGAAGCAGAAAAAGATTGACAAAAAAATATTATTTATAAGGTTATGGTAGCTTAGGGTTTCCCCCTCATGATTTATAAGGTCTGTTTCTGACTACTTATCCATTGTAATGAAAGCTACCACTTTTGAGAACTTAAGAGGAATCAATAGAAAGAAAAGATAGGAGCTGTGTGTTGCTGTTCCTCTCAGTTCCAGCTACTTAGAGCTGGTTTTGGTATGAGATTTTAACATCATTTTCCATTTAGTTCACACCAAATTTTACGATTGAAAAGCAATAATGATATTGTTATATTTTCAGCCCTCTCACAAACAAATACTCAAAGAACCAAATTAATATAACTTGTTGTAATATGCAATTAATTTGAACAAGAGATAACCAAAACTCCAAGAAATTATATGATTAATGTGATCATTTTAGTTTTCCATTTTAAACAAGTTAGAAACCCGAAATCACAGTATATACTCATGAAAGATCAAAATAAAAGCAAGAATAATAAAAGAAATGCGAAACCTACAAAAGAAATTACATGGTTCGACCCTAATGGTCTATATCCACAGCAGGAACATTCTAGGAGTCTTTATTATTGAAGAATGCATCAAAAACCTGTGTTTATAATCACTAACAACTGTTGATCATTGTAAAAAATATGGATTGGCTTCCTCATATTATGCTCTAACGAAACCACACCATAAAAATACATTTGATCATCTCTTCAAGCTCCAATTTGATCTTGATAAAACTAGGGTTTGAAAACCCCTTCATTTCTCTCCCCCTGGATCGCAGCTTCCAAATTTTGGTAAAGTAAAATTGTGCTCCTCTTTCCACGAAGCCATACTTGCCTTTATATACAAAATTACAAGTTTGCCATTAATCAATAATTACAAAAATGCCATTAATGAAATACATGGAAATAGAAATGGCAATGTTGTATAGAACACTTTCAAAAGCTTGACATATCTTCAACAAATATTTAGTACTACACAAATTGTAAATAGTTGGCCTGCAACCCAGTAGGAATAATCGGGTTTGTGCCCAACCCGACCCAACTGAGCTCATCCAAGGCACCAAACCGACCTGACTCGACCCAAACAAAATAAATACAGGTCGAACCTATATGACCCGAGCTATACCAAAAAGGAAAAAAAAAAGGACCTCTACTTTCTGCACATCGATACAGTTGGGGCACCAAAAATTGCAAAGGTTCTAGCAAATGGCCCCTCCTGAGGTATCGGCAAACATCCCATCAAGTTCCGCAACTCCAGCGGTGTCACCTACAGTTTTTCCACCAGAAAGTAGCCCTCCAAGTTTGGTGCCGTCAAGTTTGTCCCTAGAGATTGCACAAGGATCGGTCAGTCATGAGTTAGGTTTAGACTCGAAGAGCTGGGCATGGGTCATTTTGAGTGGCTTGATTTATGAAGATGTGGGGTTTTTTGCAGCGTGCCAGGTAGGGGATGAAGATGACATATGGTTTTTTTTTTAATTTCTTAAGAAGACAGATCAAAGATGAAAAAGAGAGAGAAAGCGAGTTACAGTGACTTTTACCATGTTCTTGTTGGCGCAGGTGACAATGATGTTGCCTCTATACAAAATGAAAAATAAACAGATAGAAGATGAAAAAGCGAGAGGCTGTTACGTGTATGACTTAATATCACTTCCATTTTCCATTTAGTTCACACCAAATTTTACGATCGAAAAGCAATAATAATATTTAGTACTACACAGATCATAACTAGTACTTAAAGATCAATTAATGCATATCTACTATGAGTATGGAGGTGGTCTCTTATTTTAGCTAGGTACGTACAGAATTTTTTATATTAGTCGAGTGGTTAAATAGGCTAGCTGTTTGGGAGTTGGGATAATTTGTTTTAGACATATTGGGAGTAGTACTACTCTTATGGTAATAATTTTAATCTATATATCTTTTGTTTGAGAATATAATTGATGTAATTGAGTTTGTTGATGAAATTTTAATGCATGGCTTTGATGTTAATATGGTGCTTAGATGCTCATTCATCGATTGTATGATTTTTATGCTTGCACTTTGTTTGATTCGGGTGCATCTCAGTTGTTTGTGTCTTCTACGTTCGTACGGATATGTAATTTGGTTACGGGACCCCTGCCAAAATCATTAATAGTGACTCTTCCAAATGGTGAAATGGTATGGTGTTCTAAAGTTGCATTGGGTTGTCCTTTGGATTTTGGTGGAAGGACACTTGATGCAGATTTGGTTGTATTCAAGTTGTTGGGATTTGATATTATCCTTGAAATGGATTGGCTATATTGATATTTAGCAAGTATTCATTGTAGAAGTCGAGTAATCAACTTTCAACTCCCCGATGGTGATTATTTGGAATTTGTGGGAAGTAAACTAAAAGAAAGGCCGATAGTTATATCGGAAATTCAAGCAAAAAGAGATATTGCTTGTGGAGCGGATGCCTTTTTGGTTCAAATGGTGTCTACGCCATATGAGGAAAAGACTCTAGCAGATATCCCAGTCGTGGAAGAATTTCCTGATGTGTTTGTAGATGATTTGTCTGGGTTACCTCCTGTTCGCGAGTTGGAGTTCGCTATTGATTTGGAACCTGGAGCGGCTCCTATGCATAAAGCCCCTGACCGTATGGCACCAGCTGAGTTGAAATAATTGAAGGTTCAGTTGCAAGAATTGGTAGACAATGGGCTTATTTAGCCAAGTACTTCGCCATGGGGTGCGCCAGTGTTATTTGTTAAAAAGAAAGATGGCACTCTTAGAATGTGTATTGATTATCGAGAACTCAATAAGGTGACCATCAAGAATAAGAACCCTCTTCCACAGATCGACGATTTATTTGATCAGCTTCAAGGAGCAGCTATCTTCTCGAAGATTGATTTGAGATCAGGATATTACCAGTTGCAAATAAGAGATAAGGATATCCCCAAGAATGCTTTCAGATCGAGATATGGGCATTATGAGTTTAAGGTGATGCCTTTTGGGTTGACTAATGCCCCTGCAGCTTTTATGGATCTGATGAATCGGGTTTTTCGACCTTATTTGGATTCTTTTGTGGTGATATTCATTGATGATATTTTAATTTATTCTCGAGATTTTGAAGAGCATGCTTATCACCTTCGTTTAGTACTTGGGAAGTTACGAGAACATCAATTATATGTTAAGCTTAGCAAATGTGAATTTTGGTTGGAAGAAGTCAAATTTCTTGGACATGTAATTTGCCGAGATGGTGTGGCTGTTGATCCTAGTAAGGTAGAAGCTATTTTATCATGGTAGCGTCCTTCGACTGTGCGTGAGATTCGAAGTTTCTTGGGACTTGCCAGATATTATCGAAGATTTGTGGAGGGATTTTCCCGATTATCCGGACCTCTCACTGCTTTGACTAGAAAGAATGCGGAGTTTATTTGGTCAGACAAGTGCGAGAGAAGTTTCCAAGAATTGAAGAAAAGATTGAGAACTGCATCGGTGTTAGCACTTCCAGAACCGCATAAGCCATTTGTAGTTTTTAGTAATGCATCTAAGTTTGGATTGGGATGTGTTCTTTTGCAAGAGGGACAAGTTGTTGCTTATGCATCTCATCAGCTAAAAGACCATGAGAAGAATTATCCTACGCATGATTTAGAATTGGCAGCGATGGTGTTTGCTCTTAAGATCTGGCGACACTATTTGTATGGAGAAGTTTGTGAAGTTTACACCGATCATAAGAGTCTGAAGCACTTGTTTTCTCAGAGGAATCTCAACATGAGGTAGAGGCGATGGTTAGAGTTAATAAGTGATTATCAGTGCAAGATCAAATATCATCCAGGAAAGGCAAATGTAGTTGCAGATGCTTTGAGTCGGAAGTCGCACTTGGAGGATGAAGCTGAATCGTCAGGATTGGATTCACTACTACTTGCGGATGAGAAGGCTTCTTATCGAAAGTTCGCAACTGGATGAAGTGTTATCTTCAGTTCTAGATATTCGAGTAGTTGATTTTGAGTAATTGAAGACTCTTCTAAGGAAGGACTCGAAGCTGTTAGATATTAGAAAAAGAGTCAGAAAATCTAGAGGACCATTGCATTATAGTATGGATAAGGATGAAATTCTTCGATTCCGAGATCGTAGAGTAATCCCCAAACATTCAGAATTTAAGGAGTGAATTATGGCAGAAGCTCATACAGCCCCCTATTCAGTTCATCCTGGCAGCACGAAGATGTATCGGGATTTGAAGAAAAATTATTGGTTGGAAGAAATGAAGAGGGATATTGCCTTGTATATTGAGAGATGTGATACTTGCCGTCAAGTCAAGGCCGAACATCAAAGACCCGCCGGTATGCTTCAACCCCTCCATATTCTTGAGTGGAAATGGGACGACATTACTATGGATTTTGTAGTGGGCTTACCAAGGACTCCTAATGGAAAGAACTCAGTTTAGGTGATTATTGGCCGGTTGACTAAGAGTGCTCATTTCTTACCTGTTAATAATATCGATTCTTTGGGAAGTTGACTCGCATGTATGTAAAAGAGATAGTGCGATTGCATGGGATACCCAAAAGTATTGTGTCGGATCGGGACCCAAGGTTCACACTCATTTTTGGAAGAGTTTACAGGCAGCTCTGGGTACTAAATTAAAGTTTAGTACTGCATATCACCCTCAGTTGGACGGTCAATCAGAGCGCACTATTCACCCTCATTTGCCACTTATTGAATTCGCTTATAATAATAGTTTTCATGCATCCATTCAGATTGCTCATTATGAAGCTCTTTATGGAAGAAAGTGTAGATCGCCTTTGTGTTGGGATGAAGTTGGGGAGAATAAGATAATTGGGCCTGAAATAATTCAGGAAATGCAAAGTCAGGTTCAGATTATAAGAGATAAAATGGCTGCAGCTTAGAGTCATCAGAAAAGCTATGCGGATACAAGGAGGAGAGAATTGTCTTTTGAGGAAGATGATTGGGTTTATCTCAAAGTCTCTTCCATGAAAGGAATTAAGCGTTTTGGTAAAAAGAGAAAACTGGACCCGAGATATGTTGGCCCTTTTCAGATTATGGAGAAGGTAGGGTCCGTCGCTTATAGAATTGCATTGCCAGAATATTTTGGGGAAATTCACGATGTCTTCCATATATCATCCTTAAAGAAGAGTTTTGGACAATAAGAGCCGCGCTTTGTCGACCCAGAGTGTATTCAGGTACAACCAGATCTTACTTATGAGGTTGTCCCGACGTAGATTATGGATTGGAAAGAGCAAACGTTGAGATCCAAGACGATACCTTTGGTAAAGGTGGCATGGGGAGATACGTTGGCTCAAGATTTCTCTTGAGAGAGAGAAGCAGATATGAGAGAGTTGTACCCATATTTGTTTGAGTAAATGGCGGTATGTTTCTTAAACTTGGTCTTAATGAAATCTTGTGGCTTGCTTTAACATTAGCGTTTGATCTTGCAAATTTCGAGGACGAAATTTATTTTAAGGGGGGAGGATGTAATACCCCATTTTTACGTGTATTTTCACTGAAGGACTATTTTAATTTAATTAAAATAATGGTTCTTTTATTTTAAATTATCAGATTTTAATTGGATTTTATTTGTTGTTTGAGTTTAAATTGCTGTTTAATTTATCTGTATTTTAATTGACTTGGAGTTGCTCATATTTTGATATTATCTGTATTTGTTTTATGTTATGTATTTAGATTTGTGATAGTGTTGAACTTGTAATATTTTATTTACGTGTGTTTTAAACTGATTTGCATTTAAACAAAATTCTGGTACTTAGTTATAAGACTTTATTATCCGCTGCCTATTTTATTTTATACACATGTTGCATGTACACACACTTGGCCCTAGGCGATGAGATGTGTGACCCGTGTTATCATCATCTCGACGCCTCGATTTCCACGTGTCCGTACATGGGAGTTGGGGGCGTCACATTGGAAATGACGAGATTGAATTTTTGGACCATTATCTGGGATAATGGCAAGGAAACGTTTTAAATGAAATATTCTAAAAATTCTCATTTTTGGCGTGCGTTGGAAAATGTTTACTTTAGGATATCATGCATATAGCATCATGTGAAAATGTTTATTTTTTAAAAATGTTTATTTTAGGATCTCATGCATATAACATCACGTTCATGTATATTGTTGTGGCTTCAATGTATTTTCATCGTGTTGGTTGCTTGGATTATTATTTACCTGCGGTACCGTTTTTAGTACCGTACATTTTGATACAGATGACAAGGAGGCTGAGCCCGAGGAGGCGACTCCGCCAGAGGATTGATTGGAGTTTTGCTTGTATTATTTGGAAACTATTTCCTTGCCTTTAAATTGTGTATTTTGATTTTATGATGTTACTGAAAATTTGTAATATTTTGATACTCTTGTGTTTAAGCGAGTTTGTCTTTTAAACAAATTCTAGTACTTAGTCGACTGACTTTTATTATCCACTACGTTGTTTTATTGTACACGTGTTGCATGTACACACACTTGGCACCGATGGGATATGTGACCCGTGTTGTCATCATCCTGATGCCTCGATTCTTGTGTTTCCATACATGGGAGTTGGGGGCATCACATGTCACATATTTTTACATTTATGTCACATCTCCACTTTTCTTCTTGACACCCTTTTCTTCTTCAATCTTTGTCTCCTTCTTCTCTCTTCTTTCTCTCTCTTTTTGTTATCTTAAAGTGTGGGCCCTTTGATGGGCTGGACTCTTTATCTGGGCCTAGGATATTTTATGTGAAGCCCCCAACTCCCACGTACGGACACGTGGAAATCGAGGCGTTAGGATGATGACAACACGGGTCATGCATCCCATCGCCAAGTGCTAAGTGTGTGTACATGCAATACGTGTACATAAAAATAACGCAGCGATAATAAAAAGTCTTACAACTAAATATCAGAATTTTTGTTTAAAAACACACGTAATAAAATATTACAAGTTTCAACATTGTTTCAAATCCAAATTACATAACATAAAAATAAGTAAAGATAATATCTAAAGGTAAAACAACTCCAAGTCAATACCCTGGTGGAGCCGCCTCCTCGCGCTCAGCTTCCTCCTCCTCAGCCTCTGCATCAAAATCTTACAAAAAATGGTGCCGCAGGTAAGTAATAATCCAAATACCACAAGATAAAAATATATTACACTCAACAATATGCATGAAAAGATGCCAAATGGACATGAAACGAAAATTCAAGCCAAAAAATCTCATCTTTGCCCCACAATAAATTTCTTTAAAACAAGTCATTGCCATTATTCCAGATAATGGCCCAAACCAAGAAAACCACAATTTTTCCAGAAAATGGTTCACAAAGATCCTCTTATAAAATCTGGCATTTTTTCTAGAAAATGACCCATATCCAATATCCAAAATCAGTTCCAATTTTATGCATGCACCATGATCTCCCTTAGAGATCATCCGCACACTCTGTCTCCTATGCCACATCGTAGGTAACAACCATGCATGTGACATCTAAACGAGTGATACTCAGCCTTTCCCCCAGCGCATACCAGGACCAGGCATCCTCTAGTCCCCGCCAGTCGAGGGACCATGGAGTCGACACTACAGCGTTACCGTATCGTGCGATCCGATCGTCGCCCAGCGACAACTCAGGGGATGTCACTCAGTATTATCAATTCTTGAGTTGCCCATCCCGGCTTGGGGTCTTGATACCACGCACCCAAACATCCATTTATGCCTAAAAACCCAGTTTTCACAATTTAACACATGTATATGCATGCACCATGCAATGCAAATGGCAAGACACATCAAGATACAAATTAACCAATAAATCTCAACATCAACAATAAACAAATAACTCTGTCCTCAAATCCATCCAACCACCGACTCCTCGGACTCAATCCGGAATAACCAACCAGTTACAAATTTATTGTAAAAGCAATAATATATTTAAATCTAAAATGAAGTTTGGAAAATACTTACAACACTGTATAATAATTTTCGGATGATCAATGAGCTGCAAAATGCAAAGAAAAAGCAACGTAACAGTGTAAAAATACTGTGGCCGTGGGTTGTAAAAATATCCACTTTTGAATGGGGACAAACCAAGACTTGGGATTGATAGGGAATAACTTAGAGATATTTATGAAGCTAGTGGAAGTGAGGACTCGCCGTGGGTGGCGGCAAAAACGGTGGTGGAATGCCAAAAATATCAAAATGGAAAGTGAGGTCGTGGGGGCTGCTCCGGCGACAGATCGGAGCCGGAAATTGGTGGTTTAGGACGGCAAGAGGTCGGTGATGAAATGGCGAAGAGATGATGGTCAAAGGTGGAATGACGGCGATGCTGGAGCAAAATGACGCCGCGGGAGGAGCTCGTGGTGGTTAATGGTGGCTTGGATGGAGGTGAAATTTGGTGTAGATGACCACCAGTCAGAGGGGAAGAAAACTGGGTGGGTGGTGTGGTACATGGTGGCGGCGTTGGGCGGTTTTGGGCGGACGACGAAAACAACGGTATGGAGGAGAGATGAGCTTTGTGCGCGGGAGAGAAAGGAAATCGGGGGAAAAAGTGGAGAAAAATGAAAGAAAAAGAGAAAATAAAGAAAGGAAAAAGTGAAAAAGAGAAAAAGAAAAGATGGGGAAAAAAAATGAGGTCCAGTCCTTACGTCTAGAGTCTAAAAACTGATTCAACGAAAATAACTTTAAAAACTATAAAACAAAGAAAATAATTTAAACACAACATCTAACTAAAATTTAATAAATAACTAGTAAAAACTAACAATAAAATTTTAAATCCAAAAAACAAACTAAAATAAATTAAACAGCAATTTAAACTTAAAACATTAATTAATATTAAGAAAGCTCTACAAAATAAATTTCACAACTAAATAAATTCAATTAAAATTTGATAATTTAAAATAAAAGAACCAATATTTTAATTAAATTAAAATACTCATTCAATAAAAACACACGTAAAAACGGGGTATCACATTTTATCCCTTCAACTATATTTTATCCAAGCTAGGGATTGATTTAATTCTGAATAATTTTATTTAGTATCTCATACATCATACATCACACACCATATATCCTTTTTTTTTTTTTTTCTATTTTTCATAATAATATGTGGTGTAAGAATGATTAGTAGAACAACTAAATTAATTTAAAAAAATTAAAAACTTAAAAAATATAAAATATATGGTATAAGATGATGAGTGGCAATCACTCGTTAATAAATTTGCTCACCACACCAACAAAAGGGCTTTAATTTCGTAGTTGAAATTTAACAATGGCAACAAATGATTTTTTTAAAACAAAATTAATGGGACTTGGATATTTTCAATATTTAATATTAATATCTCTATTAAATTATTCTGTTTATATATATATATATATATATATATAATGTGAATATTATTCTATGGACTAGATATGAAGAATCTAAATCCTCGATCCGTCATGATCTACAACAATGTATTTGTATGTTGAATGATAATCAAAATGCATGCTTAAAAATTCTGCCTCATCCACGTCATGCATACGTGGAAGCATGACGTCACATCAATAAAATGCATATTAATCCTCTTGGTCTAAATAATGTATAAAGCTTGAAGTAATTAATGGCAGTGGTTGGGGGTTGTGAATTAATTAATAAGAGGTTATGAGTTAATTAATTTATGAATAATGTTACATACAGTCATTTTTGTGTACTTATTGTGCACTCTACTGATATGATTGGTTGGATTATTTTTTTTAATACATAACTAATCATATCACTGGAGTGTACAAAAGAGTCTACAAAAATAACTGCACATAAAATTTTTGTTAATTAATATGCCTTGTTTAATTTTATATGGGATTAATTGAGAAGGCTATAAATATACATTGTGGATTATGTTAAATTAAGTAGCAATCATTATTAAATTTTATTAATATATAGCAATCCGTGTTGATCTCGATGAGCTGTAATTGTAAAGCGATAATGGTTTTTAATACACATGATCTGAACAAAGACAAAATATTGTGGTAGTTGCAGCTAGCGAAAGACTTCTCCTAAATCACCCAAAAATATTGGAGGGACAAGGTGATGAACCAAACCCCACGCCATAAAATCTACTGAACTCAAAATTATAGGACCGCCAAACAGAAAATCAAGGTTGTGACCGCTACTTGGTATTCAATTCAGGCCTAACTGTCATTAATAACGGGTTAATGATGTAACAAAAAGGATTAATATCAATGCTCTTAGAAAAGATAACTATTCGAAACCCTCACCCAGGATGGCAATTCTACACAACACGGTAGTGGATTCAAAGTGCTAACAATTTGTGAATAGTCCATGATTGGAGAGCATCAAGCCGTTAGACTAATCATATCAATTTATAAACACTCATCTATATAAATGTAGGTTAGACCACTCACTAAAAGCAACTTATGAACGTTCTCAAAACTTAAATAGTCCAAACCTTGTAAATAGACTTTGATGTTGGAGGTATCCCATTGCGCACCGAGTCTTTTTTTTATATATATACAGGTTATTAGAGATCTAATCATTTTATACAGGTTATTAGAGATCATGATTAGCAGGAGTGCGAAGCAAGTCCGTAACAAATATAATATGTATTAAACATTTTACACAACCTTTTATAAATAATATCATACTTAAAGAAATTATAAGTAAAAGAGATATAAGAATCATTCAATAATGATAAATATGCACCATCTTATATAATGGGATGAAAGTAAGATAGCATGTAGTGTTTAGAATTTTCCTTCTTCGATGAACCTAGGTGCAGCTAGCCTTCATTATTCTAGTCTGACACGTCATGTAAACATGGATGAATGATGTTAACTACTGATGCGTCATGATATAGAGCCTGCAATGATGATTGAGATGGTCTATATTAATTGATATATCAAATAATCAAATGCTCTTTCTAAGTTAGATATAGATCATTATCATGCGGCACTACAACAATTTTGATTTTTAGAGACGAAATTATTTAGGGATGAAATTTAGAACTTATTTGGAACAAAATTAAAATTTAATCTCAAAACATGGATGAGGTTCTTAGTGCATTCAAATGGATAATTAAGTATATGTTCGAACTTGATCTTCTGTGACAAAATATATCATCGCAAAAATAGAAACCCGTTTGAATGGGCCGGCTAACTTATGTTCGAACAGAGAGTTAACTGCTTTTCAAATGGTTTAGTCTTTGTTCGAATAATAATTTTGGTAGGAGAGTACATATAATTTTGCCGGGGAAGTTCAACACTGTTCAAACTGAAATGTTATGTTCGAACAAGAGTTTTTTGGTGGGAAAATCTGTTAGGATGGTTGCAAGACAGTTTGAACGCAAAAACTTGGTTCAAACAAAATCGAACACCAAAATATATTATTTATTATTTTTAACCTAAATCTAGATAAATGTGGAAGAGAACTTAGATAAGAAAAGAAACAAACATATGGGAGAGTTTGGAGAGAGAAAGCCACTCAGACATCATTTCTTTAATAGGCCATGCAGTAATAAGGGCAGTGGTAGATTCTTGGGTCTATTAAGGGGTTTGCAGATATTATATAATTTTTTTCATTATTGTTAATGCATTATTCAAATTTTTATTTATACATTTTTTTTTATTAACAATGCATGAATTGTAATTAAATGTTAGCTGATATCGTACAGAGTCCAGACCCCATGGATAGATCTCGTGTCCCAAGCATCTTCTATATAATTACTCGATCAATTAGATTTATATTTTTTTTAATGATTACCCTATTGATTAAATTGATTTAGTAATATAATTTCTGGTAATTTTTAAGTGGCTGTTCTTTTAAGTGATACATTTTAATTTGATGTTCTTTTAAGTGGTTGACATATAAAATCATTTATAATACGCTACATAAGCAATATGACAGTGAGTGACAAAATCTAAGATGAAGAATATAATTTCTCAATGATACACCTACAAATGTCGTTTAAAATTATATTACAAATGTTTAAAAAAATTAGATAATTAGTTTGCTTACCCAACTTAAGTTGAAAATTAAGGAACTACACCTTATATATAGTTTCCTATTTTATGAAGTGACTATATATATATAGTACTAGTTTAGGTGGTTTTAAGAACCTGGACTTGCTATCAATTAGGTCATAGCTCATAATTATAACTACACATTCCTCCATCATAAGTGAGCATTTTATCAATAAAATTTACAAAGTATAATGTTAAGAGTAGAGCAAACAAGGATATGAACGAAAAACAGAGATTGAAGATGGTGAAAACCAGTCTGTCGAAAGTGTTGAGAGGCCAATTTTCATATTTCTAACTCATGTTATTTACAAATACTCTATGGTTATTCATAGATTACAATTATAATGGAAAAGAATAAAAAACGAATAAAAAAATGTGTTGCCAAAGCATGATAACAACTTAACAGAATTCCATTACTGCATTTTATCTAGTGGAACTGTAGCCCACGTGGCCCTTGGCATGACTTGGCCCATGGTGGCCTAGGTTGGCCTACGGCATGGGCCATGGGCCATGGCCCAGTTGGCATGGTTGGATTGGTGCTGGCATGGCACGGCACAAGCTGGTGGCCTGGGCATTGGCCTGCTACGACTGGTGCTAGCTTGGCGTGGCCCAGACAGGGGCTTGGGCGTTGGCATGCTACTGCGGCTGCTGATGTGATATCCCATTTTTACGTATATTTTTACTGAAAGAATATTTTAATTTAATTAAAATAATAGTTCTTTTATTTTAAATTATCGGATTTTAATTAGATTTTTATTGTTGTTGAGTTTAAATTGTTGTTTAATTTATTTTAGCTAGTCTTTGGATTTAAAATTAAGTAGCTAGTTTTTATTAGTTATTTATTATATTTTAGCTTTACATTGTGTTTAAAATATTTTCTTGGTTTTATTGCTTTTAAAGTTGTTTTCGTTGGATAAGTTGTTGGACTCCAGAGGTGAGGATTAGACCTCATTTCTTTTCCTCCATCTTTTCTTTTTTCTTTTTTCTTTTCTTCTTTCTCTTTTTTCTTCTCCTTTTCTTTCTTTTCTTCCCTTCCTTTTCCGCGTGCGTGCCTGCTTCCGTTCGAACTCTCTCTCTCTCCTCTCCCTCACGCTGTTCCGTCCAGCCACCCAGTACCGCCGCTCGCTGGCGACGTGAGCCACACCACCACCACCAAACTCTTCCCCTCCCTCCGGTGAACCACCCCACAAATTTTCACCGCCAACGGAGCTGCCATTTAGCCGAAATACCTCCTCCAAGCCGAACAGCTTTTGCTCCGATTTGCCGCCGTCGCTCCACCTCCGGCTACCACCTCTTCACCACTTCATCACCGACTCCTTGCCATCCTAACCCACCTATTTCCAGCTTCGATCCGTTCCCGGAGCAGCTCCCACTAGCTAGTTTCCGATTTGGGTGTTTAAGCCCTTCTACCGCCGTTTTCGCCGCCACCCACGGCCAACCTTCACTTCCACTAGCTTCATAAACACCCCTAAGTGATTCCCTATCAATCTCGAGTCTTGGTTTGTCCCTGTTCAAAAGTGGGTATTTCACAACCCACGGCCACAGTGAAATTTCATTGTTACGTTGCTTTTCCTTCGCTGTTTGCCGCTCGCCGATCCATTGAAAATTAGTATATAGCACTGTAAGTATTTTCAAAACTTCATTTTAGATTTAAATATATTATTGCTCTTACAATAATTATTTGTGATCTAGTTGGTTATTCCAAACTGTGTCCGAGGAGTCGGGGGGTCGGTTGGATTTGAGGACAGAGTTGTTTGTTGGTTATTTTGGATGTTTGGGAAGTATTGGTTAAATTGTGTGTTTTTATTTGCATTGCATTGTGCATGCACATCCATGTGTTTTTATTGAAAATTGGGTTTTACATGTAAATGGATTTTCGGGTGCGTGCGTATCACGACCCCAAGCCGGGATGGGGTATTATCTCGGTGGAGCTCCTCTGGTCACTCGGGAGCAAATAATACTGAGTGACATCCCCTGGGTTGTCGCTGGGTGATGATCGAATCGCACGATATGGTAACACTGTCGTGTCGACTCCGTGGTCCCTTGGCTGGTGGGGACTAGAGCATGCCCGGGCCAGGTACGCGCTGGGCGCGAGATTGGGATCGCTCGTTTAGATGTCACAGGCGTAGTCGTTACCTGCGGTGCGACATAGCAGTCAGAGTATGCGGATGATCCCTAGGGGATGTGACGCCCCCAAATTCCGCTTGGGATTGAACGGACATTTGAAGCGTCGAGACATGCAACACAAGGTTACCTGCCCCCGTTCATGATAGATAAGATGCAATGTTCCTAACATGCATCTAGCATTATGCAATATTCGCAGCGGATAATTTTTCTCTTTAGCAAAACTATGCACCAAACCAAAAATATCCCAAATACTTGAAACATATTTCATACATAAAGGCATACTAAAAAGCCGTGATCACCACACTAGTCTAAAATGGTTGTGATCAAAAGAATACTTGAGATACAACTCCAAAAGTACAAGTATTAACCTAAGTTAAATACTATACCATCATCAACATCGCACCGTGGCCTAGTCGACCGTATTCAGTTGGTCAGATTCCAATTCTCCTTTGGGTCCTGTAACAAGATCTACCATTCGGGGGGAATGGTAGTTGGGACTACCACAGTGAGATTTGATTACAAATCTCAGTAAGTTAACATAAAACTCACACACAGGTTAAAAATGCATGCATGGCAGTAAAAGCATAAATGCATAATTATAGTCATACATAAACATAGTATAACTTGACATATAGCATGACTTAACCAGAACTTAAGCGTGAACTGAACTTGACTTAACATGGCATGAACTTAAGCTTAAAACATAACATGAACAAACAACATAACATGAACGTGAAACATAACATGGACTTGAAATATAGCATGAACGTAAACCTGCATAACATAAATAAGAACTTGAAAATAACATAAACTTGAACATAACATGTACGTGAGTATAACATAACATGGACTTGATCTAAAACTTGACTTATCATGTATTTGATCTGAAACTGGACTTAACATAAACTTGGAATCTTATTCAATTGTCTTGATTAATAACGTGCGTTAATACGTACTCCACAGTTGTTGTGGCCCCACGTATTCAAGTAACATAAAACATAATACGTACTCCACAGTTGTTGTGGCCCCACGTATTCTACATGTCACAATTGCTGTGTCTCATGTAGTGTATGCTCCACAGTTGTTGTGGCCCCATACTTCATGCTCCACAGTTGTTGTGGCCCCATGAATACACATAACATAAAATATAATACGTACTCCACAGTTGTTGTGGCCCCACGTATTCTACATGTCACAATTGCTGTGTCTCATGTAGTGTATGCTCCACAGTTGTTGTGGCCCCATACTTCATGTAACATAAAATATAATACGTACTCCACAGTTGTTGTGGCCCCACGCATTATAAGTAACATAAATATAATACGTACTCCACAGTTGTTGTGGCCCCACGCATTATAAGTAACATAACATAAATATAATACGTACTCCACAGTTGTTGTGGCCCCACGCATTATAAGTAACATAACATAAATATAATACGTACTCCACAGTTGTTGTGGCCCCACGCATTATAAGTAACATAACATAAATATAATACGTACTCCACAGTTGTTGTGGCCCCACGCATTATAAGTAACATAACATAAATATAATACGTACTCCACAGTTGTTGTGGCCCCACGCATTATAAGTAACATAACATAAATATAATACGTACTCCACAGTTGTTGTGGCCCCACGCATTATAAGTAACATAACATAAATATAATACGTACTCCACAGTTGTTGTGGCCCCACGCATTATAAGTAACATAACATAAATATAATACGTACTCCACAGTTGTTGTGGCCCCACGCATTATAAGTAACATAAATATAATACGTACTCCACAGTTGTTGTGGCCCCACGCATTATAAGTAACATAACATAAATATAATACGTACTCCACAGTTGTTGTGGCCCCACGCATTATAAGTAACATAACATAAATATAATACGTACTCCACAGTTGTTGTGGCCCCACGCATTATAAGTAACATAAATATAATACGTACTCCACAGTTGTTGTGGCCCCACGTATTATAAGTAACATAACATAAGTATAATACGTACTCCACAGTTGTTGTGGCCCCACGTATTATCAGTAACATAACATATCTTATTTTTCTTAATGCATGAGATGTTAATTAATATCATATAATTTTTTCTAACATGACGTATACTTGTAATGACACAATATGATTTAATCATAAACATTTCATGGCATACTTGTATCATATGGCATACTTAACATGGTATACTTATAACATACAGCATTGTATAATAGAAAAGATTGTGTAACAGATAATTATTCATGAGATTAAATCATACGTAACAAATAAACATATAATGACATAGCATGGCATGGCATATACGATAACATACATACATAAATTGTAGTTCCCTTACCCATCACACATACACAATAAACTGATAGTAAGTTAGAGGCTAACTTACCTCGATCGTCGCGTTCTATGAGAAAAGGGCGCGAAACACGAGGAACTGCACAACAGCTGGAAGAGGAACACTCAAGTCCTTAAGATTTTCACTTCTGAACTCAATTGTCATATTATGAGCACTTGCAACACCACGGCAACTTGAGGTTTCACTATACTCAGAAGAGATAATTTGACTTCATAAAGCCTTTGCACTAAAACAAGTTCATTAAAATTATCAATAATAACCAACAAACAATTCCTTTCTCAATCCATATACTCTTAGCCATAGTCAACCACAAGATGACACCAGTCACCCCAGACTATAATCCATAACACCACTGCTTCGGGACACTGTCATACAGTTTCCCAACACTACACCATGCTCTACACTTCTCTGTTACGCCATCCAACCCTTCGTGACACGCCATCCGGTGTTTCACGACTTAATACAGAGTACACTCACGTGAACTCTCTTCCATCCACACTACAAAACCCATCACTGCGATACACGTCTCACAGTGCATCGCTACGCGACACGGAGTACGCACTACGCGTACTTCCTTCGCTACAACACTCATCAACACGATGCACATCACACGATGCATCGCCATACAACACGGAGTACACTACATGCGTACTCCCTTCCTTCTACGACACACATCATTACAGCGCACGTCGCGCGGCGCGTCGCTGCATTACACAGAGTACGCTACACGCGTATTCTCTTCACACAACCCGCCGTATCACATCTACGGCATCCATCTCACGCCTATACTTCACAGCACAGTCCACAAAATACACAATCAAACTCAACACTTCACAACCACACTTCCCTTCACAACTACGCAACGAACTCCACAAATACAACTACACAATTCACAAACCAACCAACTAACTATTTTAAACGTAAAATAACTAGAGATAGAAGGTTATACCATCGACGGGATAACCCGCGCGTCGCTCGTTGTTCGTCACGAACATGCGTCGGAGGAACGTACGTGGCGGCGTACGGTGGCTGTCCACCACATAAAGTGGTAGTTTGGGCTTGAGAAAGGCTAGGCGTGGTCTTGGAAGACTCATGATTTTACAGCTGTCGATGAAGAACAAATTACGTGATTTACGGAAAAGATAATCTATACGCGTGATTCCAGATGAGGGTAAAGATGAGAGAGATGTGATTGCTGTCGGGAAAGAATCCAAAACTGATAATTTTAGCGGGCTGTTACAGGGGAGATCATGGTGCATGCATTAAGTGGAATTGGTTTGGATTTGGTTTAGATATGGGCCATTTTCTGGGAAAATGGCGAGGTCTTGATATGTGGTTTCTGTGATCCATTTTCTGGGAAAATGGTGGTTTCTGGATTTGGGCCATTATCTGGGATAATGGCGAAGAATGATTTAAAGGAAATGTTTTGGGCCATTATCTGGAATAATGGCGAGGAATGATTTAAAGGAAATGTTTTGGGGCCAAAATGGGATTTTTGGCATGTGTGGAAGAAATGCGGTTTTTGGGACATGTGCATTGGGCATACTTTCATGCATATTGTTGTGGCTTTAATATGTTTTTATCTTGCGGCGTTTGGGATATTACTTACCTGCGGCACCATTTTTGGTACCGTAGATTTTGATGCAGATGTAGAGGAGGAGGAAGCTGAGCCCGAGGAGGCGGCTCCGCCGGAGGAGTGATTTGGAGTGCTTTTTATGAATAATATTTGTAGTTGTTTTTATTGGTATGTATTTGGATTTGAGTTGTTGTTGAACATGTAATATTTTATTTACGCCTGTTTTAAACTGGTTTGTATTTAAACAAAAATTCTGGTACTTAGTTATATGACTTTCTTATCCGCTGCGTGTTTTTAATTGTATACATATTGCATGTGCACACACTTATGACACTTGACGATGAGATGTGTGACCGTATTGTCATCATCCCGACGTCTCGATTCCCACGTGACCGTACGTGGGAGTTGGGGGCGTTACAGTTGCTGATGGCATTGCGTGGCCTAGGCAGGGCCTGGGTGTTGACACGTTTTGCATGCTGTACAACATGTTAAAGTGGACGAAGAAAATAACATTATTATTGTTTTTTAAGGGTGCCGTTGCTCAACTCCGACTGCAATGATGATTGATATGGCCGGTCTCTAATCATCAATATTTGAAATAATCAAAAGCTCTTTCTCAAGTAGATAAAGATCATTATCATGCAGCTCAATGTCTATGGTAAGTATTAAATGACATGCAAATGACTTTTTTGTTTTTTTTAAGAGTGTCGATGCTCAGCCTCAAATTATACAAATTAGATTTTTTTTTTTAAAATATTGTTAGGATATTGTGATAGAATTTATATATATATATATATATATATATATATATATATATATATGATAATATGATTTATTCTCTATCATATTAATTAATATATTGTATCAATCAATCAATATGAATTATAAAATATATTTTAATATAATATTCTAACTTAAATAAATACCACTTGTGTCAACCTTAATTATAGAGGCTTGAATAATCCTTTGTTGTTGCAACTTGTATTAATGGTTCGACAGTGCCACAAAGTACTGTGCATCACGTGAATGATGGACTAATGTATATATCGACTTGAGTGTAAACAAGTTGAATTCAAATGAATAGTTAGTATTTATTCATTGAAGTCTTATTTGAATAAGAATTAAGTTCAAGTTTATCACGAAGTTATAATTTATATTTAGAAACCTTTTTTTTTTGTTTTATTTATACAAGCTAGTAATTTGAGCTTGTTTATGAAATATTTAATTTTGACATAATAAGTTCTTGGTATTATATATTCCAACTTTATGAAATATTGGTACAAACTGTGCATCACGTGAATGATGGACTGATATATATATATATATCGACTTGAGTGTAAGCAACTAGTTGAATTCAAACGAATAGTTAACATTTATTCGTTGAAGTCTTATTTGAATAAGAATTAAGTTCGAGTTTATGGTGAAGTTATAATATATTTAGAAACTTCTTTTCTCCTTCATTTTTTTCTTTTAATAAATACTAGCGAGTTCGGGCTTATTTATGATTTATTTAATTTGAAATAATAAGTCGTTCTTGGTATTATATATTCCAACTTTATCTATAATTTAATTATTAATAAATGAATTGGAGTTAAACTCGAGTTTGATTAACCGATCTGATCAAGTTGAGTAGCCTCTTGTACGTTGATGATTTTCACTTATCATTGATTTGGACTCTAACAATTAGCAAGTTAAGAATTTGGATTTATTAACTGTTTGGATTTTCAAAAGACACACATGTGGTGCAAAAAAAAATAAAAAAATTTGAATGAGAAAAATATAAATCTAGAAATATGTTGAATAGAATTTAAAAAACAAACGGGAGAGTTTAGATAAAGAAAGTCATTATCTTCTTCTTTTCTTTAAGAGCAATGTTAAATACAGTAACGGTGTACAGTCACGTAATCTTTTTGAAAAAAATGCGGTATATTATTAAAAATTAATTTTTTTTATGTACGTATCGTACTTACTTCTTTAAATAAGATTAATTGTGGAATCTTTGCGCACTCTATAATTACAAATATCATTTTTCTTTATTTAATGAGCGTTGTAATATTAAGAGCACTGGTAGATTCTCTGGGCTGTTTCGGGTTTGCACAAATTATATAATTTTTTTCATTATTGTTAATGTATTATTCTTATTTTTATTTATGCATTGTTTATGAATAATGCATGAATAGTAATAAAAAATTTTCCGTACAAACCCAACGAATTTATCTCGTGTCCCAAGCATCTTCTATGTATATAATTACTCAATTATCTTTTATATTTTTTAAAATGAATACCAGCTTTAAACTGCTTTAGTGTTATAATTTCGGTGACTTCAAAAAAAAATTCTTTTTAGTAAGTGTAATATTGTTACTCTTCATCCCTTATATATGTTAACTGGATGTTCTTTTTACTGGCACGTTTTCTCACTCCTCAAAAATTGAACATTTACATGACAACTTGATCAGTACGAGTAGTCCCATATCAAAAATTAATGGATCCATGCATGGATTAGTCCATTAATTTCATGCACGTCATTGTCGTCAAGGCTTAATTTCTCGTCCACATGATGATATATATATATATATATATATGCAAAAAAATGATTTTTTGTAGTCATGTAGTGGGGCTGAGTCATTGATTATTCCATCTGATACGCATGCAATTGATCACGATCCAAAGGCATGGATGCAGTATTTTTCTCGTCTGACACGTCATGTAGAGGTGGATGAATGAGTACGTCAACCACAGATCATGCCTCATGATATATATAGAGCCTGCATTAAGGGTGATTGAGGTATCGATTTATGAAATAATCAAAATCTCTATGTCATGTCGATATAGATCATTATCATGCAGCTGAAGATGATATTGTTTTGATCAAGTTATTTTCCAAAAACTAGATAATTAGTTTGCTTACCCAACTTAAGTTGAAAATAAAGAACGACATACAAAATAGTGATTATTCTATAGGTTAAGTTCAATAAATAATTTACAAAAAAGAAAAAAAAATCACCCAAAAACACAGAATTGTCATATAGTTTCCTATTTCATAAAGTGATTATATATATAATATAGTACTTCAGGTGGTTTTAAGAACCTGGACTTGATATCAATTAGGTCATAGCTCATAATTATAAATACACATTCCTCCATCATAGGTCATAGCATTTTATGTTAATCCAATCCACAACTCTTTAATTGTGTTTCCTATTGAACTCTGGTTTTTCGGATTTTTTTATTTTTATTTTTTTTTTACCGAAGAGCCAGTAGCCACCCACATAGCAGCCCTGTCCCAAGTTTATTAAAAAAGCCTCACTTATGGCGGAGGAAAACCGTGGTAACAAAAAAAACACTTGAGGGCATACAAGAACAAGCCCAAAACCAAGTGTTAAAAAAACCAACAAGCCTAAAACAAAAACCAAAACAGAGCCTGCAAAAAGAACCAAGAAACCAACACGAAAAAACCTGGTGCACATATAAAACCAAGAACAAACACCTTATTCAAACCTATAAACGAATCCCTGGGATGCCAAGTTTATCAATTTTCAGAATCCCTTTGAGCAAATGAGGCACTTCATTATACGAATTCCACGTACCATTCTTCTGATCTGACGCCATACGAGCCAAAAAATCAGCTCTGGCATTGCCTTCTCAATAAGTATGTTTTACCTTAAACTCCAAAGTAGCAAGAAACGATTGAATCTTTTCCCAGTAATCTTCAAGATACCATATACCACACCTCCCTGTTTCTAACCAGTGAACCACCAGCAACGAATCTAGTTCAATCTCCACTCTTCGAATGAATAGGTCTTTACAGTATTGGAGACCATAAAAAAGAGCAATAAGCTCAGCTTCATTATTAGAGCCATGACCCAGATCTTTTGCAAAAGCCCAAGTAAGATTCCCCTTATCATCTCGAATAGTACCCCCTGCACCCATTCGACCTGGATTTCCCAAAGAACTCCCATCCACATTTAATTTAAACCAACCCACGGCTGGTTTCACCCATTTCACAAGAAGAATTTCCTTTCTCTTCACAGGTTTCAAAGGAATAGAAAAAAACTGTAACACTCTTTCATCTCCATCATTCATCTTTCTACTAGCACGTAGACGGACTCCCACCCATGCAATTGCCGCCTTAATGGAGCTCCAGAGGGAACTCAAAGCAACTCGTTTACCTTCCATACGTGCTTTACATCTCCACACCCAAAGAGACCAAGTCACAATAATAGGAATAAGAGCAATCAAAGTACCTTTTTGAGTCGAATGAGCCGCACGCCGAAACCATACTTCCACAGTTGCTCTCCATGATCTCTGAGGGTCATATGGATCCCCAGCTGTAAGAAGCACACCTCCATATATCGCCAGCAATCTTCCCAGTTGCGAGGACATGATCCTGATCTTCCACACACCCCTGTGTACAACATTCACACTTAGAAACCAAAGGGATGCCCAAAGAGCTAATTCTACTATCAACAGAAAGGCTAGCATTAAAAGCCTTCCAAATAGTAACTGAATATTTTTTTGGAAGCGCTGAGTGCCAAATCCAAGAAGCCCATTCAGATTTCGGTGCACGAACACGAACACAATCCCAAGCCGATTTCGAAGAAAAAGCCCCATTCAGATTTGGCTTCCAAATCAATAAATCCACACCCTCTTTTTGTTCCCCTAGGCAATTTAGAATTTCTTCCATTTTGGCTTCCCCCACCAAATGATATAACAAATCCACATCCCATCCATGTTGAAGCCTACATTCCCTTACTCTTAGTAGGGGATATTCAATTATCTCACAAGAATTGAAAAGAGCTCCCGATTTTAGCCAAGGATCTCTCCAAAAGGACACATCACCATTCCGAACTCTCCACCAAGAATTGGCCAAGACCTTTGGGACCATACTCACAATTTGCTTCCAAAATAAAGTTCCTTTCCGTTGGTCTACCAACGTCACATGCTGATTCTTTACATACTTTTGCTTGAAAAAATTAGCCCATAACGAGTCACCTGTCAACAAATTCCAAGCAAGCTTCATAAACAAAGAGTCTTGAACTTCCTTTAATTTTCAAAGACCCAAACCCCCTTCTCGAATCGGAGAACAAATCTTTTCCCAAGCCACCCACTTACGCTTTTGCTTTCCATTCCAGGATCCCCAGAAGAAATTACTCATAATACAATTTAAGGCTGTCATGACAGCCTTAGGAGCATGCAAAATAGAGAGTAAATGGATTGGCATACTAGCAAGAACATGTCTTAAAAAAAGAAGGCGGGTTCCCGATGATAAAAACTGATTCTGCCATCCTTCCAATTTCTTTCTAATGCAGCACAAGAAATCATCAAAAAACGAGATTTTCATCCGACCTACCATTAGAGGAACACCCAAATACTTTACTGGAAAGAACCCTTCAGAGAAAGATGTCAACATTAGAGAACTCCTTTTCCGACCAACAGTCGCATATTTAGAGAAAAAGATAGAGGATTTTTCCTTGCTCACCATTTGACCAGACCATTCTTCATATGTCGCAAAAATATCCCTGACTTCTTGAAGAGAAGATCTTCCACCATTTACAAATAACATAATATCATCAGCATATAAGAGGTGAGAAACAAGAGGCGTACCTCGGGGATGCGAGAACGGGACAATATTCTCATTAGTAAACTTGTGCTTTAAAAGTCTGGAAAGAACCTCCTCAACAAGAATAAACAAATAAGGTGAAAGAGGATCACCTTGACGCAATCCACGCCCACTAGAGAAAAAACCCTTAGCCGAACCATTCATTACCACCGAGAACCAAGGAGTTGAAATACAAGTTCTGATCAAGCTACAGAACCGCTCAGAAAACCCGAACGAAGCCATAACATGAATTAAGAAATCCCAATCTATACTGTTGTAAGCCTTAGCCATGTCTATTTTAATAACAGTATTACCTCCTCTAACCTTCTTATTAAGCATGTGTATCATTTCTTGAGCCAAAGAAATATTTTCAAAGATACTTCTCCCAGGAAGAAAAGCACCTTGTTCCAGAGAGATAATTTTATTCAGAATAGGGGATAATCTGCGAACTAGAATTTTGGAGAACACTTTATACACCACTGAACATAAATTGATAGGGCGGAACTTATCAAAACCAGTAGGCTTCTGCATTTTCGGAATGAGAACAATATAAGACGCTGAATAGAATCTCGGCATTGAATTGCCAATGAAGAAATCCCGAACCGCTGCCACTACATCATCTTCAACAATATCCCAGCATGCTCTATAGAAACCAGAACCAAAACCATCTGGGCCCGGACTACTGTAAACCGGAATGGAAAACATAGCCTCTTTAACCTCTTGGATCGAAGGGAGCTGAAGGAGGTTATCATTTTCCTCCTCAAGAATAGAATTTTGTAGGTTAGGTAGGCAAATCTTGGAGGTCGACGTTCCATGCATATTCAACGTACTTATAAATGACCCAGACTTTTTGCTACATTAGTCCTGCATATTCATGTTAATTCACACTTGAAATAAAGAAAAATCAATATGCAAATATTTTTAATGACATATAAGTATACTACTAATATTTATATATGTATATATGGAAAAAAAATACTACTAATAATACTAATAATATAAAGTTCAGTGTTTTCAGGTTTTTTTTTTTTTTTTAAAGCCATCATCTAATAATTTAGAACCGGCCACACAATACCAATTTAATATAGCTTTTTATATTTACTAAATTCTATTACTAGTGGACTCATTCATTGATCATCGTGTATTAAACTGCAATATATCAAAAGCTCACATGTGGACGTACTTACGTTATGATAATTTAGCTTAAGGGAGACATCATCACTAATAATTAAATTATATTATAGCATTGCAAATTTTTTGAATTTTAATTTGTTGTATATAAATCATGTTCACACGTGCAAGAGCATGACTCGGATAGCATTTACATTATGATGAGAGGTACTCTTCGATTAGTCAATGTGTATATGTCTCATCATTCACGTCAATATATTCTTAATTAATGAATTATTTTCCACATGATCAGTCTACGTACATCATCTACATGCACGAAATGTGGTTGGACGGATTGTGAATATTTAATGTTCATATATATATCCCTGCACCTTAATTATGGTAGATATTGTAAATGGATCTTATCTACCACCATCATTAATGTACGTGCATGTATTTTGTCAAAGCTGGTAGCTTGTTTTCAGAGAAGAAATTTAAGGATTCTTAATTTTATTAATAAACTAGCTCTTAGCTTGTACGTACTCTTATATTAATCGAGAAATACGTTTAATTAATTTAAAACAAATAATTTCGGATTACAAAAAATCTCAAAGTTAAATTCTTAAAATGTAGTAATTAAAACCCCTTTCGTTACTCTCATGTCTTAATTAGCGTGACTAATTTACTGATCATCATCAATCGCAGTTGGACTAGAGAGAATTATGTTTTGTTTGGTTATACAGATGAGATGAAAAATATGTAAATAGTAGTGAAATAATTTGAATTAAGATGCTTTATGGGGTTTCAGAAAATGAGAGAGAAATAATTGAATAAAATAATTATATAGTTAAAAGAGGGGTAGAATATAATTTTCTAATATTAATTTTGTTTTGAAATTTGCAAAAGTTGAATCGCTTCTTATATTTTGTTTAAAAGTTTTTAAAAGTTGCAATAATTATATGAAAATGTTAAAATTTTGAAATTAAAAAATATTTGTATTTGAATGATATTTGAATATTGTTGAGTTGAAATGAGTTGAAAAATATATCATGAGATGATTTGAAAGATTTGTGAAACCAAACTAAGCCTTAGACTTCATTAATGCATCTTTACCTAGTTTTAATGTATCATAATATATATTATGTGATACCGAAATTAATCTTCTACCCACATACTCTTATTCATGTCATGCACACGTACGTTTGAGCATGACCAAAGAGTAGTATGATAAGAATTACCTAAACCATTTCCCACAATAATATTGGGTTTCAAATTAATGACTTCCACAAGCTAGGTTTAAACTTTTAACCACTCGACCAGTATATGTATTGTGTTAATTAAAGTAACTTGATCATTAATTTATAATATTTGAGCCTCGTGTTTTTGCAGGAAGTATTAATCATTGTATAAGTTAATTGATTTAGGGGGTGCCATTAATATTTGGAGTAATACTAGATATAGTTATGAATTTTGCAAGCGTTGCACACTCATTTTGAAAAAGATTTGAGTCCACCATTAAAACTAACGGGTTACTATTTTGATTGATTGGCAGTTTAATTCAAAAAACACGAATTTATTTGCTCATGTTGAAATGAAGATAGTATTCAATCACTTTCTTGTTGTTCGAACAGTCGGTTTGTGTTCAAATCTAAAAAGTTGGATTGAATGTCCTCGCACGCATTCGAATGAAAATTTGTGTTCAAAAATTTAGTCCAACGAAATTTGTTTGAATGGTTTATTTTCCATTTAAATGATGATGAATTTGTTCAAACATAATAATATGCGATCGAATGATCACACAATTCGATCACACATGTAGAGTGTTTGAATCTATTACTAAATATCCATTTGAATTGGAGTGACGTTTTCATTTTCATTTAAATGGTTTTGGGACATTGCTATTTCGAATGGCGGCAGTACATGTACGTGCTCGAAAAATAATTGTGAAGCCCAAAATTTTATGTTAAGTGGCCAGTTTTTTAGTGTGTGTAACAGGCCTAGCCCAAGTGTAGCCCAGGTGAGGAAGAAAGACAAAAGGCCCAACCTAATACCTAGCTATATGATGTCGTTTAAGGGCTCGAGGGTTAAAAACCATATCTTTGCATAATTATTATCCAAACCAAAATTTTAATACTACTTAACTAAACTTTTAAACAAAACACAAAATATAATACAATTTTTTTAATTTTAAAGACGAATATTAAAAATTTATATTTAAATAATTTGTTAACTACATAATATATTAATTAAACTTTGAATTTTTTTGCTATATATCGTTGACACAAAAGTTCATATACAGTACTATACATGATAGGAAACATCCACATTAGAAATATAGGAAAAAATCATTAGTCTACTTATTCGATCATCCACTAAACACATGATCATTGATGTGGGAACCTATTATATCAATATTAAACAAAAAAAAAAAAAAAAAAAAAAAACTCTATAGTGTTTTGAAATTTTCTTTTCTAACTCTATAGTGGTTTTTAATACACAGACAACAACTTCACATCTTAAGCAAATGTCATACGTACGTTAATAATGATAGATTTAATGTTTAATATCTATTCTATTATAATAAGTGGCTATCTAACTGTAAATAGTAACTTTTGTTATTTTTTCTTTAACTTTTCATTTTTTTATTAAATCCATTAAGTCCCGTTTTACCAAAAGACCTTTAAGACTTTTGACCATTTGATATGTATCTCTCTTGTAGAATTTAATGAATGATCATGTTTTACCAAAAGGCCCTTGATAGCCCCACGACGCACATGAATTATCGTCTCTTTTTCATGTCTTTTTTGTTCTCATAGTGTACTCATTTTCTTTTCTTTTTATTTCAATCTTTTTAAATAAAAAAATTTAAATGACTTTACTCTTTAGAACAGAAACGCTTTAGAGCATTCCCATTGTAAAATTCAACTTTAAGTAAATTTAACTAATTAAATACTTAAAACACTCAATATATAATATTAATTATTAATTTAATTAGAATATAATTATTATTAATATTAATATTTAATATTATTAATTTGATTAGAATATTATTATTATTAATATTTTAATTAGTAGAACTATAAAATGTGGTAAAAATAAAAATTAAAAAAATTATTAAATTAATAATATTTTATTATTATATAGAGAGTAAATAGATAATCCAATATGGATGCACACCAATGCTCATACTTTGCTAAAGTTTAGATTTTTTTTTTAATCTTGACTTTTTGTCTTTCTTTAACCTTGTATTTTCTTTTCCCAAACAAATAAGCTACTGATTTTTTTATTTTTTTTTATTTAAATCATTATGTCAAGTACACTCCGGGGCTAATGTACCCAGGGCCATTCCTTAGTGTATATATATTTATATGATCTGAACAAGGAAAGAATATATATTTTGCAGGTAGTTGCAGCGAAAGACTTCTCCTAAATCACCCAAAAATGGTGGAGGGACAAGGTGAACAAAACCCCATGCCATAAAAAACGAATGAACTCAAAATTACAGACCAGCCAAATAGAGAATCAAGGCTCATGTGACCACCAGACTTGATACTCAATTCAGGCCTAACTGTCATTAACAATGGATTAATGATGTAACGACAAGGAGTAGTATGAATGCTCTCAAATGAGATAATTATTCGAAACCCTCGTTTGCTCAAGTATTATATTCGGAAAATATTACTTTTGAGAAGCTACAAATTCTATATATATATATATATATATATATATATATATATATTACTTTATAATTAAAGAAGTACATGTTTTTTAATGAATTTGTAATTTTTATTTTTTAAAAATGTTTAAAAGAGGTAAAAAAAAAAGGGAAGAAAAGTGCAAAAATACTCTAGGATTTCTCGGTGACCAGGTAGCAGCCTTCATCATATTTTTCTGGTGTAACATGTCATGTGAACGCGGATGAATGGCGTTTACTACTGATGCATCACGATATAGAGCCTGAAATGATGATTGATGTAGTCTATAATAATCAAAATATGAAATAATCAAACGCTCTTTCTCAGGTAGATATAGATCATTATCATGCAGCTCAAGCAGGTTGGTCGGTAGCATTAAATGACCAAGGATTTTTTTTTTTTTAAGGGGGCCGCTGCTCAACCCCACTTGAATGGTGATTGATATGGTCTATAATCATCGATATATGAAATAATCAAAAGCTTTTTCTCAAATAGATATCTATCATTATCATGCAACTCAAGGTTTGTTGTTAGCATTAAATGACAAAGGGCTTTTTTTTAAGATTGTCGCTGCTTAGCCTCAAATTATATTAGAAATTTCTTAAATTGTTAGGATATTGTGTTAGAATATATATAATAATATGATTTATTCTCTATCATATTTAATTTATATAATTTATTGTATAAACCAATCAATATCAGTTATAACATTTATTTTAACATAATATTCTAACTTAAATAAATACCACATTTGTCAACATTAATTATAGAGGCGCAAATAATCTATTGTTGTTGCAACTAATTGTATTAATGGTTCGACAGTGCCACAAAGTGTGCATGCATCACTTGAATAATGGACTGATCTATATCTTGACTTGAGTGTAATTAAACAAGTTGAATTCAAATGAATAGTTTAGATTTATTCATAGAAATTTTATTTGAATAAATCACCCAAAAATAGTTGAGGGACAAGGTGAACCAAACCCCACGCCATAAAACTAATGAACTCAAAATTAAAGGCCAGCCAAACAGAGAATCAAGGTTGTGACCACCAAACTTGATATTTGCCTAATTGTCATTAACAACGTGTTAATGATGTAACGACAAGGGTTAATATGAATGCTCTCAAATAAGATAACTATTCAAATACAGGCTTTGACATTAGAGATATCCCATTCCACAATGAGCCCATATCGGTTTTTTTTATACAAGTTGTTAGAGATCATGATTACTAAGAGTGTGAAACACGTTGGTAACAAATATAATATATATTAAACATTTCACGCAACTTTTTATAAATAATATAGTTAAAGAAACTATAAGTAAAAGAGATATAATACATCATGTCTTATGCCTCATTTTGTTACACAGTTTAGATGAGATAAGATGAGATATTTTGTTGAAAGTTGAATAAAATATTATTATAAGATAATTTTTTAATATTAATTTTGTTTTAAGATTTGAAAAAAGTTAAATTATTTATTATATTTTGTATGGAGATTTGAAAAAGTTGTAATGATGAGATGAGATGAAATAGTTTAGAATTGCCTCTTTTTTTTCTTTTTCTATCTCTCTTTTATTTATTTATTTTTATTTTTATTTTCCATCTCATGCACGTCATGACACCAAGACTATATGATTAATGAGCCAGGCCGTAGGCTAGGTCATATGCAATGGATCACGATCCAAAGCTGGTATATATGCATGAATATTATATTCGGAAAATGCTTCGGAGAAGTTACGGATTCTATATTATTTTTACTTAATGATTAAAGAATACGTTATAAATATCTTAAATTTGTGATTTTTATTTTATTACGTAAGATGCAATATATTTATCATTATTAATGGAAAAAGATGCAGCATAATAGAATAAGAATGGAATTGTGGCGGATAGAAGTTTTCTCCTCCGGCGACCCTAACGTACAGCTAGACTTCATTATATTTTTCTGGTCTGACACGTCATGCAAACGTGGATGAATGACGTTAACTACTTATACGTCCTGATATAGAGCCTTCAATGATGATTGAGATGGTCTATAATAATCTATATATGGAATAATCAAACGCTCTTTCTCAGGTAGATATAGATGATTATCATGCAGCTCAAGGCCATCGGTTGGTAAATGACAAAAGACTTTTTTTTTTAAGGGTGTCACTGCCCAAGTACCCCACTGCAATGGTGATTGAGATGATCTATAATCATCAATATATGAAATACTCAAAAGCTCTTTCTATGTAGATATAGATCATTATCATGTAGCTCAAGGTACGTTAGCATTAAATGACAAGGGATTTTTTTTTTTTTTTGTAAGAGTACTGCCTTTGCTCAGCCTCAAATTATATTAGAATTTTTTTAAATTGTTAGGATATTGTGTTAGAATATATATGGTAATATGATTTATTTTTTATCATATTTAATTTATTGTATAAATCAATCAATATCAATTATAAAATATATTGTGATATAATAGTCCAACTTAAATAATTATAGAGGCTCGAATAATCCATTGTTGTAGCAACTTGTATTAATGGTTCGACATTGCCACAAAGTGTGCATCACTTGATTGACAGACTGATCTATATATCGACTTTAGTCATGTAAACAAGTTGAATTAATAAATTAATTGAGTAAAACTCGAGTTTAATTAAACCAATCTTGGGTAGACAACTTACTTGTTTACAATCCTAAGACAACGAATAACCTCTTATTGATCATGATTTGGGCTCTAATTTGCACGTTAAGGATCTGATTTATTAACTATTTGATTTCCTAGGTATCATTCACACATCAGGTGCAATAAAAAAATAATTACATAAGAGAAACATTTTTATTATATACAAAAGGTCAGGGGTGGGGGGTTTCAAATCTAAATTTTTTATTTAGAGAACCGACCTATATGCTATTAAACCATTAGACTCTTGGTATAAAAGAAACATTAGATCTAGATCATGAATGTGGAAGAGAACTTAGGAAAGGAAAGAAACAAACATACGGGTGAATCTGGAGAAAGAAAGTTACTCCGTGCAACTTCATTTCTTTAAGGGGTAATGTGTAATAAGAGCATCGCGGTTAGATTTTCGGGTCTACTTAGGGGTTTGCACAGAATATATAATTTTTTTTCGTTATTGTTAATACATTGTTCATATTTTTATTTATGTACTATTTAGGAATAATGCATGAACAGTAATAAAGCATTGCTCGAACCGTGCAAACCCATGGATAGGTCTCGTGTCCCAATCATTTTATATATAATTACTCAATTGCATTTACAGGTTTTTTTAATTGAATAACATTATTTTCTATATAATTAATCAATTACATTTATATTTTTCTGAACAAATACCCTTTAACTGACATAGTCATATAATTTATGGTGACTTAAAAATAATGCTCTTTTGAGTATTAATTAAGAGTAATGCTACTCTTTATATACTTGATTTTAAGTTGCTTGTTCTAATTTTAAGTGGATGACATATATATATAATCAATACTTAATTAATTATAACGCACTACATAATTAAGCAGTACGGCTGTGAGTGACAAAATCAAGGATGAAGTTGAGTGTTTCTCAATGATACACCTACAAACCTTGTTTACAATTATATTACAAAAATTAAACAAAACTAGCTAGATAATTAGTTTTCTTACCCAACTTAAGTTGAAAATTAAAGAACTACACCCTATATTTAGTTCTATGAAAAAATTAATTAATTAGCAACTTTCTCTTAATTCGATAAATGATTTAATTGTCAAGAAAATAAAATAATATTTAGTATCTTATACTTCAAAATTAATAAAAATCTTCTAGGATTTCTTAGTGCCCCCAGAGCCTTGAATGATGATTGAGATGGTCTATAATAATCGATATATGAAATAATCAAAAGCACTAACTCTAATAGATATAAATCATTATCATGCAGCTTAAGGTCGGTTATTAGCATTAAATGATAAAGATTTTTTTATTTTTAGGAGTGCCCTGCATGCTCAGCCCCAAATTATATAAGAAAAATTTTAAGTTGTTAGGATATTGTGTTAGAATATATAATAAT